>CM017558.1:67862153-68276370 GCA_007844125.1 Sinonovacula constricta | reverse complement strand
GCTAACCAGTCATAAAGATGGTATGAATAAAGCACCCTTGTCTAAACTTAGCTTGCAAGAGAAACTCACAGGTGGGCCTTGGTGTGAAATGTGACTAGATGCAGTATTATGTCTGTTATATTCATTGTGTCCTAGGACTAGATTTTATATGCATCTAAATTGTTGATTTTTATCTTAGATACATGATCATTGTAAGTGTAGACTTCTTTGATAAAATTGTGTATTCGCATTATTTAAATGAATGGGCAAAGGGAAATAACTTATTCTAGACTTACGTAGTAACATACTTATTATCTTTTCTTGGGTCATGATCCTTGTAGATCGTTTTTCATTGGCTTATGCTTCAACACTGATCACTCGAAACCGGTCATTTTTCAAATTATTTTCCGACATGAACCTTTTGATGTTAGAAGTTTATGCTACAGGAAATTATATTTCCTTAGTTAAGTATTTTATTTTGCTCTTTAATAAATTATTATTTACATTTAATTGAATGATTAACTATACTCTATGTCTTTCAAAAGAGGTATTTGTAAACTTATTTGTCTAAACTGTTTTATTTTTATAAACATGTTTTAAAACATTGTGTAAAGATTTTTCTATGTAGCTTACACTAGAGCTCGAATCGATCATGTAAATACTTTTAACTTCATACAATGTGTTAACCATTTGTTATTTTCTATATATAGATCGGTACTATTATGACGATCATGAACCCCATCTTCCATTAAATAAATACACATTGGTAGAAAGACATCTTGTTGTTGAAACTATTTAAACCCAGCTAGTCCGGTAAACAATTGCATGCTTTCACTGTGAAGACAGCACCATATATGCCTCACAGGAAGCTAGTCTGGATGTTTGGACCTGTGGATAGCCTCCTCATTAACAATTTTTCACCTAAGTAGAGGAAGTGTCCATTTGAAGAAGATGGTGGTACATTCACTGTATTATCATGCTGGACAGCCTGGTGTCTGTGTTGAGAATGAAAAAAGCACAGTGAAGGCCAGACTAGTCTGGTTTAATTGGAAACTTTCTGCAGGTTACCAAAATGTTGATGGTGGGATGCTAAACACAATACTTTACAAGCAACAAAATATATAATTACCTCAGTTCATGTAATTCAGTTGCATTCGACAACATTAACATGTCACACCCTGGTGTCGAAGAAAAATAATAATCCAGCATAGGCTTCAAATGGTGTTATCACTTGGGATCATGCAGCTGAAGAGAACAACATATGAAGTAAATAATAGATTGGACGAAGACAGAAAATTGTCAGTATTATTTATGTCACCTATTAATCTTATCCTTTACATTTTAATACAATAAATTTATTTGAAATGATGATGTTAATAATTGTCAGGATACGCAATTTTTGATTCTAAATCATAAAATATATATTTCAAATTGGTGGAAAGCTTAATCCATTCTCCCATCATAAATACAGCCTAATACCTAAAAAATATATAACATTCATATAGATGTTCTAATGATAAAAGGTTATATTTTAATCCATTTATCATTTTTGTTTCAACAACTTCTCAGGCTTAGGACACAAAACGTTAAAATTTTAAAATGAAATGATTGCAGCAATGAGATATTTCGTTAATTGATTTTTTACAGTTTCATACAAATAGTCTCGTGCATATTTAGTTAAAATATCATGTAGTTTAACTCTCTCTAATGTAATTATGGTGATGTCCAGCTTTTTTTTTTATTTAGGAAGACCCCAGGTGGATCCACAGCACATCGGTGGACAGGTAAGTGGAATACCTTACATATTATTTATCCTGACCAGGACTTGAACCTTTAAGGTGAAAAGCTACCAGTGGCCATGTGTAAACATCATTACATATATTACATAGTTTATTTTTATGATTAGTGATTTTCTACTTATGTGATGATAATATAATTAATATGTTCACAATAAAAACTATTCATAAGGTATCTTAACTATGCCTGAATCTAATCAGTTCTAAAAAGATAAAATGATTGGCTCATACTTAAAACAAACCATGTGATGCACGATCGCTGACTCGTGACGTCACGCTATATACTCTTTATTAATAGGTTGAATCCGTCGCAGCGCCATCACCGGGAGTCATAGAAAACATCCGTTGTTAACTAAAACAATAGATGGATAGGTGACAGCTAGGTTAACATCAATGAAAAATGCATAAATCTCGTGTAAATGGCGTACTGGGATGAGAAGTTATAACATCCAAAGGGTTTTACCATTTCTTGTTGATAATCGTTCAGATTTAGTCTTAACCCAGACACGACGCACATCTGCTCCGCCCACTTCAAATCTGCTGTTATTGTAAGTTATTTCTTTTTTCGTTTGTTTTTGTTGTTTTTAATCTGATGGCAAAGTTTAACTCAATATATAATCAGTAATGTTACGTTTATTTTCCTGTTGAATAGGTAGCTAAATCGAAAATCAACACGTCTCTAGCAGTTGCCAGACTACTTTGTTCTACTTTCGGTTTCCATTGTGATAAATACATGTAGTGTCTATTCATTTTAAATTTCTGGCTTAGATTATCCTAAACAACAAATCATGTCTACAACTTAAAAAAGTGTATTTAGTCTTGAAACTGTTGCATCTGGTGTCCGTCAAAGGGTACATAATATTCGCTCACCGAATTCGGTCGTATGACACCTCTCATCCTTTCATGGAGCGTCGTTCTGACTAGGCACTTCACTGCGATAAGTTTTATCGTCAAATAATTCCTATAAATAGAAACTACATGGATAAATTCAAACTGTTATCAGGTTGTTTTATAGCGTATCCGTAGGTGAACTTTGATAATTGTCTCAAATGCACTTCTAGTTGCCGCGTTTTGAAACACATGACCATAGTGAGTATTCGCAAACGGAAACGACTGCCAATCATCGATAAATGATGATTCAATATTGACCGCATAAGCTGTATTCACACCAAAAAAGGGCGTGGTTACAGGTGACAAAGACAATTATTTGGATGGATGAAATATTACCAACGTATACATAGGAGTATTTTTAAATATAATTAAATTAAGAGTTTAGTTTGTGACAGCAAACGTCGCGTTTCCGTTCTTGAATGATTTCACGTTATCAAAATAAAAATAATCTTGCACATATAACATTAAATGTGAATACACAGAGTGACAATGTTGTGTTTACTGCTTAGCTAGATCAGTCATGTGCTTCTCGAACAATATGTGCTATATTTGAATAGGCAAGATATTTATAGATCATTGAGGCTAAAATAAACATATATAAAATAATAGAGTGAAAATCTTTAGTACTGTTTTAAACAACAACTACTCAACAGAAATAGTTAAGATTTAAATGATAATGTTTTTGTTAAAAACAGACTTGACATCATCATGAAAAGACTAAAAACACAATAAAGAGATATAATTACTTAAGAATAAGAAAGTTTCAGAGATGGCCACAACACAGACTTTTAAAGCCTACGAATCATTTGACAAAAATACAAGCAGCATCAACATGTTGTACATCATGTTTCATTGACCAAAAATTACAGTTTACAGAAAGCGCTATAAGGACAACAAAACATGAAAAAAGAATCCAACATCTAGAAATGTAAAAGGATTTTGCTTATGAGTAGTGAATGTATTTTTATTTGTTATTTCAACTCATTAGGTTGTTAAATAAAGGTAGCACATAATAAGGTAAAATGGTAGATCTACCCACAATTGTACACGTTTGCTAAGAGCCACTTAATGCCCATGTCACCGAAAAATTATTCTAGTTTGTATTTTCATATTTTCGCATTGTTGACAGGGTGTTATATCATAGCATACATATTTCCTAACCTAGATACAGTTTTTCCCCAAGTGGATCTTAATTAGCTTTAATTTCGTTGTGAAACCCTGTGCCTGTTGTCTACTGTGGCACAGATTACAGAATATTTAGAAAAAGCTATTAGCGATATATTGTTTTACAAGCTTTATTTATAACGATACCCTTACCCGTACACATTGTGGACATTACCTTTTTAATGGTTAAATGGTTAAAGCTCTGTAGACCGGTTTAAGCAACCCAGTCGGCTATTTGCCGAACCCAGTCGGCCAGTTGGCTGTTGTGCTGACTTGGAGTTCTAAGGCAGTAACAGTCTAGCTTGCTCAATGTCATGTCACGTCTCCATGTTTTGACACGCATACATATTTTCTAAGCAGACATTTGTGAGTGGTCATACTCCACCAAAATGGACGTCGCTATAATGACCAAAATTGTGTCGCTGCGATATATTTCTAAAAACAAAACAACAACAACAACAACAAAAACATAAAAACCCCAACTTAAATGATGATTGCAATTACAAAAATGACAACAATAAGTAAGCCCTAAAGATTTACTGTTAACAAAAGCTAGATTCTAGGTGAATTGTGTATTCAGTTAAATTGTTCAGCAACCATTGAAGTGCCTCACACACATTATTATCACTGGTCACCAAGATAATAACATCCCGCGGTTCAATCTATTGCACGAAGCAACTTTTCCGCGTGACATGAATCATTTGGTCAGGTCTCCAGAGATTGTGCAACTCTCAGTCTCACATTCAGTCCCCGGCCGCACAGGTTTAGCAACGAATATGGAAATCAGCTTTAAAGACAAACGTGCCCTTGTGACTGGTGGTGGGCGAGGTAAGATACATCACAACCGTTCCGATTATAATCTTTTCTCTATGTACGTGTTGCTTTGTGGCTCTATTCTTTTTTTGCGTTCTCTTTGGAAAACTTCCTAAGTCGCAATCTTTCCATTTATATTTGTTCTCTTTGTTAGTGCTGCTTTGCTGCTCTGCTGTTGGCTCCATTTTTGTTTTGTCTTCAAAAAACTTCTGAAACAGTTGTACTCGACAAGTTTCAAGCATTAAGTTTTTTTTTTTAAAACCTGAGCCATTTGTTGTGATATTCAACAAGGCTGTTTGAGACATTTGTTAAAATGTTAATATAAGTGTCCTTAATGTGGAAATGTCATGTAACGTCACGGCGGAGCTTTAATCAACAGAAAAATGGGATATATGTATAAAAATATATCAAAAGCTTTTGTTTTTTCTGCATTTAATGTAAATTCAAAATCCGAAACTGTAAATGGCAAGGTTGGAATAAATGTGATGTTTTGTGTTTGCAGTGTCTAAATAAACGTCAAACATGTGCATCGCATTAATAAAAACTTAATTTTCAATGTTTCAAGGCATTGGCAAATCGATTGCACTGGCCTTGTTGAAATGTGGAGCAGAGGTCGTCGTACTAGGCAGACACAAGGACAACTTGGACAAGTTTAAGGCCGAGGTAGGGGATCGCTATGTGCAACCATGTGCAACAAATTTAAAATGTAACTTTCCAGTTTAAATTGTCAGTTCAGCGGTTATTGTCTATATTTGTATAGTTTAATCCACGGGACATTTAAAACAGCTGACATTAGCAGCCGTGTTCTCGACAATTGTGTGTTGTGTCTAACTGTTCTCGTGCAAATCGGTTGGTAATTTCACCGCCATCTAACATTAGACACGCACATCGGTAGGTTATTTGACCCCATTTAACACTACACTTGCACATCGGTAGATAATTTGACCCCATTTAACATTACACTAACACATCGGTTGGTAATTTGAACCTATTTCACATTACACTAGCACATCGGTTAGTAATTTGAACCCATTTAATACAACACTAGCACATCAGTTGGTTGTCTGACCCCCTTTAACACTACACTTGCACTTCGGTTGGTTATCTGACCCCCATTTAACACTACACTAGCACATCGGTTGGTAATTTGACCCCATTGAACAACACCTGCACATCGGTTGGTAATTTGACCCCATTTAACACAACATCTGCACATCGGTTGGTTATCTGACCCCATTTAACACTACACCTGCAGATCGGTTGGTAATTTGACCCCATTTAACACTACACCTGCATATCGGTTGGTAATTTGACCCCATTAAACACAACACCTGCACATCGGTTGGTTATCTGACCCCATTTAACACTACACCTGCAGATCGGTTGGTAATTTGACCCTATTTAACACTACAACTGCACATCGGTTGGTTATTCGACCCCATTTAACACTACACTAGCACATCGGTTGGTAATTTGATCCCATTTAACACTTCACCTGCACATCAGTTGGTTTTCGACCCCATTTAACACTACACTAGCACATCGCTTGGTAATTTGATCCCATTCAACACTACACCTGCACATCGGTTGGTAATTTTACCCCTTTAACACTACACCTGCACATCGGTTGGTTATTCGACCCCATTTAACACTACACTAGCACATCGGTTAGTAATTTTTTAATCCCATTTAACACTAAACCTGCACATCGGTTGGTCATTTGACCCCATTTGACACCCATTTCGTCTTTTGTCAGGCCCCTAGTATCGTGACTGTCCAATGCGACCTGTCGAATTGGGACGAGACTAGAGCCGTATTGCAGTCAATCGGCCCAATCCATCTGCTCGTCAACAATGCAGCCGTGGCCGCTATCACCCCGTTTTTCGACGTCACAAAGGAGGAAATGGACAGGTTTGCTATTAGCATAGACATAATGGTTAACAGTTTGTTAACTTTAGTTCATTTTTGAAACCTCACCTCTCGGCAAACATTTTCTCTTATTCGTCCAGACACAGACGAGTAAATTGCTAAAGCGCGTAACCGGTAGTTTAACGTTTAATAGTAAATTAGAAGCAGTGAGCGTCTTTTTGTACATACTTATTTAAAAACACTCACGGTCTATGGACTTGCACGGACGGCTCCAGAACGTGGCTCCGAGGATTAAACACGTGTCGCGACATAATCAAAGCCGTTGTTTACACTTAAGCAATTATATGGGTAGTGCCATGGCTTGTCAACTCAATGACAGGGTGTTACTGGGTGTAAAATCGTGATGGGCGTTTACCATATGCTATACACAATGAAGGCGGTCTTGCATCTGCCTTAAAGGTGGTATCCAACAGTTTGGACCATTGTTTCACTTAAATTAACTAAACACGTCATTGTTAACTAAAACGGTCCTGGAAAAAGCTGTTCATTGATGCCAAAGATTTGTGCGAACGGCGGAGCATAGTTCCCCACTAGTCAATGCAAACCGGTATTTCATATCTGGGTCTTGCTTCAGAGGTTGCCTTTTTTAAACTTAGAAAGACACATGACAATTTACTTTTGAGATCTCGTTGTATGCGGTTTGCGGACCGGGAGGTCGCGGGTTCAAACCCAGGCCGGGTCAAACCAAAGACTTTAAAGTTGGTAGTAGTGGCTTCCCTCCTAACACTGGGGGCTAAGGGGAAAGCATTACGCCAGACTCGTCGGTGTCAGTATAATGGACACGCCGGGTTCAGTCCCTGGGCACCTCACAAGAAATGTTGCTGCACAGTGTCGGCAAAAATGCTGGCAAATCCCATCCTTCGTTATATGTCATCTGGGTAGTCCACTCTGACGTCGATATCTTTTTTTAGCAGATATCACTATTGTGCTTATTTATATAAGTTAGAAAAGAATGAACATTAGATATACTTATTGTCGTAATATGTACTTCTAACAATACAGTTCCTTTTCAAATTCGTCTTTACTTAGACTAAAGTATGGGGTTGGTTTTGCAGAGATTATGACAATATTCCTCAAAACATTGGAAGAAATGTTGTTACATATATTTGATATACTCAAACTGTCGGATACCACCTTTAATAGGGCACCGTCTCCAGATAACTTAAATACGGTTGTTGGGGCGATATATCCAACAAACAAAAATACAACAACACAAACACAACAAACAACAAACAAACCTTCCGCGATGCAAGTTGTTATTGCATGTTTTTTGTGGGTTTGTAATGTTTGGTACAGGAGTTCATAATTTCATGTTGACATAAAAAGCCATGAACCAAAATTGCAGTGTGATAAAGACATATTATCATATGCAGAGGCGCCGTGGCGTAGCGATAAAGTCTCCGATTTGTTATTCCTTTGACTGCTTAGCTCCTCACCGCGTGGGTTCGAGTCCCGCTCAGGGCGACTGACTTAATGTGGAAATGTCTACCAGCTGACTTGCAGTGTGCTGGTGGTTCTACCCAAACGGTCAGTGGTTTTCCTCCATCAAATAGCTGGACGTCGTTATAATTATCATAATTGGTCACTGCGATGTATTTATTCACACACACATACACACACGCACGCTCACACACAAATAATCATGTGCCGGAGAAGATTCATACAATCTGACCAGGTGGCCAACCAAACAAAGATAGTTTAAAAAAATATATTTTCTGAATTTTATTATTATTACACACCGCACAAAGTATGAATCTCGATTAACGGTCTCTGTACATTGTCTATGTTTAAATTACAGAGTGTTCAGTGTGAATGTCCAAGCCATTGTCAACGTTAGCCAGGTATGAAGGCCTCACGTTTTATTGTATTTTTAACTGGGAGTCTTTATTTTATTAAGCTTTTCTCCAACAAGTTGGGATAAACACCGGTTCGACAGAAGCTTGGGTTCCAATGATATAAAAAATATACGTTTTAGCTTATTAAGAATCCAATATCAAAGGGAAGTTTCTAACGAACAACTGTATATTTGGAGTAGCATTCATTGTATGTTGCAGGTACATATAATTGCGTACATGTAAGTCTAACTTGTGTTTGTCTAAAATACCAAACTGGTCATTGTTGGATTAAAAGAAAAACAAATATTAACAGTCATCATAGGGCCACAGCTAGTCAAACTATCTGAACGCGTTCGCAAACCCTGTAGCCCTTGTTCAGTTGCCTATATATTAAGACAGACGAAACGTTTTAGGGCATACAAATTACCAGGTAAATATCAGTAAAACGTGATAACAACATACAAGTTTAAGTGCGATATAAAATAATAACTCGCATATAATATAACGGTATATATAGTATATAGTATATTATATTGCACAAAATACACGTGGCATGAATACTACACGAAAGTAAAATTTGCTTACTTTTGTAGATTTTTAAATATCACTTAGATCAAAGGAAGTTCTACCTGGAATTTATTTTGTGATTTAAATCGTCAATAATATCATCATGTTTACAACTACACTCAGGTAGTTGCAAAGGGGATGGTGGACAGGGGTAAAGGTGGCGCCATAGTTAACATCTCGAGTATGTCAACAGTTGTCGCCCTTCCAGAGCACACTTCCTACTGCTCCTCCAAAGGCGCTGTGGACAGTCTCACCCGAGTTATGGCACTTGAATTGGGGCCGCACCAGGTTTGTAATGTCAACAAGCGCATGTATAGTTAGCATATACATTATACAAGCTAATTTACTTAAATGTTTGATGAAACTGAACTTTTCAATCAATTCTTGTCTTTGAAAAATTGCCAGTCTGTCTGTCGGCAAGCAGACCACTTCGTAATTGTATCCATCAAATTATTTATACACGAATCTACCTTTCTTTAAGAAAGTAAAGACATTGGTCATGATTTTTGGGCGCCCCTACAGATTTTAGCGCCAGCATTTAAAATAACAAGGTCACATTGACTGTAGTTTGTGTTTTCGATCGCTGTTTGGATGACGTAGACTTTCTCAATACATAATCTAAGAATTGACATTGGCCATGGCAAGTCGAAGACCCATGTTGATTTTGTGATAAATGATCCGATAGGTCAAGGTAACTGTTCTCTTCTTTGTGTTTATTTAAAGGTCACCTTTATCTTAATTGTAATAATGATTTAAGAGATTGTCTGATTCTATTAACCTGAAACTTATTAGTCGTTAAAAGTGAATGACTCATAGTTATGTTGGTCACATCTTAATGTCACAACAAGCTTGAATGTGATTTTTCATTTTAGCAATATTTAGCGAACGTATGAGCATACAATCCTGAAACTTAGTAGGGACATTGATCGTGATAACTATCCGTTTGAAATCAGATTTGGTCTTAGTGGATTGAAGGTCAAGGTCACGTCGCCTTTAAATGCTGTTTTGTATCTGGCAGATGGAGAGAACAACGCAATAGCGAACAGTCATAAAACGTGGTAGGTTCATTACAGTGTTGATTTAGGAATTGAATGTACAATTACAAGGAAACACGAAAGCATATACATGTTTTACATACTTTGATTTTTTCTTTGTTACAATAAGTAACCGCAGAGCATGTATTACAGATCCGTGTAAATACCATCCACCCTACTATAGTGATGACGGAGATGGGACGGCGAGCCTGGGAGGACCCCAAGAAACACATGAAGTACCTGGTCCGCACTCCGATGGGTCATTTTGCGGGTAATGTACCAATTATACTTTTGGTTTGTTGACAGTTACTTCTTATTGCATGAATAATAGTGAAAAGAATCACCAAGGACCAAGTTAAAATATCCATGGCTATTTTCCTCCTTTAGTAGGAGCTGTTTACATGCGCTATCCCCTCAGAAAATGTCTTAAAAATCATCAGACATGCAGTTTTCCCCAAAAGTAACTTTACATCAGGTTTTTTCCCCCTTTAAGGAAGAAATTACGCTATTGTCCCCCAAATTATAGGGCATGGGCCCCTTCCCCTGGCATCGAAAAAAAGGCCCTGATTTTATTTTGACTGTTTCTATTAAAGCTACTTAACAATTTCAGTGAGCTTTAAGTGCAAGCAAATCAACACACAAACGGAAGACTAGCTTTTCAAAAGTATTCACGCATTTTCCAATGGTTTCAACGTCTTCACTATATGATTTATGTATTTGCAGCCTGTACAGTCCACTTATTCTATATTAAAAATATAATTACCCTTTAGAAATCAGAATTTGTATGCTGATATTTGTACATAGAACATGCTTTTATGTGGATTCGGGGTCAATGATTTCTGGAATGTGGTATTATTTTAAGTATTTCCCGGGTTTTTTACATCCGCTGTTGAGATACATACATATTTATCACATAAACATTAAATCGGCTGTTTATGTACAATACGCTTTGAATTATAATTAATGGTATGGGAATTTCAGGGAAGTGACATCATTGTAGGGAAACGGCGTCACGTCAGCAGACATTTACGACTTGATAACTGACTATTGGGTTATCGAAAATGACCAATAAGTAATAAACTTAATAATACACATCAAGTTATGTGATTATTGTTGTATATGATATTTAATAAAACAGTCGACAAACGTGCCATATTTCCCCGCTTTCCAGAACCGAGTGACGTCGCTGATGGCGTGGTGTTCCTACTAAGTGACATGGCCAAGATGGTGAACGGAGAGATCCTGCATATTGATGGCGGTTTCACCTCCAACTGAGCTCTCCTTGACCTTTATTTATATAGTATCGGCCTTGATTGACCAGAGCTTAGCGTGGTCAGTTGAAGTCGTAGTAACTGTTCCCATGTGACTTCATAAAATAATAGTGTATTCAACTTATCCATCAATAAGCACAGATTTGTGTCCGAACATTTAACCGAACTCGGCAGCGGTCTCATCTCGCCTAATTTTATCTTGTTACAACAACGAACGTCTCATTAATGTTTTATATAACATTGGAGTGTTTTATAGTCTGCATAAACGTGTACACGTTTTAAACAGAAGAAGAAGAACTATGGATCGCTAGAATTCTGCGTTGTGTGTACATGCTTTGGTTTTATCTAATTTTATCATGCTGTACACTTACCAGAAAAAATACCCTATTTTATTTGGAGTGTTTGTCTTTTGTGACATCGAATGTTTATAAGTAGATAATACGTGTAAACCCACTCACAAACCCAGACAAACAAGGCAGATTTTTAAACCCAGAGTTATTGTAGAAAGGTTATAAAAGCTTTATAAATGAACAGTGCTGTTTTTGTAAATATATATATATCTCCAAACTTTATATTAAATATATATAACCGCGAGTAAGCAGTTAGGTGGACAAAACATAGTGAACACACACACGCACGCACACACATAACGATATACTAAAAGACGCTCCTCACACACTGGCTGTTGAACAGTAACCACTGCCATCTTGTGACCAAGGGGAGATCATGCTCGGGTACACCGTAAAATGAAATGATTGATATCATATATATGTTACAAAACAAATTATTTAAAGAACATCATTTCGACTTAATGGTTAGTATAAACTTATTCTGGTATACTAATAAAAACAATTACTCCACCAAACCTCGTTCGATAATCAAAAATTTTCCTCTTTTGGCAGAGGTTACTGTGATCTGAAAAGCACGTGACATCTTATGCCGAGATCGACATAAGAAAATAACAAGGGAAGTGAATAAATAACTGAACCACATTGTAATGATTATCATATACATTTCATGGTGTAATATCTCAAAAACATAAGTATGTTCAACGAAATCAGAAATGGCCATATTTACATAGTATTGAAAAGAAAATGTGTTGCAAATAGCAACTTTACTTACATCTTTTAAACGTTTGCTGTATCCATAAACAACAAGATGAAATATAATGAAATCTGTCAACTGCATTATTTTTCATCAATGTACAATTTACAAAGCCTTTTAAGTTAACTAAAGTGACCATACTGAGAATGTACCATAGACGACAATGTGTTGTGACAACCATAAACAAATCAGTGACCCTTTGCTATCAAAGTTTTTGCTTCACTTCCTGAGCTGTACAAGCAGAAAATGCTAAAACACTGATAGGATGTGGGGTGAGGGTACATCAAATTCCATTCTGAGACAAGACATTGTGCAATGGTGGAGGGGCCCATGGTCTAGCGGTCTAAGTCGCCCAAGGTCTAGCGGTCTAAGTTGTACAGGGCCTAGTGGTCTGAGTCGCCCAAGGTCTAGTGGTCTGAGTCGCCCAAGGTCTAGTGGTCTTAGTCGCCCAGGGTCTATTGGTCTAAGTCGCCCAGGGTCTATTGGTCTGAGTCGCCCAGGGTCTAGTGGTCTAAGTCGCCCAGGGTCTAGTGGTCTGGGTCTCCCATGATCTAGCGGTCTAAGTCGTCCAGGATCTAGCGGTCTGAGTCGCCAAGGGTCTAGCGGTCTAAGTCGCCCAGGATCCAGTGGTCTAAGTCGCCCAGGGTCTAGCGGTCTAAGTCGCCTAGGGTCTAGTGGTCTGAGTTGCCCAGGGTCTAGTGGTCTGAGTTGCCCAGGGTCTATTGGTCTGAGTTGCCCAGTGTCTAGTTGTCTGAGTCGCCCAGGGTCTAGTGGTCTAAGTCGCCCAGGGTCTAGTGGTCTGAGTTGCCCAGGGTCTATTGGTCTGAGTCGCCCAGTGTCTATTGGTCTGAGTCGCCCAGGGTGTAGTGGTCTGAGTCGCCCAGGGTCTAGTGGACTAAGTCGCCCAGGGTCTAGTGGTCTGAGTCGCCCAGGGTCTAGCGGTCTAAGTCGCCCAGGGTCTAGTGGTCTGAGTCGCCCAGGGTCTAGCGGTCTAAGTCGCCCAGGGTCTAGTGGTCTAAGTCGCCCAGGGTCTAGCGGTCTAAGTCGCCCAGTGTCTAGCGGTCTAAGTCGTCCAGGGTCTAGCGGTCTGAGTCGCCCAGGGTCTAGCGGTCTAAGTCGCCCAGGGTCTAGCGGTCTGAGTCGCCCAGGGTCTAGCGGTCTAAGTCGCCCAGGGTCTAGCGGTCTGAGTCGCCCAAGGACTAGTGGTCTAAGTCGCCCAGGGTCTAGTGGTCTATGTCGCCCAGGGTCTAGTGGTCTTAGTCGCCCAGGGTCTAGTGGTCTAAGTCGCCCAGGGTCTAGCTTTTTCTTGCATTCTGTCCAAAAAAGAAAACGAAATTTTGCGACTTATATATCGTTCAGTCATTGGCGACGCGCCCAAGCGCAACGCTTATATATGGAATGCTCACTGAAATTTTCACACGAGGAAAGTCTGTTTTGCGGCATTTAATAACCCTGATGTGAGTCGTAATTCGGTTCATGGAGTTCTATTTTTATTTTATTTTTATTTACATGTATGTGAATAAAGAAAACTCCATAGTAACATCTATAATTGAGTTTTAAAATGTATGCCACAATTTCTTTTAAATTTGTTTTTAATCGTTTGCGTAGCCTTTGATGCTTTGCGTCAATGGTTTTCTTGTTTAAATACACCTGCTGAGCAAAACGGTTTCCGTGTAGTGAGGAGTGTATATACTTATGTAATATGTATTTCGTTACAGTATAAATTAAAATATGGTCGCATTTTAAATATCTAGAATATTCAGAACACAAATAAGACAACGCGTCTCTCTGTTCGATGGTTATTTGGTAAAGATGGAGGCACATTGATCGCTTTATTTTTCTGCTCTCCACATGGTATACAAGGAAGAGCACGGATGCGAGACATCCAAGGCGTTGTAGAGAGCAAAACAAAACAAAATGAACAGTGTATCATTTTCGGTTGTATTTCTTTAACCTTTTAAACTATCAAAATATAGTTTTGATATTTATAATACTTTATAAAAGCTGTTAAATTTGATATAAAATTCAGTAAAATAGACTGAAAAATAAAAAACACAGTGGTAAGTTTTATACAACACATATTTCCCGATTTCGGCCTGCATTAGTTTCAGCCCACAAAGATGGCTGCCTTAAACTGTCTTATCAGTGTCGATAACATCACATGGAAACTATCTATACATGTGTTGAGACGAAAAAAATATTCTGATACAATCATGTGGTCTTCTTTGTTCTCTTTCTTGTTTCTTTCAGATTATTTATTTACTTATGGGCTACATCCCTTCTTTGCTTCTGATGTCTACCGATTACTCCAATCTCTCGTTTTAACGAAATTGTATGTGCTGCGCCCCATTTATATAACCAGTTTTTATTTAAAGTCCTTTAAATTTCGAAGCAACGCTTGACAACATCTTAGTCAACAAAACCTAGATTGACATTATTTTAAGCAATTGCTGTGTTAAAAATGCCAAGTGCGTTTTATCAGATTATCTGCCACTAATTACTAGATGTGCTATACCTATAAATCACTTTGAACAAATCTACAGTGAATGTATCGCTTGGAACAAATGCACTGAACACCAACTAGAAATGTATTTCTACACCTTATCAGGGGCTCTAAATGCAGTAAATCTAAACAAGTTAAGAAACTGCAAAGAAGACGTTGATTCGCTCTAAAACCACATTTCTTCCTCAATTACTGTCCAACTACTGTCTAGTCAAAAGCAAATATAATAAACACTCAAAGCCGTATTGGTCATCAGAATTAAAACTAGCACATAAACAGAAAAAAATATAAAGAGCCAAATGGATCCAAGCGGGTAGACCAAGTGATAAAAACAACATCAAATTAAAAATCTGCGAAACGAAATTTTGTAAATAAACAAAAGAATGCAATTTTAAATATAAATAACCAATTTCTGGATGATTTAAACAACGCTGCTGGCTGTGATGTGAAGCTTTTCTGACTGCTAATCAAGCAAAGACGCAAATCACGTCACAACATGGTAACGGAGATCAACATTGACACAGGTTGTACACGTGATCCATATGGCATTGCAAATGCATTTAAATCCCATTATGAAAGCATTCTGAAACCATGCAATAAATCAACGTTCGACAATAAATTCCTACATGACTTAGGCACACAGGTGGAAAGCATTATAACTAATAACGACTTCTCTATAGAGCCATCCTATTAAAAGCAGTTGATACAGCAGAAATTACAAAATGCGTATCAGAACTAAAACTGTGAAAAGCACCTGGCTTTGATTATGTCACACCAGTGCACATAAAATATGGGGAAAGCACTCTACATCAATACATATCGCATTTATTTACCCTGATTATTGATAGCACAAACATACCAGCTAATTGCAAACTCAGAATAATTATACCGATCCACAAGATAGGTAAAAGCAAAACAGACACACAAAGCTATCGACTTATAACCCTATTTCCTGTTATCAACAAGATATTTGAAAATATCCTGCACAAACGCATCAAACAATGGTGTATTATTCACGATAAAACATGCCAAAAGACCGCAGAATGCGTACCAGGAGCACCTTGGGTCAATAAGCACATCATTTAATCTAGAAGAAGTAATATTTCACCACCAGCAAATGGACTCACCAGTCTATGCCGCCATGCTTGGTACAGCTGGTGCCTTCGATAATGTACGCCACAGCGCTATCATAGACAAAATGAAAAACCTAGGCATCGCTGGCAAACCGCTCAAACTTGCCATCAATATGTACTCAAATTTGACTGCTCAAAGACTTGTAAATGGACTCACATCAAATGTGTTTCCTGTACTGCAAAGCGCGAGACAGGGAGGGGTTATCCCACCCTTGCAGATGACCTCACAGTATTAAGTCCCAACAAATCATTCCTTGTAAAGCAACTTGAAATTATAAAAAAGTATGCAAACAAATGGGGCTATGAGTTTAACCTTGACAAATGCAAGTTAATGATATTTCGAAAAGGGCCGATTATACATGCTTCTTGTCCCTTTTGCACAGGCTTTATTACAAGCACTGACTCCACCACACATGTAGGCATAGTTCTGGAAACAACCATGAACAATGATAAGACTATAGACAACAGGTTAACCAACGCCCGTAGCTGTCTGTTTAACCTACTACATCTGGAACGTAGACAAGGTGATCTAAACCCGATTACAATGCGTGATCTTATTAAAAAGATCATTCTACCGTCTGTCCTTTACGGCGCAGAGCTATGGTCAAGTATGACCCAGTCATGCATGCTTAGGCTAGAAAGACTTATATGACTTGTCGCTAAAAAGGCTCAGCACTTACCAGTCGTAACGAGAACCGATATGGCATTAAGCCTGTTAGGTCTGCGCTCAATGATATATTACATCGACCAACAAAAATTAGGCTTCTTCTAAAAACTGTGCGGAATGCCAACTGAGTGCTTCACTAAACAGTTATTCTTGTACTGACTCAATTTATACGCAGTCAGCGATTTTAATCACCAGCTAGGGTTTCTTCCAGACATATTCCGCATTCTTATAAAATACAAAATGAAATACATTACAGACTACCTGAATAATGGCACGTTCCCATCAAAATCAATATGGAAACAAATCACATTACGAGCACTAAATACTTACTTCACAGATGAGTGGAGACGCCGAATAGCAGCCGACGATACTTTCAACCACTTTCGCAACGTGCACAGGGCAATTCAGATATCCAGCTTATGGATCATTTCGCAATCGCGCCATGAAGTTGTACATGCTATAGGTGCAGCGAATGCACTATAATACACAGACTTCTACCCAACAGTCACATGCAAGTTATGCAATAGTACCACACCACGAATCATGAAACACATATTGGCCGCATGCATCAGTCCATCAGCACAAAAGCGGCGTGACTTCTTTCTGGCCGACGTAATTATCATTTGCGGAAAACACGCATCCTCATACCTTACATCATCCGAGGACACAATGTTTGAGAATCTTTTTTCAAACCCAGTTCCTAGTAGCATTCGGTTGTTCACAAGTAGGCAGAAAGGCTTTGCTAACCGATCTTGCAAATTTATCCACGACTCTCTAAGCGCCTATAAGTATCCTCGAAAATGGTTAAAACACACTGCGGAAAAGTGTCTTGCAATTTCTCTTTCGGCAAGATCCTGTCTTCGCAAGTTTTTAAAAGGCACCTATACAAACCAATCATACTCTATGTTGTTCATATTTGTTTGCTGTTCTAATTTTTATTATTCGATACAATGTTCGACAAGTGCACATTTAATCATGCTTCATTGATTGTCTAGTTTGATGTTACAATTAATTTTAGACCAAGTGCAAATATTTTTGCATAAATCGTTAGCAATTACCCTCTATTGATGTACACGCTTACTACTAAACAAATATTTGATTACATTGTTTTGTTCATCAAATTAATAGAAGATATATAATAATATGTATTATTAATATTGTTATTATATATACTATGCATATTTTCATCTTCAAAATTTAAACTACGGTCATCATCTTCCGTATCATCATTATCATCGTCTCAGTTTAAATACACTCATTAAAACTCATTATCACCTCAATTAAATCACACTGTTATAATTATGTTGCTTATTTATATATTGTTCTTTGTAAACAACAGCAACAGCGAAAAGCAGCAACACCTTTATCAATAGAAATACTGTTAGTAACGCCACTAGCAACATCACATTTCGCCATTATGCGAGCTCTATGGACAAAGTAAAAGAATGATATGCAATAGTTGTTGCCACTAAATATCTGCCCAGAAATGCTGTGAATATGATCCGTCATAATTGATTTGTGTTCTCATGTATTTAACCATTTCTTTACCTGTATTGACGCATTCCTTACAATAATAATGTATATACATTCATAAAATCATGTTTATTCACTGTGTTCATTGTAAATTTAACTTGGACATTATCTGTTTGTACCATAATGTATTTGCATATGTAAACTCACTGTAAAAAGTGAAAATAAAGAGTATATATATATATATATATATATATATATATATATATATATATATATATATATATATATATATATATATATATATATATATATAGTCTTGTTTCCGTTGAGTAGGTCCATGACTGTTTACACAATTATTATTCATACATTACGTGGTCCGCCATTTTCCTATCAAACCCGGAATTAAACGGAATCGGTCGTAAGAAAAGTGTCTGAATATAAAAGACCTACTTGAATTGGAAATGGGTGTTGTATCGGTCAAATATCAACTCATCCCTATGCCATCGTGGGCCCATATTTTCCAGAAATCTAAGTTTAGTGTACCTTTAACCGATGATGGCCTTATTTTTACGATTCTTTTACTTTGAAACGGTCGGCACTGCAACTTTAATACATGTTGCTTGAACATATCGTGAGTGGTGGAGGAGCTGCAGCAGGTTATCGGCTGTTCCCCTGGCTTCATTCCAAACTATTTATGTAGTCTCGTGACAACACCTTGACACACTGTTTCATAGAAGTTGAATCATGAAGCATTATGGTAGATCTCTCCCTCCTTGAATGGAAACAGCTCCCATTAATTATTGAAGTATCTGTTACTGCTGGGGAAAAAGATAATTAGATTCGTTTTCATAACCCTAACAAAATACATTTTTAAGTGAGCCCTTGGACGAATTTAGAGAATATATGCGTGTACTTTTGTGTGCTGTAGGCCCTTAAGAGGATGGGTTTAAGTCCTTTTCAGGTGAAATAATTTAATTTAAGGTCTGTCAGCTGATCTGTGATGTGTCACTAGTTCTACCAAGAAATATTTTCGGGTCTTCTTTCATCAATTAAAGCTTGACCATAAACTCTTTATTTTATTAGTGAAATATATTTAAATAAACCCAACAATAATTATACATTTTTAATATCTTTCGTTGTGACCTTATGTCCTGACTTTCTTATTATTGTCATTAATACTCATCTGCTAATATTTAGGTACTGTATGAAAGACAATAATTTATATTCCATACATGCAGTAAAGACTGATATGCACGAAACAAGTATGGAAACAGAATACAACCTGACTAGATACCTCTTTAATGTATAGTTTCAGGTTTACTGTTTGGAAAAAAATCTTAAAAAAATGTTGTTTTTAGGAAACAACTATTGTTGTTTCAAACTGACGTCATAACTGGTGTTACAGTTTAAATATAAAAGTGCTGAAATACTCTAGTGGTTTATTTATTTTGTTTGTTGATTGGGGTTTTTCAATCACAAAGACACAATTGTGGTCATATGTAAAATGTCCAACTATTATTTTTTGAGGTAGACCCCAGTTATATGTCTGGTTAGAACCACCGGCTCATCTCATGTCAGCTGGAAGGCCACAAAACTTCAAAGTTCTCGGCTTGACCGGAACTTAAATCCACGCAATGTGGGGTGGAGGAGTAATATAAACAATACACATAATTTATTATAAATCCTAAATGTGTAAAATATTATAATTTTATTTAAGTCGAAAAAACTCAATGAGAGATCAAATTGACTTATAAGTAGTAGAAA
Source organism: Sinonovacula constricta (assembly GCA_007844125.1). Lineage (NCBI taxonomy): Eukaryota > Metazoa > Mollusca > Bivalvia > Cardiida > Solecurtidae > Sinonovacula > Sinonovacula constricta. Next base: position 68,256,447 of record CM017558.1, on the reverse strand, counting down.
ATATATATGTGAACAATTAATAAACAGTATAGCTGCTGATCAGACAGATGAAGACTGTCATATATTGGTTTTCATATAAAGCTCAGGATTTCTAACTTGTTTCGTTTTTTGGCAAAGTCAATTCATAACTGTTCAAAATGTTAGCTTGCTAACTAGTAGTTAAATTTTACATGACATATACTCGGTTCTGGTCCATGCTGGTCTTAAAAGGCTGAGTGACCGCGGGGTTTTGTGTCAGACAATAATTTAATATATTTGATCCGAGTTATGTGTTCATGTTAAGCAAGACCTACAAAGCATATTTTAAATTACTGTATGTTTTCAGCATTATTGTGTCTGCAAGACTTGCCAGTGATAATATTGGAACCAATTGTTGCCAGAAGGTTACTTATTCTGTGCAGTACAGGTGCAGGAGATCCATTTCCAAAACACATAAATATAAGCTGCCAGAACACCTCAATCTCAGTTGTGCTTCTACAAAACAGGACAAAGAATATCATATAAAGTATTATATAAAGTTTTTATGGCTGCATTAGACAAAGGCAAACAGGGTAAATGTGAATGTGACAAAAACACAGAGACGAGACGTAGCACACAAAAAGTAAACCCATTAATTAACGCCTGGGAATGGTCAGTCGGCAAAAGGACCGACTGGGGTGCTTAAATCTGGTTTGTGGAGCGCTCCAACCTCGCACTTTCTGAAGGTTTTTCTATCAAACAAACAGTGTACATACAAATATCCCGTCAAAGGGAGACAACTAACAATAAGCACCTGCATCAGGAGTGAAAACAGATACAATTAACCTATAAACAGACAAAATAGCTAGTAACAAAATAAACTAACAACATCTGTACAGTATGAACAGTAGATAAAAGCCTCGGTAACCTAACACGAATATATGACAAAGTCCTATGAGTATTGCAACATATACCAAACTCCGAAAAGGCACAGAACAAAGGTTTTTCACATGCCGCCTTGGAACGGTCAGTCGGCAATATGGACCGACAAGTCCAAATTAGAGAGTATTTGAAATAAAACATCCCAAGCGCTGACGTTTAATAAAAGAATTTTTATGACGCCATACAATGCCATGACGTCATATGCCAAAAGTGCCAAAAGGTAATAAGTTTTAAAGTTACATATCATAAAAAGCCGAGGATTCATCCACAGTTGCCATATTTCATCATAAAGGTACAAAAAACCCGATGTTAGACCAACTGTGCAATCTCAGGTACAGTGCATGAAGACCTTATATAGGGCACGACTGGAGAGATGAAGAGACAAGTATTCCATCAGTGACTGTCCGGTTATGGCTTTAAGTCTTTGTTTTCATATAGTCTCAACGACATGTCCGGTCATGGTGTAATTTAAAAGCAATGCAAGTTCTTGACTGTAAAAGGGTCATTTGCAAGCAGTGCAGTACAACAAAGGATTCCCAGGTTGTAACCGTAAGATTTTCTGATAAGTTTTGTAAAGTGGTCAGAAAAATATTTCCAAAAAATGCAGGATGGCTTCTGCCTTTCTGCATAAGTGCGTTCATACTGCCATTGTACTTAGAAAGCAATAATAAGAATATATGACAAAGTCATCATGAGCATTGCAACATATATCAAACTCCGAAAAGGCGCAGGACAAAGTTATGTCACATGCAAGCCAAGTGAAAAGTAACAACAAATGTGTGATGAGTCATTTAACGAAAAGAGAAAAACCCGACTGTTACCGCCTTGGAACGGTCAGTCGGTTTAAAAGACTACACAAAAATGGTTGATTATTAGTGAAATTAACTTTCTGAATCAAGAACAAACATGAGCAGAGAAGAATAAATGGTTGTAGAATTCTGTTCATGTGAAGATGGAATTGAGGAACCAAAGTTCAATGTCCATCAAAGGAAATACACGTAACAATCCTTATAGGATGAAGTAAATGACAACATAGATTACACGCACGGAGAGATTGTTTACGACCACCACACTGCACAAGTAACATTGTTGTGATCATGAAAAAGAATATATGACACAGTCCTACGAGCATGACAAAGTTATTTCACATGCCAGCCAGGGAAAAGTAAGAACAAATTTGTGACGAGTCATTTAACGAAAAGAGCAAACCCAACAGCTACCGCCTTGGAACGGTCAGTCGGCAATATGGGCCATTGTGGTGAATAAATTTTGAAAACGCCTTTCCCAATTTGTGAAAACGTAAGCCTTGCTGTAACAGTTTAGAAGAAGTAAACCGGTTTCTAATGATAAAATCTTCTACTTTAGTATAAACTTGTGCAAACCTTGTTAGTTGTGATATATAAATACCAAAGGAGGTAGCGTGTGGTGAAACACCATCAAGGTATAGATAATTCACAATGCTAAAGTTGAAATCTTCTCTCTTGTTATAGATTTTAGTAGAGACGTTGTCAATGGAAATAGCGATCTCAATGTCTTCAAATGCTGAATTAAACTGTCAGTTATCGGCTTTGTTAAGGGTAAGTTCTCGAGGGTAAATCAGATTGATCATTTGCGAAAAGAAAGGATTATCTGTAGGAAGAATATTGTCAAGATAACGTGACGTTAAATTGAAAGCCTCTATAATGTGGCTTTGGTTAGAAGGGGATAAAGCTAACATGAAATCACGTTAGAGCAGTAAAAACAAATCTGCAATTAATGGTGCGCAGTTACTGGTCTAAATAAAGTGTTTTTGTTTTTTATGTAAATATTGTCTAATAGGAAACATAGAACATCTTAAACATCAGTGCAATTCCACATAGTAAACTTTACTAAGAAAGTGCTGGTAAAAATGCATTACTTTCATGACATGCAATGTATAGACGTGTTGCTTTCGAGCAAAAGTTTTCTCGCTGAGAACAATCAATTTTGTCTTAATTAAATCCTTAGGTAAAGAAATGTACAGCGTAGAGAAATTGTAAGTATTAACTGCAGGGCAAGGAAAGTTAAAATAACGAAACTTGTCTTAGACTTCTGAAGAATTTTTAAAAGACCAAAAATGTTAATTCCTGAATTTTCTTAAACTTTTTCACAATATTTAACAACGTGATTAAGAACATCTGTAAGGCAAGAAGTAAGTAGTTTAGAATCGTGACTTGTATGGTGTTTTGTGAAGCAAATGAGTTCAGTACATTGAAGGAAGTTTTTCTTGCTTTGATTCTATCTTGATATTGAAATTATGCAAAATGTGTTTATGTTTATCAATTACTGTCTGAAAGTCAAGGTTAGTGCGACCGCAATACCCCAATTGGATGAGCGTCGGCTTGCGGATCGGGACGTCGTGGGTTCAAACCCCGGCCGGATCAAACCCAAGGTTTAAATTAAAGTTGGTAGTAGTGGCTTTCCTTCTAACGCTCGGGGCTAAGTAGACCGCATAACGCCTGACTTGTCGGTGACAGTATAATGGACCTGCTGGGTTCAGTCCCAGGGCACCTCATAATGCCCCTGTGCTATACTGATAGAAATGTCGCTGCACAGTTTCGGCAAAAATGCCTGCAAATCCATAGGTTGGTGCTAGTGTAAGAACTGGTGGTGGATAACTTAGCACTCAGTACATTTTTGTAGCATAGTCGTCAGACAAAAATTATGTTGTTTGAAGCTTTGTCTTCAGGTTCAAGTACAAATATATCATGGATATTCTGAAAGGACTTTTTAGGTGTTTTAGGTGATAAAAAGGTTTCTTAGATAAATAAGAAGGATGGGAGCGGTAGAATTAAACACGCAGGGCTGGAAAAATTTTCTTTTTCATGACTAGTCCCGGACTAGTAACCAGGACAAAGATGACTTGTCCGAAAATGTGCATCATTTTCAATAAATGGACACTAATTTGTCATATATGTAACTAACAAACAAGGTATAAACAAGTTTTTGTTTGTTTTATTTTTGTCTGTAAAACAGCATATAATCTAACACAAAAGTAAAGAATAAATAAGTTACAACTGATTCATCAGGGAACAAAGAAAAGACATGTCACTGAATGGTCTGTTCTGCAATGCGATTGAATATGCATAGTTGAATAGCATTCACATTTTTTCTTGCTCCTTTTCACCAAGATTTAATATTGCCTTTAATATTGGCGATTCTTTAGCTGGCGTTCCAGGCACTGGTTGACCCATCAACACATAATCCTGGTCATGTAGGTACTGGGTAGCACATTTCTTGTGAGGGTGACTATTCTCGTGGGAGTGAATTGATTCTATTCTGGAGTTGTTTGACCCAGTCACAAACACAGGGATGGTATTGGGAAACTTGGCTGATGTAGCTAACTTCGGATACTTTGAACAAATCCTACAGAACATCAAGTCTTCCTCTTCTTTATACAAAAGCCATGGAAAATCTGCAAGCCACTTATCCAAAAATTTTCTCTCTCGCTTGTCCTCGTATTTCTGATCCTTTGACATTGTTTTGCTGTCAAGTTTTGCTGACTTAATTTTCGTTGGAGTGTTAGGGCATTCTTCAAGTCGCCGTTTACTTCCGCCAGTTTGTGACTTTGATTGTTGATTTTCATTCAAATTTTAAGAGTTCGTGTTTCCAAATGTAAAATATTTCAAGAGTGACATGGCTGCATATTTTACTACTGCGTTGTGCACAGACTTGACGATGGATTAAAATTAAAACATCTTCAATCTCATACCAAGATATACCTTATACCCACCTTAATTGGCATCGAGTATTGTTTAATTGGGCTATTGTATTCAGATATGACAATGAAAGTAAAGATCATCAAACTGAGACTTACCTGGCTCTAATCCCTTTACTCTTCGCGTGCCGAGTTTAAAAAGTTCGCGAATCAATTATCACTTATCACATGTACTTCAATATGCAGTATTAATGCCGTTATTTGTCACCTACACATTGATTGGCTGATCATGTTAAGCGTTGATGTATCGCGCGTCGTGATTGGCTGTTTTGGGATGCGTTTGAATTGTCTATGCGAAGCCATTACGTGGTGTTGATAAAACGCCCCAGGCGATAGCTTGATTGGTTGCATCGCTAATCAGGTACCGCTGTGTATTGTCACTTGTCCGGCCGTCTATTTAATGACTAGTCCGGGACTAATTTAATGACCAATGGTCAGTAGCCCGAAACTACATATTGACTAGTCCGGGACGTCGGGCTAGCGTATTTTTCCAGCCCTGACACGATTTCCTATCTTAAAAATGGCTTTCTTCCAAGTATTGAGTGCTACTGTATCCGTGTTTTCTCACTTACACCAGCGGTCGGCATACAGATTAATTGCATCAGCTATTTCTTTGCAAGCAAGGTCAAAATCTATTTCATCTGGCATGCGATATTGCTGACCATTAAAGAGTAATTTTCTTAATTAATAGTCATTGATGATGTTTAAATCCCCAGTAATGATATGGCCAGAAGGTTAATAACAGAAAGGTGAAGTTGAACAGTTACAAGAATCTTAAGAAGAATCAATCAGGTTAAGATTTGCTACAGTTTGGTTGTAATTAAAAATAAGACCTCAAATGGGGTTTTGTACTTATAACAAATCATTGGGTCTTCTTTGTTTTCGAAGTAATTTGGGATTTTATTGATGATATTTTTGTCCCGAAAGATACTAGGTAAGTCGATAAAGTCAATCCCTTTATAAATGTATTTGATTTTCATGAAATGTCATTTGTGTTGAGACTATTTATCAATATGAGGTCTTAAAGCATGTGTATTATACTTTTGAATGATGGAAGCCATCTCATATAAGGATGAGTACGTCCCATATTTTTTTCTGCCTAATTGTCCTAAATAACTAGTGATATCAAAGGAATACTTGTAACTGTCCAAAGTAAGGCGTTAATACCAGATCGAATATAACGTGTGTTCAGATCTTGAACAGAAACATTTTTCCTTAATCTGCGTTTAAGATTATGATTTGTTCTAATTCCATGAGATCGGCGTTTGCGTTTGCGTGATACTAAAATGTCAATGTTCTGATTTTAATAAATATTGCCCGCCTGATGAATATTGTCATTAAGACCGAGTGGAAATGGAGTCTGAAGATTTTTAATCCAATCAAGTTCGGCTCTGTATCTATCCTGTAGTTTAAATCCTTTAGAAAAATCGTCATCGAATACATTTTTTGCTAAGGTTGTATGTTCACATATTTTAATGAATGTCCAGTAGTAAGAAAATGAGTATAGAGGAAGTTCTTAAAACGACGAAGTAAACGAATTTGACATGAATGTTCTCGAAATCTAATTTTAATTGTCCGTCCCGTTTGTCGAACGTACTGCAGCTTACACTAAGGATGGTTTCATGTTTTACATAAATTATGTTGTTACTTTGTCAATCAAAATCACAAGATAAGGACATGTTAAATGTATGGCCATTTACAGTAGACTTGACAGTGTAGTTACAGTTAAGAAATCTACATGTAGTTACCGTTCAGAAGATGGTACCCATGGTAGAATCACAGAATAGCAAATCCTCTGATTGCTCCCCTTGTGATAATGTGATGTAGTTCCGCCTGGGACATATACTATGTGGGAAGGTCTCCCAGCTAAACTGCCATGCAACCGTGGTTTTACCACCAAGGGGGTCTTTCTCCATCATTTAGCTAGCCATCACTATAAATGACCATAATTTGTTCATAGCGATGTATTTCATTAACATACACATGCAAAACAGATATGTCTAAATAGGGAAACTTTATCTATTATTTAGATTGCTTAAATAATTTAGCAGTCTTTAAATCTTAATTAAACTGTGTAGAATGTTAAATTGCGCTAGTTGTATTTTAGATGAATGTATAGTCTGGAAATGTATTGGTATAGACTGCACTGACGCTGAGGTTCTAATTCCTGTTGTGTGTGGCACTGGGAGCTGTGGCAAATCTTTTTGCGGTAGTTTGGGGAAAATATTATAGAAATATAGCCTCCAGATAATAACACTTTTCTGAGAGCTCGTCTGGCTTTTATAAATAGAATGTTGTCATTTTGGAATTATTTTTACACCAGAATACACCACGGGTAGCGTATAAAGGCATTGAAACTGGCATTCTTTAGAGTACCCTCCCCTTACCCACCCTATCCCCAAAGATAACATCATGCTGTGAGATCACAGCTGGGCACATGGACTTACAGCACTGCCATTGGTCAGTAACGTTCGATTCCTCACCTGTTCCTGATACCACAGTAGCCTGTGGGTGTGTCCAACCGGCTAGGTCACCCCACTCCCACTCCCACTTCCTTCTCCAAAAAAAAGAATATATGACAAAGTCCTATGAGTATTGCAACATATACCAAACTCCGAAAAGGCACAGAACAAAGGTATTTCACATGCAAGCCAAGCGAAAAGTAAGAACAAATTTGTGATGAGTCATTTAAGGAAAAGAGCAAACCCGACAGTTACCGCCTTGGAACGGTCAGTCGGCAATATGGACCGACTGGGCCCAAACCATTAACCTCCCACTGTGATCACAGTGTGAAGCCAGATAAGGTCACATTCAAGATTTCAATACATTTAATCTAAGTTCTTGTAAAAGGAATGTTTTTCCAGAATCCTATTATCTAAAAATCGGGTACATTTACCCGATGATTAGGGCAATACAGGTGCAGACGTACATATATAAATCTGAAGTTAATATCACTTCATATCTCATAGTTTTTAAGTAAACATATGATTTCAATATACAACCATCATCAGACACACAATCTGGTATAATTACGCGTACTTTTACTACAGTCACGATTTTAGTTATGCTATGTTCGCGTCAATCGTATTTAGCACGTAAAAAGTTTTCTTTAAACTACAAAAGATTAAGACGTGGGACCGAAAACAAAGCAAACAATTTTAAATTTTATACAAATATTATATGAAAACTCATCTTCCTTTCCTGATATGCTGACCAACACTATGTAGAAAGTTTGTTGTGTGTTTACCTGGGCGTGTGGACAGTGTCATTTATATGCTCCTGAGAAATAGGTGTACTCTGTTTAGCCGATATTAGGTGACGTCGCCAGAAGTGGAAATTCGATTTCTAGATAACGCGTCAATTTGTTAAGGACGTAACCTAGTTTCGGAAAAGGCCTACTGTACCACAAATTTGAGGACATGCAATAAAGTTTGATAATTACATACATACACACTTGTTTCTTGTAAGTGTTTTAAATTCTGTAAAACACGTGTAATAATAAGATGTATATGTTAGCACGAAAATTACATTTGTGTTGCCTGGAGCAATATTTTTAGAAATTATTCTACAGAATTTATTGTCTGTTTAAAATTTGCAAAGATGAGTGTGTGTTCCATAGTGTATATAGTTTGTTGTTTACACGTGAATCTAAAGTAATTAAGGTTATTTTGTGCTTTGAAGTTTGAAGCGAACTACTTTAATTCCGTAACTTATCATTACATTAAAGCTATTAAATAACATTATTTTGAATCAAGAAGTTCTATCGACGGGCACTGTATCGTTATGTCATTTGACATCCAATTAACCTTGACTGAATCTGACAGTGCAAGCTGTTGGTAATGTGTTTTAGTATTTGTCAAGTTGCCAAATTTAACGATATAAACAGTCGTTATTTTAGTGTTTTATTGTGATATTGAGATCAATGCAACAGTAAATAAGGGACACTACCGTTCATTTTGGTAAAATAACACCACGTCCACCATGGCTCCAAGTTTTCCTATCATTTAGTAATAATCCTAAATAAAAGAATTTACCAAAGCTTATCTGAAGTTGGAAACCGTGCGTGTAAAGATTCATACATTTACCCGCCGTGGACGCCAAGAATGAAAAATGTTGTTGGTGAGGCACTGCTGAACTCGTCAGAAATGTGTTTTTGTGAACGGACACTTGAAGTAAAATAAGTATGATATTATACCACATATTTATTTTTCTTAATATTATCCAACGGTCAAAGATGGGGGTATCGGAATGTTTGAGACAAAATGACTTGCAAAAATGTTATTTTCCTACTGCCATGCCTTTTTGAAAGTCTCTGAACAGACGATTTTATATTTGCGTCGAAGTTATCACCAAAATACAAAATGCCGTCAAATCCTCTATTTCGATGCCCCTGTAACAGAGTAGGGCGTTGGGCTGGTTAGCATGAAAAGAACGAGTGATGTTAACGTAATGACATTTTAAACTCTATCGCAGTTACCTTTCTTATATATTTTGGTAGTTAAACATTCTACAATTATGGAAATTTAAATTATGCCTATTTTTTTCTTAAACATGCATATACAGAAGACTTCTATGTGCTGTTAAGAAATGTGCCAAAAACAGAGGATTTTTTTAATATATAAATAAATGAATGCGTAAGCTACTGACTACAACAGTATGACTATTCAAAGTCAGTTGTAGTACATATGTTACGTTCTTTTTTCGGTCTCTGAAATTGCCTTCGCGTTCCTAGTTACTACAGGTCAATATTTTCTTTGCAAATAGATTTATTTTGAAGCACAGATAATGCCCACCTTGTAGAGAGATAAAGTATTGTTATAGTAATGTATTTGTCAAATCAACACTAATGTGTTAAGCTGACAGCCAGCCTTATTAATATTGATTGCCAAATTCAACATAACAAATCCTCATGTAATTTTGACAGTTCTTATTGACATTTAGATAAATAAAAAAATAGTATGCATGTTAGTACATTTTAAGTTAATTAACTGTTCTCTGTGCTAAAACGTATATTGATTGCACGCCGGGGTAATAATGCTTATTTTGCTGGGGATTGTTATTTACAAGGATTTATACCATTAGTAAAGTAACATAAACTTGAATATGATATTTTATTTAGGGACTTTGCGTAGTCCTAAGTTTTATAAATGTCACTTGCTCAGCTGTTATTGACTTTTGTTTTGTTTATAGTATTTGTGAATTATATGGCAGTCTTTTTCACTCGAAATGGTCTGGATATTTATTGTAAATGAAAGGTAAACAGTAGCTCCTGTTAAATTTGACGTTCTATGATCTTATCTCTAACACTGACAATTTTGTTGGTGCCAGCAGCCATAATGTAACTGATAATTGGTCCAGATTGATGTATTTTGTGTCATACATCTTTCTTTTTATGCGATTGGCACGTCATATTACCATGACACAGGTAGCTTTTAATGTTGAACTGGCCATCAGTGTGAACGAAAAGCGCTGCTATACAATCGGCTAGTGTCGGGTCGCCAAACTCGCCATGTTGTCCGGCATGTGCATTGTTTTCAAATGTTGTCTTCTGTAACGCTATTAGTGTCGAAATTTCTTTAGAAGGATTGCTGCTGTTGTGCTATCCCAGGCGTCTCTTATATCTTTGCAATATGTGTATCTTATGTACTCCATTATCCAATGCATTTCGTTTTGCAGGAGTAAAACAAACAATCACATCGACAAAATAAACATTTACCAGAAAGGAAATGTTAATACGGAGTTAACGTCCCTAAAACGGTAACCTACATTTGTACACTGCATTTGAAGTATGATTTAATATCCATTAAAACGAAGCCAACATAACCTTCATTGCTGAGCAGTTATTACTTAAGATTTCTCTACGCTGTACACTACTTTACCTCATGATTTAAGTACGACCAAATTGATTGCTCTTATTAAGAAAACATTTGCTCGAGAGCAACGTCTATATATTGCATGTCATGAAAGTAATGCAGTTTTTACCAACACTTTCTTAGAAAAGTTTACAATGTGGACTTGCACGGATGTTTGTAAAGCTCTATGTTTCCTATTAGACAATATTTAAATAAAATGCGGTGATAGTTTATTTAGACAAGTAACTGGTATTCCTTTGGGAATCAACTGTGCACCATTAATTGCAGATTTGTTTTTATACTGTTTCGAACGTGATTTCATGTTAACTTTATCCTCTTCTAACTAAAGCCACATTTTAGAGGCTTTCATTTTAAGGTCACGCTATCTTGACAATATTTTAGCGGTAGATAAACCTTTTCTTTCTCAAATGATCCATCTTATTTACCCTCCAGAACTTACCCTTAATAAAGCAAATTACTGACATTTTATTGCAGCATTTCTAGACATTGAGATCGCTATTTCCAATGACAACGTCTCTTCTAAAGTCTATGACAAGAGAGATGATTTTGACTTTAGTATTGTCAATTTTCAATACCTTGACGTTGATTCACCTCGTCCTATGGTATTTCCATATCACAACTTACAAGGTTTGCACGAGTTAGTACTAAAATAGAAGATTTCAATGCTAGAAACGGTTTATTTCTTCTAAAATGTTACAACAAGGCTTTCTTTTTCAAAAATTAAGAAAGGCGTTTTTAAAATTCTTTTATCGCAATGATTTTATTGCTTCTAAGTATAATGGCAGTATAAAAACACTTATGCAGAGAGCCATAAGCCATCCTGCATTTTATGGAAATGTTTTAGTTCATTGAATCTGTTTTAACTCCCGATGCAGGTGCTTACAGTTAGTTGTTTCACTTTGACGGGATACTTTTTTTACACTGTTTGATTGATAAAAAAACCTTCAGGAAGTGCGAGGTTGGAGCGCTCCACAAACCAGGTTTAGGCACCCCAGTCGGTCCTTTTGCCGACTGATCGTTCTAAGGCAGTAACTGATCGTCTTTCTTTTTGTGTGTTATGTCTCGTCTCTGTGTTTTTTGTCACTTTTACAGTTAACCTGTTTGTCTTTGTCTACATGTAGATTAAATTTAAATATCTGTGGAAATTATGATTGGACCTTTTCTTATTTACCTATTCAATTGATCAAGCAATTGGTTATTGATTAAGTACAACTTACTCGAACGGAAGAATTACTATAAAATATTGATTTTGCATAATCAGACAAAAATACCTCATACAACGGATTCTAAAAGACGCCATTGTTAGTTAGGAAACGAGCAAGAATTTTATTTGCTTACAAATTTATTGATCATTACACTTGCCACAATTATTTTTTGCAAAGGTAGTATTTTTACTAACAACATTGTAATACAAGAAAGTCTTCGTTTGAAAATATCCATAACAATATAAAAGAATAAGCAATAATATCAGAATCACAATATTTCAGACAATATCTTTTCACACAAAAGTTGCATATTTCACAAGGTAAAAATAAATGTTGTTGAACATGCCCTTTTTCTATATGGTGACTTTTAAATTTAATGTGCGTTTTTTTCAAAGTGCAATAGAGCAAAGAGATATACAGTTTCAGTTATATGAAGTCATAAACTCCAAAAGAATCATGATAATGCATTCTTAATTTTATATATATGCTAAGAGTAGGAATGGCAATCTTTTAGGACGAGCCGAGCATAGATATTTTATTAAGCGAACCCTTTAATTCTTTCCTATTTAACATTGTTTGCATGGGACGCCCATAGAGTAGTGACCAAATTCGTCGCCAAATTGTTACTCCTCTGAAGCATAGCCTCTCGTCGCGTGGGTTCGAGTCCCGTTATGGGCGAAGGACTTAATGTTGGAAGGTCTTCCGACTGACTTGCAGTGCGCCCGTAGTTCTATCTAGATGTTTGATTAGGGTCTTCTAACCATCATAGCTGGACGTCATTATAATGATCATAATAGATCGTTGTGATGTATTTCAAAAACAAAAACAAACAAAAATATAATATTGGTTGCTTCGCTGGCTTTAATGCTACTAGTATAACATATAGAAATTATTCTGCATCTACGACTCGCTTTTGTGACAGTGTTTTTCAACATTGTTGCTATCAAGCATTGCCTATGACTTCATATCGTTTCGACAAATAATACTTTTATGGAATGTGGACAAGGTCATGTGATTCCATTTTCATGGTCAAATGTTATTAAGTGTAGTTTTTTTTAACACATTGTTAAAGTTTCACTTTTCCTGATCATAGCAATGTACACGTTAGCGACAAAGCAAACATTTCACGTTGAAAACGACCTAAAACAACATGAGTAACAGTCATCAAATAGAGAACCATTGACGTCACGTGACGCTATGTCAGTATAAACAATCATATGCAATTAAAGAATATAATGCAAATATCATGTAAAAGGTAAGATTAATATCGAAGGCAACCTTGCATTTTAGGACCCATCATGAAAAAGTAGTCATGAGAATAAAAGATGTCTCCCCATTCATGTATGCTTTCAGATATTACATTTTGTCCTTACTTGACATTGATAAACGTGTGATTAGTATTGACACCATAGAGCCAAGCTCATTTATAAATATTCTTATATGACGTTGGCTTAACATTTAACATTTAAGGGTCAAAACATGTAGAACAATAGTTTTCATGAGTGACTGATATACCACCTTCATATTTCATCATTTTATAATCAGAAATTAATAATCTTACGACACCGAACTCTCTAATTGCTTCTGTGTTGTACATATATTTTCCCGGCTTCAGTTCCACTTTTTGTGCTGCTCCCTGACAAACTTAGGTTCCTGAACAATAAGGTTCCAGTTTTGAAACATGTCATTTCATAGACGTCAAGCTTGTCAAACTTAACGTCAAGCTTAGCGTCAAACCTAACGTCAAACTTAACGTCAAACTTAGCGTCAAACTTAAAGTCAAACCTAACGTCAAGCTTAGCGTCAAACTTAACGTCAAACTTACCGTCAAGCTCAGCGTCAAACTTACCGTCATCGTGAATGATCTATAGTCTGTGTATCGTGGTATCTTAAAGCATAGCACATGCACACCTTCAATAACCCCCGTCTGCTTTATAAAAACATACGCAGTTCACGTTTAACTTCCTCTAAAATTAGCTAAGGCATTTCTTTCTACTTAATGCGATGATGACGACGATAATAATGATGGTAATGAAGATGAGTATTGAGTAGGAGGAGGGGGATATTTATGATTAATCTCAATAACAATAGTGCAGGAAAGAATATAGAGAAGGAAACCATGGATACGTGTAGCTTAATATGAGAACAATTAATAAGGAACAAAGACTGTTAAGTATTGTGTGAACAAAGACAACCTTCATAGCCGAAACTGTAATTGTTGGAGCTTACTTCCGGTGAGTAATATGGATACATGTTTAGGTTTTGGTGTTAGCCGTGTTTGCTTTTTTTCGCCACTAAATATGGCTGGATGAAAGAAAATGACATGAAATGCTACAATTATAAAGGTATAAAAAGCAAAATGGTAATCTAATTAACATTAAAGTAAAATTATTATTATATAAAATATATCTTGGAGAATGCTGCGTGAAGACGTATTGATCGAGTAACTTGATGCATTTTGATGTTATCAGTATTATGGCTGAGATTGGTAAGATGAAAGTTTTACAAATAAAAAGTAATTTTGTGCCAGAATCGAGCAAAAGGAGAAAGCTTTATATACAGAAAAAAATATACAGAAAAAAATGCAGTATCCTTGCTAAAATGACCTTCTTCTTGAATTAGTCCCCTCAAGTCCTCTTAGTGAGTAAACCAACATCAGTGGGTTGTCATGATACATTTACAGTAGAGGAAATGTAATGCTGCTCTTTATCAGTTTTAGAAGAAAATCATATCCTTAAATTCAAAAATGGATAAAGAAATTTCTTAAAATTTGGCATACACGTCTTCATTATACAACACAATAGTTGTTTTAAATTTCAAATTCTGTATACTGTCTAGTAATTAGTAAAATCATTAGAACTTCATGAAATAAATAATAATAACAATAATAATTATAATAATTATACTAATAATAATGTCCAAATTACAATAAGATACAAAAATTAAATTATTGAAGGAATATTATATTATTATATTTGCTAGTTCCAAAATAGTTTAGGCTTCAGGTTTCGCTTTATCGCAGTGTTAAGTTTTACTTTATGTTAGGTTTAAAATGCGATCGCCCAATAACACGTAGATGCATCCTTAGAAAGGTCGCCTTGATTAGCCGCAATGGGAGAATATGTGTTTAGGAAATAGAGTTTATGTTGGCGTGGACAAACACCGAATATATTACGGTTTTGAATGCAGATGCGAAAATAGGTAGGGAAAGTAAAAGGAACAGCTTTTCTTTTGCAGTAAAATAGTACCGATTTATGCCGTGCAATATAGTTTATTGTATCACGGCAGATTGCTTTGTCTATGTTCGGTTCGACTGCTCCGTTTTTAATTTCCAAATTTAAGATGTATTTTAACAATACCGAATGTTCAGATCGAAATTGAATATATGATATATTTCTCATACTGTCTTTAGAACAATTTATACTAACCTCACTCTCTAATAAAATAGTCCCCGGAGAACAAGGTAATTCAAAGCAAGAAGTGTAAAGCAAAAATGACAATTAATACAATTTTAAATGACCACTTATTCGGCCTGACTTAAGTCTAATAACTTAACAATAATAATAACTTAACTTTAGTTAATAAGATATGTTCTACTGAACATTGAATGTTGATCCGGTGGTAAACGTATTGGAAAACTATACAAAGTCATCATATATCAACACCCAGTCTCGCTCTTCATTTGACCACTATTCTGTCAAGACGGGAGGTCACGAAATCGAATCCTACAAAAAAGATAATCATATAGTCTCATTTGATTTCTAACATTATTATCGTTTTCTCTTATTTACAAATAAACAGTAACATGTTTAATCGATTAATTAGGTTTGAGTACTATTTTCAAACAACATATCAACTTTAATGCTGTATAACACCGTCCCTGAGTTGTTATAGCTTACGTATTGATATAATATTCCTTAATTAAACTCTATGTTAATATAGTTCATATTTAAATTGGGAATCTTAAACAAGAAAAGGATTGGGTTTCCCATTTGCCATTTTTCTTGAAAAATTGTCTTTCGTCTCTTAAGTCTTGGGCATGCACTGAAAAACAAGTTAATTGCTATCAGAAAATAATATTGATGAATATAGCAGTTGTGCTCATATCGTACACGATTATAAAGTATACTTTACTTTACCTTCTATTGACACATATTTTACAAGTTAAAAATATTATTTGACAAAATATTAAAAGAAACAGCAAAGATATTCTTGAATGACTATGCTTATGAATCATGTATATCAGTCAGTAAAGGCCTGTGTTAAAATTATCTGCAATCAATGGTGTTAACCACAACAATCTTAACAATCTGTCACAATAAACAAGAATCGTTTGTCTCCTAGCAACATCATACCTTTCAATCTCAGTTCAGGACTAATTTCCTTCAACAATCTGTCACAATAAACAAGAAACGTTTGTCTCCTAGAAGCATCATACCTTTCAATCTCAATTCAGGAATAAGTTCCTTCAGCAATCTGTCACAATAAACAAGAAACGTTTGTCTCCTAGAAGCATCATACCTTTCAATCTCAATTCAGGACTAATTTCCTTAACTAATCTGTCCTAATGAACAAGAAACGTTTGTCTTACAGCAACAACATACCTTTCAATCTCAATTCAGGACCAATTTCCTTCATCAACCTGGAACAAAATAAATATAGAACATTGGATACATGTTACATATCATTCTACCTTATCATCAAACTTTTTTTAAAAAAACAAACTTGTTGTATAATAGTATGTGTTCAAATAAGAAGTTAAAAAAGTACTGTATAACATGTAAGAGTAGGAAAGTAACTTTAAAATGATAAGGAACATCCCTTGATCTACACTTTGTCAATAAATATCTGACTTTATTTAATTTGTCAAACAAAAAAAAGCAAACTGACTTGCACTATATTATTTATTGTCCTTTTCCATTGGCTAAACAACAGCGAACAAATAACTTGTATTTGTTATTAAAGTAAATAATGTTGCAATCGTTATTATTTACCTACAGTGAATAACAAATGAATCCATACATGTTACCTTGTTACCCAGCAAAATTATGTTTTATAACATGTGATAATTTTGTTATTCTCGATTTTATTGAAAGCGGTAAAAAGTAAAAGAAAAGGAAATAGTAAAACGCTTGTTCATAGTGAATACTACTGCTCATTTTCAAAATGAAATAAAAGTCTTTTTGCCAGCTGACCGCTTTAATGCGTATGTGTTCGTTTTTCCTCTACGTGTGTAATGTCTAGTCACAGATTTTTACACTTTTATATTGACTCGTGTGTGAGCTACTGTTGTTTCCCGTATTTCTGCAATGTTGGTGTTGGGTCACAACGATATTTATGTGCCTTTGTCTAGTGTTTGTTTAAGTTTTATTTCTTATTTTTTAAATGTCTAATACATTTTTACTTTAACCATGTTAAACATATAAACACGTTATTGTTTTTAAATTTGTGTCTATTATTAAAGTTATTGGTAAATGGCGTCACTACAGTTTGATCCTTATAGTCTTGATTCGAGCCTTGGTTCAGGTGAAAACTATTATGTTGGGTGTTTTCCAGCGGACCAGCTGTTCGCCGCTGGTCCCGACCCAGAATTCTTTCTATAAGATTTCGTTTACAAATAGTAGCTACAAGTTGTAGTATGATCATTACTGTGTCAGTTTAATGTAAAAACAAACAAGCATACATTCGTGACATTCAACGCTAAATTAAAAAGATTATTACATAATATTATTACTTAACTTAGAAGCATTTGTTCTGTTAACTGACATTAAAATTTGTGTATTGAAAATAAATTAAACATTGAAATATCAATTTTACTGGTTTTCAAAGTTTAGTTTTCAAACTGACAATTAGCTGTAAAACAATTAACATTTAATAATTAAATTGAGGTAAATTGTAAGCTAGAATTCGTTATGAGTTATATTTAAATAACATTCACAATCCATTTACAAATAAAATTTATTAAAAAGAGCGAAGTTCATCTTCAGATATTTGACAATATTATGGACTTTTATTTCCCTAAAAATAATATCAACCAAAAAAGCGGTTCCGTAATAGAAAAGTAACAATTTATGTTTGTCTTGTAAAAAATTAGTTCCGAGGAAAAGATTTTATCGGTTTTTTAACAGCAATTAAATAGATAAGAAAGGAAAATAAGAGTGCTTCAAAGATATTAAATTTCACTTCACTTCTTCAATTCACAGAGGTTTATAAACATCGTTATACATTATCTATATATAAACTTTATTTACATAAATGCGAAATTCGATAAATCCCAATTAAAATGCATGTGAAACATGTTCATTAAAAGTGTAATGTTAAAATATTTTTTGATTAACTTAAGTAGGAATCACAACGTTAATGTCCACTGTTTAAAAAAATGTTTTACAGCAGCTTTCTTACTCTGGCTCATCCGCCGCACTTTCCTCCGCAGGCTTCACTTCAATGGTTAGCCCTTAAATAGACAGAAACATTTTAAACGTAACATAACTGAGCCTCTGATTCAAAATACATATTTTAACATATAACATATATTTTCTATAAATAATAAAAAACTGAAGCACCAATGGCATCTAAATAAACTAATACTATGATTATGCATGAAATTACGACTACAGCATTTGCAGACTTCTAAAAATGTCAACAATATCTTGTTACAGAGACATCTTTTTTAAATATATAATGAAAAATATAATTATCCAAAAGCATTCTACATAAATAATGGCCTTAAACCAGGTTTAAGCACCCCAGTCGGTCCTTTTGCCGACTGACCGTTCCAAGGCGGCGGAAACTGATGTTTTTACTTTTTGTGTGTTTTCTCTCGTCTCTTTGTTTTTGTCATGTTTACATTTACTCTGTTTGCCTTTGTCTAGATGGAAATTCTGATAGGACCTTTTCTTATTTATCTATTAAAAGTTTTAAGTTAAACTGCCAAGATGCATTGTTTTCAATCAATCTCAAGTTCTGTATCATGTCACCACGAGGCAGTGTATCTGTCAGTTCTCGTTATACATATACCGTTCATAGCAAAACAAGCATAAAATAGATTTTTACTTCTTTGTCTTTCTTGCTCGTCCAGGGTACAATATTCGGAGTCATTCGTTGTTGGCCCTGTTGTCCATTTCACCATCGTTTGTTCGTAAATTTGTGTCCTCAAAGACAAAACATAAATTAGTTGCAAACTGTTACGATTTTTTTTTTTTACATTATGAACTTTCTAATGTTACATAAATGGTTTTATGTGTACAATGAAGCAAGACGGGTTTTTCCCAAACAGAACCTTTAACAAACTGTTTTAATTTAAAAAACCTTAAGTGTAACGGCCAAAATTTGAAACAATAATTTGTAAGTATAATATCAATAACTTCATACGAAAAGTATGAGCATACATGCATATAAAGCTTTCAAAAGTAACTCAATAAACTTATTTTTTGTATATATTTCTTTCAAAAGACCCGACCTTCGAGGCAATGATTAAGGTCACATATTTAAAATATATCACTTCTGAGAACATTCAAACATATATTTGATCGAACGAACCATACAAAATACGGATAAACAACTAATACTAATCCATTTAAAAGTTACCTTCGTTTTTTGACCCAAAATACAGCACCAATGACGACCGCAACCACTATTTGCAAACCTGCCAGAGCTCCTGCCCCGACAAATCCGGAGGTGACCTTGATCGTCACCGTATCGAACGTCTCACACTTGTTGCCGATGTATCCCTCATAACAACCATAAGGACACACACCGATGACTGGATCACATGAGCCGTTATTACATGGTCCACACGGAGCACAGTCACGTCCATATGTATGGACAGGACAACTGACGTCTGGAAAGTCAAATACTAACACCGTAACTTTAATCATTTACTTTAACGCATTAACAATTTGAATGTTGCCTTAACTGGCTTCACACTGTGATCTTAGTGGGAGGTTAATGGGTTGGTTGAAGAAAGTTGTGGTTTGGGGTGTATCGCTGGCTAGACACAGCCTCAGACTGTAGTCGTATCTGGAACAGGATGGAGAATAGTACGCTGCTGACCAATGGCAATGCGGTAAGCATTAAATGTCATTTACTGTTTTACGACCTCTACCCCTAAGACACATCTGTGTTTAATAAACTTATCAAGTGTCCAGATGTAATCTTACAGCCTAATGTTATATTGGGTTGGGGGAAGGGTACTCTAAAGAAGGTCATTTTCAATGCCTTTAATAAACGCGAGTAACAACAGTGCTTTCTTATTATTTACAATTAAAATCATAATCCTGCGGGTGAGCCTCTGGTTCTAATAAGGCATTTGTTTGGGGTCTTATAGCTGGACATTGCTAAAACGATCATAATTAGTCGCTGCGATGTATTTCAATAAACAAAAATAAAGCTATAATCATAATTTATTAAGTTGCAACCAATTATTTGAATATACAAATCTGTTTCACATAATGCAACTATGAAACAAGTCTATATTACACTTACTCATTTGAAGCATTATCACTTAAATTGTAAAAATGCCAAACTGTAAATAGTCATGTCTGTTATGAAATTAAATTGAACATTCAAATATTTTTATCAATTACATCAAAATTCACAAGAAACTGTTATGTTATGACTATGTTATTGTAGCCATTCTAATTCATACCACATGCTATGTGTAGTATACTTATAAGGTAGATGCCTCACTGGGTAGAGTCAGTTACAAGTTACATGTACTCACGCACAGATTGCCTCTTTAATATCAGCTTCCATTGTTAATCTATAATTAGTTCTCTTATATATGTGTGTAGTTATTGGAACTTAATAAACATTAGTTAGAACACAATCTTTTTGTTCTATGCTTAAAAGCCGATAACAATAGAGTAACTAGCATAAGATGTTATATTTTTATAGTTTTAATATTACCCAAATGGATTATTTCAATCTCGCAGATGGTAAGTGTGCCGGCTCTTTGAATTCTTACAAAACGGGCTGCAACGTCCTGCAAGTCCACTATCACTTTGTTGTCTTGTATAGTCTGATCTTGAGATGTAAAGACTGCAGTTTGGGGAAACACTTCTGTTAAGCTGGTAAAGACATTGAAGCCCACGAGATGTTTGAAATTATTTTCTAAAAGAAATAAACACAACGGTTAATGTAACACATGTAATATTACTGATAAGCAATGCCATTGGACACATATATTTTGAGAAATATGAATATAAGTTACGTTAGGCAATAATTGTATTCGGAAACTAGGCAATAATTGTACTGGAAACAAATTACTGCAACGATAGTCGGATAATGTGAGTTTGTTGTTGTTTATCGTAGTTATTGTTGTTTTGCTTTTTTGTTGTCTTTTAGTGGGCAGAATCGATTAAAGCTATTCCTTATAAGATTATCGAACAGAAAAAAGTTTACCGTCGTTCCTCGCATAAACGACTAATTGCTTGACAAAGAATGGCCTCCCTAGATCGACTTGCCACCACGACGAGGTATCCTGTTTTGTTTGAGAGCAGCAATTGCATTCTTTAGGGTCTGCCACAAAGAGTCCGTCAATGGCTTTTGTAGCATCATGTCCGTCGACGAATGATGACATTGAAACTTGCACGTCTGTTGTTGTTAAATTGATTGCACCTTTCACTAATGATGACGTTGAAACTTGCACGTCTGGTGTTGTAAGATTGATTGCACCTTTCCCTAATGATGACGTTGAAACTTGCGCGCCTGGTGTTGTTTAATTGATTGCACCTTTCTCTAATGATGACGTTGAAACTTGTACGTCTGGTTTTGTTAATTTGATTTTACCTTTCCCTAAAGATGACATTGAAACTTCTACGTCTGACGTTGTTAAATTGCTTGCACCTTCCCCTAAAAGAAGTAGAAATAGAACGTATCTCATATAAATTCTGCTGCTTGTACTTTTTACGACACCATTTTCTTTGGCCTAGCTGTGTGACTTCACTTATGACCTCCTTGGTAATGCTGACGTAAGAAATGCCCGGATTAACACCAAAGCGACCCATTTACTTGGCGACGATTGCCTCAACCATTGGGGTGTAAAAACTGACTTTTTTAATTTATATAGATCAGGCTAAATGGAATTCACCTTCGTTTGGTAATAAGAAGTTGTGTGTATAGTAATAGTTTCCTTTGATCATTCTATTAACTATACGTATTCCTTGTTATTTTGCATAAAATTACATTTTAATAAGCTATGAAAGAATACTATTACGAATATTTAATACACAAATAACTTTTCTGCATTAAATAAAGCGTTCGTTTTATGATTCACAAAATTTGACACATTTTAGAAGAGAAAGTAAACTCTACTAACATAGTGTAAACTATTATTAATGTAAGAAAATATGTTGCTGTCTTGGTTGGTATAAACTTATTTTCTATTAAAATAACCGAACAATTAATTGCGTAAGAGATTGTTGTTTAAAGTACAACGTCATAGTTACACAGATTTATGACAGGTTTTATATAACCAGAAATTCCCAGATCCCCGATATTTACGAGCAAGTCTTAGATGCGTTTATAAGTCCATGCTCAAATATTCGGTGTTACGCGCCTGTCTTACGACTTGAAATCATTGTCGAAGTTATAATCAGCGCGACGACAAATGTGTCAGCAATTTGTCAATGGCCTGCTGTTTTTAGTTATCCTGTCATTGGTAACTACTCGCAAGTATAAATCTTATATATTGCCGAGTTGTTTCGAGTGGTTATTACATACAAATAGGTATTGAAACTTCGTAACATGTAAATTAGGCATCGATTTCGGCAAATTTAAACCGCAAATTCGTTACCCATGTGTTTTATCAAAACTTGTCAAATATAAGATATGCAGTACAAATGGTGCTGCACAAGACATTTACATGCGAAGGACAATTCTTCGAACATACATGTAACTTTCAAAGCACTAATCGGATGTCCGTCGTCGTCGACAGTTAGATAGATAACGTATTTTATTGTTTTAAACAAGAAAACATTAAAATTTAAGATTTGCATTAACAAAAGTATGCGCCGTTTACATTCTACAGTTACGATAACTGTGGGATACAAATATTTAAACATTAATCTCTTAGTCGATGAGTATTTTGTGGATTTGTATATCCTGATAAATGCTCTGCAAATAAAAAATTAGCTACTGCAGGATGTTTTACACGTTTTTCCCGACCAATGTTCTTGCACGACTATCAATAGAATATGCATGCCCAACTATTGTGAATAAAAATAGAAGGATTATTATTTCGACTCGACTGGTAAAGGTTGTTTTGTGTAAATTCGACGCAATCGAAAATAGACAAAGTAGAAATATATGTATAACTTCTGGTAGCAGAGAATTATGAGACTTTCCCATTCACTATACTATACTATACATAAACATATTAATACAAGCGATTCATTAACAAGAAAAGATTCAGAATATTGCAATTGCACTTAAAATAAAATATCTCAGCATCGGTATGCGTTCAATTGTTCTTTTAGTGCATTGAAATTACTACGAAGAATTGTGAATTTCTTAAGCTCAATTTTATTTTTAAATAAATTTTTTTTCAAATTATCATTTTTCCCCATTGCCTATAATATTCTTTGCGTAAATGTACTAAAATATTATATGCATTCAAAGGCTGTGTTCCTTTGGATAACCCGCCGTGATCCAGCTAGGTTTCATTGAATTACAGAAATAATCCTGGAATATAAAAGTCATTATGAAACGTTATTATGAAACGGTAATACATACTGCCATATATGTTGACTTCGCAAACACTCAGCCGGAATTCATTCTCCTGACTCTGGAGTGTAACATACCGGGCTTTCACTGGGTTTGCAAGTGTGTTGTTGTAATACTGCACATTCTCTTCAGCTATTTTCTCAACCAGTGTGTAATTCTGGATCCAATTAGTACTCTCATCATGAAGATAGATACTTATCTCAGAAATGGAATCTGAACACAAAGTTGAGAAATTTCATTTATTTGGTGTAAAGTCATTGTTAAATGACTACGGTAACGGAAATTTCAGGGATTAATGAAATCTTTCGATGCCAAAAACAGTACTTAAATCGTTTAAAAAACTAAATAACATAACGATAACTATTTCAGATTGAATAGGGCTTTTATCAATGTGATTTCTTTAGAACAAAA
Source organism: Sinonovacula constricta (assembly GCA_007844125.1). Classification (NCBI taxonomy): domain Eukaryota; kingdom Metazoa; phylum Mollusca; class Bivalvia; order Cardiida; family Solecurtidae; genus Sinonovacula; species Sinonovacula constricta. Next base: position 68,232,598 of record CM017558.1, on the reverse strand, counting down.
ACGACGTTAAGCTGAGAGAAGTTAGTTATTACAGATGAAACATAAACATTTATATTCGTACAATTAAGATCGGTCAAGCCCACGACTTTAATACCGGTCACTTCGTAAATTTTCCCAAGGTCTATCTGGATCCATGGCTGGTTTTGTTGCGCAGTTGATGCACAACAGTTGCAGACAGCTGAGTCTGTCCTGGTGCTGCCGTCCACGGCGTGGGACACGTCAAAACTGTTGAGTGGGTGATTAGAACTTGCTGTGACCGTAGAGTTGCGCGAGAGAAGCGTATCTAGAAAGAGAAGTATCAAATGCTATTGCAGTACTTTCAGAAGTATTTAAGGCATTCGGTCCTTGTCTAATTCATTCCTAATTTCAGGAGGTTTTGTTCTTTGTATGAATCTAAGAGGTATATTTGTGAAATTTTGAAATGCCAGATGTTTTTCCAGAGAAGCCATTGTAATAGGTAAGGCCTTTGGCGGATGTGAAACAAGCCTTTCGTTTCCTTTGTATAACAGTGGAGCATCTTTTCTTGTATACAGAGTTAAATTACATTCGGATGTACGACAATAGCATAGAACCACCATACTTAATGTGTTCGTATGCTAAAGTGTATTTGGACGCATGATTGCCTTTTGATTATGTTCTACTAGTTTTTTTCATTTCTTCTTTCATTTCTTAACATGTTAACCATTGCATATTCAAAAAGCAGCATTTCGTTTGTTTGTTGTTGTTGTTTTAGTCTTCGTTAGACAATGTTCATCAACAAACTTGTAAAGTTGCCTAAAGTTGGTTCGCCAACCATTTAAAAGACCAACAATGTTATATCTTTTTGTGCATGTAAGTGTTTTACGGTTTAAATATGGCTGCTGTAGTTAATTCACATAAAAGTATAATAGTTCTAAAACATTCATAATACCACGTTAAAGATAATACTTACATAAATATTCCAGAGACAGTATGTTATAGAATAATAATAGAATAATTGACTACGGAAGAATAATAATTGAAATAGGCTAAAAGTGTACAAACAATTAACAAACTGATAGGGAAGAAGGATAGATAACGTTGAACAATGTGGGAAGCCCCTCAGGCGACAGTCATCCCTCGGATGTATCTGGTGCAATGATACTTACTTAATCACTACCGTTTTGTTTGTTTTTTCGCCGGAAGGAGAATACGCTGATAAGAAGTTCTTCAAAAATCGATAGGTGTAGTGTGTAGAATTATTTCATCCCATAAACTTTCATTTATCAATTTAACTTTCAACATCTCGTTAGATATACAACTGTTACTGCATTTTCAGTAGAGATAACAAAACATATATCTTTGTTGTTTTAATGACGTCATAGGTACCGACATGGTTTATTTTCGCGGGGTTTTCTCGTCACACATCCGAGAGATGATTCGTAAATTGTCCAAGGCGTTCCGATTATGATTTATTGCGAAGCAAACCGACTGTTTTATTCACACGCATATCAGAAAATATACTTGTTTTGCCGTTTGATGTGAACATGTGTAAGCAAATAAAGGAACGGATTCATCGCATGTATAAGAACTGCGCATATTCGGACGATATAAATACTGATTGAAGAAGAATGACATAGTGAGTTTAAGGCATTGTGCTGTTACTGTAATTAGAAAAAAAAAGAATATTCTTGTAATCTCAAAATGGCGTTGTGTTTCTTCTGCGGGTCCTCAAAACGTCACGTTGTATCATGAGATCCTGTAATGACTTTTAATATCATTGCCTTTCTTTGTATCGACTTTCAGAGGTAGATATTATCTTATTATCTTTGTAAATGTTTATCTTTGTCAGCACGTGAAACAAACGCACATCGATGGCGGTTTGACCTGTTTAACTGTTTTCTATAAGTTCTTAAGCGTATTCGTTCAGTTCTGGTTTGGGTATGTTTTGTTTTATGACCTCATAGAACTGTTTTATATTTAGTTTGTGAATATCTATGTCCTATCCCTTTTCAAATTTTGGTATCTGTTGCAATGCTCAAAGGACTTTGTCATAATTCATTATTATTTAAGATGTGTTTACGTTGACTTGTGTCATGGCAAGGAAGTTAAAGTTCTAAATCTTAGTAGAAGATTAATCTCTATTATATGATCTGTATTTGTAAGATGTGTATTTATAAATCTGTCGATTTCTGTTGTGTTTTATCAAATAATATAAATTATGTTTAAATAATTACTCATGATATATAAAAATCATATTATTTTATTGTAGTTGAAGTACTAGTCGTAGCAGTGCTAGTAGTAGTAGTAGTAGTAGTAGTAGTAGTAGTAGTAGTAGTAGTAGTAGTAGTAGTAGTAGTAGTCGTAGTAGTAGTTGTAGTAGTAGTAGTTATGGTGTTGTTGCTGGTATTGGTGATTGGTGCTGCTGGTAATGGTGGTGGTAGTGATAGCGTTAGAAGTATTAGCATAAGTAATAGCAGTTGTAGTAGTAGTTGTTGCTGTTATTTTTATTGTATTCTCAATTATAATATTTGAATAATATAATAGCTTGAATGTATGGTTTCTTATCTTTCAAATTCTGATTTCAGTTTTTCTGCTTATGCTTTTTATAATATTGTCATCATATATAGTTAAGTTTGATATTCATGGTTCCTGAACAGACTTTAAATATTTTAGGTTTGATATTTATCAAAAGTAAGGAATTTACATTACCTGATCCAGATGTCTCGTATGAACACGACAATCCCAGCACACACACGCCTAACACGCATAAATATTCCAGACAAACAAAGCTACCCATCTTACAAAGATATATTTTGATATTTGTTAAAATATTTAATAGAAAACTGTCCGATTTCTTATGTATATGAAATATATATGTATATATATATATATATATATATATATATATATATATATATATATATATATATATATATATATATATATATATATATATATATATATATATATATATATATATTAGATAGAATGATAACAGTTACAGCAATAAGCACGGAGTAAGCTTTCCCTACTAACGTTACCTTTAAATGAATAGTTTTACCTAACAACATCTTTTTAACTGAATCATATGAAACAGGACTTTTATCAGCCTACAAAGAAATAAGGAAGAATATTTGAAATATGTGCATTCATCACACGAGCAATTTTTCATCCTGTTTAAAAATATGCATACCTTCAAAGCGACTAGATTTGTGCTTGCTAATGGTACGAGAAGATATATAAATAGTTACACCTATGACTATTGTCGACAAAAAACTTCAAAATGCAGCTACTTTTTTGTATGATAATCAAATACCTGATGAAACATTAGCATGCTTTTTGATGACTAGTGTCTTGATGTTCGAACAAATGCATCCTAATATCTGCCTCTTCCAGGAAACTTGATAACTATTATATTTAATAGAACAGTAATTAGTTATTGCCTTCATAATACAGTTTAATTACGTGTTTACAAAAAAATAAGGATTGCTGATTGAATACTATACTAAAATAAAACATTCTTTACATATTCACCTCATATTTGTCACATATTGGCAACGTCGTGATAAAAAAAGTTTATTCACAACTAATCTATTGCATACAATATATTTTTATTTGGACATTAAATAACATAGTTGACATTAAATAGCAAATACATCATCCAATTTGGCTAATAAAATTGCTTTTTCTTTATATTTTATTTGGTTACTATTTGATCAATGTTATTTACAGTGTGAATCTACTTTGTGCAATGGTACAATTGGAGGTGAGACTGGCAGATCCCAAGCCTTAAATGATCTCTTTCAATGAAAACAATCCATGGTAGTAACGTACCTTCACAGAGTGACCTTACACGTTGTTGAAGCAACTTTTATGACCCTAGTAGGGATGTCCTCTCCTTTGACTTTGTGTTTTCCCTTTCTTCCTGTTGAAAAAAAGCATAAACGACATTTTATTTGCTTCTTGATTGTCAAAATGCTCAGTCTTCCTAACAAGTCCTGACTGTATTTAGTGCAAGCTGTTTAGATTGATAGGCTGGAATCTTTTTTTCCACAAATATGTCTAACGTCACGTTTGACCTAAATAGAGATGCAAGGCAAGTCTGTCTGAATATCAAAGCGGTCCCGAGTTGGTGGAAATTATACATACAATCAATATTCATATAAGCCACTTAAACACTTACCTATACAATCAGTGTACAAAGGTCTGCCACTATCACGTTAGGCTACATTTTCAGCAAGTATGATACAGTAGCAGCATCTGGAATTCCGCAGCGATTACTCGCTAACAACTCACTACTGTGCCATATAATTGGTGTGTTGACTGAAAACATTTAATTGTATTTAACTTGATAGGACTTTTTAATTTTGTTGGGTTATAAGAAGTACAGTTTATGGTAAATTTGACATGTTTATTTTTCACTGATGATTTTATAAATCATGTGTACTTTACGAAAATATTTAAATGCTTATAAGAACTTTAAGATAACAATAAGCAAACAAGAATTGCCAAACATTTTGTGGAATTTACATTCCAGTAACAAACACACATTTAACATTTTAAAGCCTCGCAAATGTCACACATGTTTAAAGATAATTCTTGTAATTATTTGTTATTATTTAAAACTAAAACTTTGCAAACTTTCAATTAAGTGCTCACGGGAAATGACAGCACAGGAATGCAAAAAGTATTTCATAAATCAAGAATGCTTAGTGAAACAGTCTGTCCAGCAATGTATGCCATGGATTTTACAGGTGACGACTGGAATATCTTGATTTCCACCACCCCAGCTCCATTATTAATTATCTCTTTACACCCCTGCGTATATATTTGAGAAATTGATACATTCGTGTCAACTATAGAACATCAACACAAAACAATGTTTTTGAACATGTGTAACACAGTATTTAACAATAAATAACAATTTGTGAAAACCATATTCATATCAAAGATAAACAACGAAAATGCCAAATGAACGACAAACAAAATATATCATTGTAAGTAAGATGATATAGACCTTTCCGAAAACATGATTTATCTGCCCTTTCATTTTGCTCTACAGTTGAGATTTAACTTCCGGAAAACGCGCACCTGTTACTTCCGAGAAGAAAATTCAGCCAAATCTGAACGCCCACATTAATCGGTTCGTTGAAGTAAAGTGTTAAGACTGACGTCATGAGCAATACATCGGAAAAGAAAGGCAATGGTCACACCCATTACTATTGTGTTTTAAAGGCAACTTCTGTGGCAAAATGACAATGGGGTGAGACTTTCCTGACATCGATTTCCTGTTTATGTTGCGATTGTCAGCAGCAAAAAAAACATTTCTGTCTCTTGGCAGAGCAAACACAGGTATCATAATCTATATTTTTTCTCACATTTGCAATGAGAATGTTGGCATTACTTTGCAACTTACGTACACAAAATTATCCTCAATGCTGGCGTGTTCTATACTGTGGATATGTTGATTTACAAGTTAAGTACACACTCATCAAACATGGCATTTGGCATGAAGCCCCATGAATCAGATGTATCCGTTCTCGCCTATACCGGCGTCATCATATCAACATTTGTCGATCTTCCAGCAACTTTCATTACACAGCGATAACCCTTCCACTGTCATTCCTCCATCTTTTCCTACACCTATTGCTCAACCCATGTTCGATCAGTTGTCTGCCTCACTCCAGTCTATTGCGTGTCGTCTTGATGGTATGGATGCCAAACTCTCCCAACTAAGCGCTTTCCCGGTCAGTATTCCTAAAATCAACAAACGGCTGGACGGAATAGATCGACGGTTGGGTGAAGTTGAACGATCATATGAGATCATACTCGTCCAGTATGATGACATTAAAAAAAGGTTCTTCTTCTCAGGCTGGCGGTTTGTCACAGATAAAATCTTCAGTTTCTACACTTACCGCTGTAAACAAGTCTATACAAGCAAAGTACAATAAGCTGAATGATGAATTCATTGACTTGAAACGTCGCTAACAAAGGTTAATAACTACAAAATCATGAAGTGCAGAGTGATGCTTCTTGTGAACTGCACTCCGTCCAAATGAGATCTATCCACCTAGGAAGTTGTAAGTCGATAGCTTCGATAATGTTGGAGTTATGCTCCGGACAAGAAAATTATATAAAGGGTATAACTCCATAATCATGAATTACAGAGTTATGGTTCCTGTGCACTGCACGTCGTCTCAAAAAGTCCAATCTCTGTATTAAGTTTCAAGGCAATTACTTTGATGCTGTAGGAGTTATGCTCCGGACATTAAACAAAGGGCAATAACTCCAACATCATGAAGTGCATAGTGATGGTTCCTTTGCACTGCTCTCCGTCTCAATGAGAGCCATCCACCTATAAAGTTTCTAATTAATAGCTTTGATAGTGTTGGAGTTATGCTCCAGACAAACATCACAAAGCCTTTCCCCCACCCACCCGCCTGCCGCCCACCTACCAGCCAAGGATAAAATAAACAAATGAAATTGAAAGAGTAAATAAATAATAACTTTATGGGTTAATATAGGTGAAAAATGTTAAATCCTCAGGAATTAACCAACCAATTTGTTCCTAAGCATATACTTTTCTAATACCACAATGGAGTTGTGCAATGAATACATATATCTATATAATACAACACTAAAAATAGATTTTTTGCTACAATCCTTGTTGGACATCAAGTCATTGTGATTATTTAGTTCTTCTACTTGTAATATGCTAATAAATAATAACAAGATAGCCATGACACCCTATATCACTCACCTTAGTGCCATAGACATTTAGCCCTTGTTGCTATGCTTTTGGACAGATCAAGATTCTTTAAACAATCTTGATACAAGGCCATAATGCAAGTAACAAAGCTATCTTGTGGTTTATGACAAGAAGATTTTCAAATAAGAATATATGACAAAGTCCTATGAGCATTGCAACATATACCAAACTCCGAAAAGGGACAGAACAGGGGTATTTCACATGCAAGCCAAGCGAAAAGGAAGAACAAATTTGTGATGAGTCATTTAACGAAAAGAGCAAACTCGACAGTTACCGCCTTGGAACGGTTAGTCGGCAATATGGACCGACTGGGGTGCTTTAACCGGGTTTACAGAGCTTCAACCGGGTTTACAGAGCTCCAACTCGCACTACCTGACGAGTTTCCCAAATGCAAGCAATGAAAAGAAAAACGATCTATTTGAATACAAAATGTCCAAGCGCTGATATTTTCTATAAGTTATGACGAAAGTAGTGACGTCATTAAAAAATAATGTCTACATAGTGTTTACAAAAGAATATGATATTACTTCGATTTGAAAAACTAAACAAAAATGGTTGACTATTAATAAAATTGACTTTCTGAATCATGAACAAACATTACCAGAGACGAATACATGGTTGTACTTCCTGTTCATGTGAAGATGGAATTGAAGAACCAAAGTCCAAAGTCCATCAAAGGAAATACACGTAACAATTCTTATAGGATGAATTAAATGACAACATAGATTACAGGCACGGGGAGATTTTTAAGGACCGCCACACTGCACAAGTAACATTGTTGTGATCATGAATAAGAATATATGACAAAGTCCTATGAGCATTGCAACACACTAATAGAAGTGTGAAAATCTGTCCAAGTGAAAACTCGATATTATGGTAGTATTAAAAAGCATGAATACATACTCAAACAGATCCGCAAATGACAAGGTTGCTTTCTTTCTTTCTCTCTCTCTTTTTGATGTATCACCTCATTGACATGTCGGTTCAGTTTCTGGAAGTTCAAATTATTTAACAATAATTTCCGTTTAATTAGTACTATACTTTAAATTACATAAAATCTTCTTTGTATATGCTGTTTACAATAAGCTTTGTTGTGTATGTGTTTATTTTCTGTAAACAATAAACTGGGTGCTACAGTGGCCAAGCAATTAGTTGCTGATTTGTATCTCCTCAGCCCCTCACTGCATGTGCTATTTGGATAAGAACTTTCAGGTGATGAGGTTTTTCAGCTAACCTGCAGTGCACCAGTGGTTCTACCTAAACATAGGTCTGGGTTTACCTCCACTAATAATTTGCTTGAGTTTGCCAAAATGACTATAACTGTGTTTGTGTTTGTGACAAAAAAATATAAACACTTCCCTACTTTTATCAACATAAAATGAAGGTTATGCTCTTAAATTTTTAATCCATTCAAACTTAGAACTTTAACCAAATTTAAAGATGCAATCAATCACTGGGTTCAGGAGCTCTGAGGTTCTATGTTTATATCCAGGCACAAAATACCAAATTCGTTAAAAATGGTAGATTATTGTTACCTGGCTAACCCTTAATCATATATGAGTATTTCCATGACTGGTTGACCTAGAGTAAGTATAATTTGACTGGGTGTGCTATCATGTTATAAAGTTCATTTCATGCATTTCCCAATGAAGGCAGAACTATATGCCCTAAACCTGGGATAACTGACAAGATAGTAGATGGGAGACTATTGATTAAAATAACAAATATTTTTACACAAGAAAATTTACATGTTGGGGAAATATATTTATGACTTTCCCAGTTGAGTGTATGAACATATACTGATCTTTTCAAATTGGCTTAAATGCTGCACACATCTTACTTTGATGCAGCTTTGTCTGACCAATGTCACTTTTCAGCCTCTGTCACTGAAATGATGAGGTGTCCAAGTTATGTAGCATGTACAAATGAAAATATAGAATATATTAGGTCATAAAATGATTCTACTTTCCCTGGCAGTGTATTTTGCAGAAAATGACTTAAGATACTTGAAGCATAGGATGAAAACCAAGTCAGCAGCTAACCAGTCATAAAGATGGTATGAATAAAGCACCCTTGTCAAAACTTAGCTTGCAAGAGAAATTCACAGGTGGGCCTGGTGTGAAATGTGACTAGGTGCAGTATTATGTCTGTTATATTCATTCCATCTTTTCACTGTGAAGACAGCACCATGTATGCTTCACAGGAAGCTAGTCTGGATATTTGGACCTGTGGATAGCCTCATTAACAATTTTTTCACCTAAGTAGAGGTAGTGTCCTTTTGAAGAAGATGTTGGTACATTCACTGTATTAACATGCTGGACAGCTTGGTGTCTGTGTTAAGAATGAAAAAAGCACAGTGAAGGCCAGGCTAGTCTGGTTTAATTGGAAACTTTTTGCATGTTACCAAAATGTTGGTTGTGAGATGCTAAACACAATACTTTACAAGCAACATATAGTTACCTCATGTCATGTAATTCAGTTGCATTTGACAACATTAACATCTCAGACCCTGGTGTCGAAGAAAAATAATAATCCAGCATAGGCTTCAAATGGTGTTTTCATTTGGGATCGTGCAGCTGAAGAGAACAACATATGATGTAAATAATAGATTGGACGAAGACAGAAAATTATCATTATTAATTATGTCACCTATTAATCTTATCCTTTACATTTTTATACAATAAATTTATTTGAAATGATGATGTAAATAATTGTCAGGATATGCAATTTTTATTTCAAAATCATCTTTGTTAGTTTAGTGTATGCATATGACACAACGTGCCCTGTACGTGACCCACCCTTCATAATTTCATATATATTTAAATTATTGCATCATTTAGGACCAAACAGTGTATTGTTTAGGATGGATGCATAAACATGGCATATAATCCAAAATGCATAGTGTGAAGTTGTTCAAGCTTGTTGTGCAGCAATTATGGCCTATAAATGAAAAAATATATATATTTCTAATTGGTGGAAAGCTTAATCCATTCTCCCATCATAAATACAACCTAATACCTAAAAACGATATAATATTCATATAGATGCTCTAATGATAAAAGGGTATATTTTAATCCATTTATCATTTTTGTTTGAACAACTTCTCAGGCTTAGAGCACAAAACGTTAAAAATCTAAAATGAAATGATTCCAGCTATAAGATATTTTGTTAAGTGATTTTTTTACAGTTTCATACAAATAGTCTTGGTGCATATTTAGTTAAAATATCATGTCGTTTAACTCTCTCAAATAAAATTATGGTGGTGTCCAGCTTTTTTATTGAGGAAGACCCCAGGTGAATCCACAGCACATCGGTGGGCAAGTAAGTGGAATACCTTACATATTATTTATTCTGACCAGAACTTAAACCTATAAGGTGAAAAGCTACCCGGGGCCATGTGTAAACATTATTACATATATTACATAGTTTACGTTTATGATTAATGATTTTCTACTTATGGGATGGGATGGGATGGGATTAGCCGGCATTTTTTGCCGATACTGCGCAGCGACATTTCTATCATTATAGCACAGGGGCACTTATGAGGTGCCCAGGGACTGAACCCGGCCGGTCCATTATACTGACACCGACGAGTCAGGCGTAATGCTGTCCCCTTAGCCCCGAGCGTTAGGAGGGAAGCCACTACTACCAACTTTAAAGTCTTTGGTATGACCCGGCCGGGGTTCGAACCCACGACCTCCCGGTCCGCAAGCCGACTCTACTTATGTGATAATAATATAATAATATAATTAATATGTTGGCAATGCAAACTATGCATAAGGTATCTCAACTATGCCTGAATCTAATCAAATCTAAAAACATTAATTCTTCATATGATTAAACGTTGATCATTCAAATTTTGTTAGCACTGTTAAAAAATATCCCATGTTGATAACTAGGTACGAATCGTGTTGAGTCCAAATACTAAAATGCGTATAAACTATAATAACGTTCATATATATGCGACAGAATACTGTATAGATAGCAGGGAACTTACATATTAAAGAACAGTGTTGACATGGTTTTATAATAACTCTTTAGAGCTTTAAAATTCTAATAATGCTTGCACAAGTAGCGCCTACCTGATATTTTAAGCAGGAACTGGGCTAAATCTTTGTACGCATTCAGGTCAACTTCCATTGCCATCGTCGTTCACTACATGTGTTGAGGCAAAAAAATATTCTGATACAATTATGTGGTCTTCTTTGTTCTATTCTTGTTGTTTTTTTTTCAGATTATTTATTTACTTATGGGCTACATTCCTTCTTTGCTTCTGATGTTTACCTCGATCACTCCAACCTCTCGTTTTAACGTACATGTATGTGCTGCGGCCCCATATATATATAGCCAGTTTTCATTTAAAGTCCTTTCTTTTAAAGTTGTTAGACAATATCGAAGCTAGCCGTGTTTCCTTTGAGTAGGTCCATGACTGTTTACACAATTATTATTCATACATAACGTGGTTGCTTTTCCGCTATTTTCGATCAAAACTCGGAATTAATCGGAAGCGGTCGTAAGAAAAATGTCTGAATATAAACGACCTACTTAAATTGGAAACGGGTGTTGTATCGTTCAAATATCAACTCATCCCAATGCCATCGTGGGCCCATATTTTCCAGAAATCTAAGTTTAGGGTCCCTTAAACCGATGATGGCCTTATTTTTACGATTCTTTTACTTTGAAACGGTCGGCACTGCAACTTTAATACATGTTGCTTGAACATATCGTGAGTGGTGGATGTGCTGCAGCAGGTTATCGGCTTCCCCTGGCTTCATTCCAACCTATTTATTTAGTCTTGTGACAACACCTTGAAACACTGTTTCAAAGAAGTCAAAGCATAAAGCATTACGGTAGATCTCTCCCTCCTTGGAAGGAAACAGCTCCCACTGATTATTGAAGTATCTGTTGCTGCTGGGGAAAAAGATAATTACGTTTGTTTTCATAACCCTAACAAAATACATTTTTAAGTGAGCCCTTGGCCGAATTGATAGAATATAAGCGTGTACTTTTGTGTCCTGTAGGCCCTTAAGAGGATAGGTTTAAGTCGTGTTCGGGTGAAATAATTTAATTTTAGGTCTGTCAGCTGATCTGTGATATTTAAATAAACCCAACAACAATTATACATTTTTACCATCTTTCGTTGTGATCTTATGTCATAACTTTTTATTATTGTAATTAATCCTCATCTGCTAATATTTAGGTACTGTATAATAATTTATATTCCATACATGCAGTAAAGACTGATATGCACGAAACAAGTGTGGAAACAGAGAACAACCTGACTAGATACCTCTTTAAAGAACGGTTGTAGGTTTTCTTTTTGAATAAAAAATATAAAAAAATGTTGCTTCAGACTAACGTCATAACTGGTGTTAAAATTTAAATTTAATAGTGCTGAAATAATCTAGTGGTTTATTTATTTTGTGTGTTGATTGGTTTTGTTCAATCACAAAGACAGAATTGTGGTCATATTTACAATGTCCATCTATTATTTTTGGAGGTAGACCCCAGTCATATGTCTGGTTAGAACCACAGGCTCATCTCATGTAAGCTGGAAGGCCACCAAACTTCAAAGTTCTCGCCTTGACCAGAACTCAAACCCACGCAAAGTGGGGTTGAGGGATAATATAAACAATACACATAATTTATTATAAATCCTAAATGTGTAAAATATTATGATTTTATTGTAATTTCAAGTCGAAAAAACTCAATGAGAGATCAAATTGACTTATAAGTAGTAGAAAATATATATGTGAACAATTAATAAACAGTATAGCTGCTGATCAGACAGATGAAGACTGTCATATATTGGTTTTCATATAAAGCTCAGGATTTCTAACTTGTTTCGTTTTTTGGCAAAGTCAATTCATAACTGTTCAAAATGTTAGCTTATGCTAACTAGTAGTTAAATTTTACATGACATATACTCGGTTCTGGTCCATGCTGGTCTTAAAAGGCTGAGTGACCGCGGGGTTTTGTGTCAGACAATAATTTAATATATTTGATCCGAGTTATGTGTTCATGTTAAGCAAGACCTACAAAGCATATTTTAAATTACTGTATTTTTTCAGCATTATTTTGTCTGCAAGACTTGCCAGTGATAATATTGGAACCAATTGTTGCCAGAAGGTTCCTTATTCTGTGCAGTACAGGTGTAGGAGATCCATTTCCAGAACACATAAGTATAAGCTGCCAGAACACCTCAATCTCAGTTGTGCTTCTACAAAACAGGACAAAGAATATCATATAAAGTATTATATAGTTTTTATGGCTGCATTTTCACTTTTGTTATGGTATTATACCAAAAATTAACTATTTACTTACAAACATTTGTTAACGAAATAGATAATTTGAACTAAGTGGGGCCTCCAAGGTCAAGAGGTAGAGGTGCAGTCTTTTAACTCTTCACCTTAAGATACCTCTTTAGAAACTATACCGCGAGTCAAGTTTTTTATCCAGTTACCTTTGAATGAGATGAACGCAAAAGTGCATATAAAATTGTGACTTAAAATCATGCAGTATAGACCTAAGTGATTTGAAGTCAGCCTTATGACACCAACTGATCCCGCTGTCAATATGTAAATAAGAAAAGGTCATATAAAATTCCACAGATATTTAAATCTTATGTACCTCTAGACAAAGGCAAACAGGGTAAATTTGAATGTGACAAAAACACAGAGACGAGACGTAGCACACAAAAAGAAAACCCATTAATTAACGCCTGGGAATGGTCAGTCGGCAAAAGGACCGACTGGGGTGCTTAAATCTGGTTTGTGGAGCGCTCCAACCTCGCACTTTCTGAAGGTTTTTCTATCAAACAAACAGTGTACATAAAAATATCCCGTCAAAGGGAGACAACTTACAATAAGCACCTGCATCAGGAGTGAAAACAGATACAATTAACCTATAAACAGACAAAAAAGCTAGTAACAAAATAAACTAACAACATATGTACAGTATGAACAGTAGATAAAAGCCTCGGTAACCTAACACGAATATTTGACAAAGTTCTATGAGTATTGCAACATATACCAAACTCCGAAAAGGCACAGAACAAAGGTTTTACACATGCCGCCTTGGAACGGTCAGTCGGCAATATGGACCGACAAGTCCAAATTAGAGAGTATTTGAAATAAAACAGCCCAAGCGCTGACGTATAAAAACCCCGATGTTAGACTAACTGTGCAATCTCAGGTACAGTGCATGAAGACTGTTGAAGTTGTCTCCCTTATATAGGGCACGACTGGAGAGATGAAGAGACAAGTATTCCATCAGTGACTGTCCTGTTATGGCTTTAAGTCTTTGTTTTCATATAGTCTAAACGACATGTCCGGTCATGGTGTAATTTAAAAGCAATGCAAGTTCTTGACTGTAAAAGGGTCATTTGCAAGCAGTGCAGTACAACAAAGGATACCCAGGTTGTAACCGTAAGATTTTCTGATAAGTTTTGTAAAGTGGTCAGAAAAGTATTTCCAAAAAATGCAGGATGGCTTCTGCCTTTCTGCATAAGTGCGTTCATACTGCCATTGTACTTAGAAAGCAATAATAAGAATATATGACAAAGTCATTATGAGCATTGCAACATATATCAAACTCCGAAAAGGCGCAGGACAAAGTTATGTCACATGCAAGCCAAGTGAAAAGTAACAACAAATTTGTGATGAGTCATTTAACGAAAATAGAAACCCCGACTGTTACCGCCTTGGAACGGTCAGTCGGTTTGAAAGACTACACAAAAATGGTTGATTATTAGTGAACTTTCTGAATCAAGAACAAACATGAGCAGAGAAGAATAAATGGTTGTAGAATTCTGTTCATGTGAAGATGGAATTGAGGAACCAAAGTTAAATGTCCATCAAAGGAAATACACGTAACAATCCTTATAAGATGAAGTAAATGACAACATAGATTACACGCACAGAGAGATTGTTTACGACCACCACACTGCACAAGTAGCATTGTTGTGATCATGAAAAAGAATATATGACACAGTCCTACGAGCATGACAAAGTTATTTCTCATGCCAGCCAGGGAAAAGTAAGAACAAATTTGTGATGAGTCATTTAACGAAAAGAGCAAACCCAACAGTTACCGCCTTGGAACGGTCAGTCGGCAAGATGGGCCATTGCGGTGAAATAATTTTGAAAACGCCTTTCCTAATTTGTTAAAACGAAAGCCTTGCTGTAACAGTTTAGAAGAAGTAAACCGCTTTCTAATGATAAAATCTTCTACTTTAGTATAAACTTGTGCAAACCTTGTTAGTTGTGATATGTAAATACCAAAGGAGGTAGCGTGTGGTGAAACACCATCAAGGTATAGATAATTCACAATGCTAAAGTTGAAATCTTCTCTCTTGTTATAGATTTTAGTAGAGACGTTGTCAATGGAAATAGCGATCTCAATGTCTTCAAATGCTTAATTAAACTGTCAGTTATCGGCTTTATTAAGGGTAAGTTCTGGAGGGTAAATCAGATTGATCATTTGCGAAAAGAAAGGATTATCTGTAGGAAGAATATTGTCAAGATAACGTGACGTTAAATTGAAAGCCTCTATAATGTGGCTTTGGTTAGAAGGGGATAAAGCTAACATGAAATCACGTTAGAGCAGTATAAAAACGAATCTGCAATTAATGGTGCGCAGTTACTTGTCTAAATAACGTGTTTTTGTTTTTTATGTAAATATTGTCTAATAGGAAACATAGAACATCTTAAACATCAGTGCAATTCCACATAGTAAACTTTACTAAGAAAGTGCTGGTAAAAATGCATTACTTTCATGACATGCAATGTATAGACGTGTTGCTTTCGAGCAAATGTTTTCTCGCTGAGAACAATCAATTTTGTCTTAATTAAATCCTTAGGTAAAGAAATGTACAGCGTAGAGAAATTGTAAGTATTAACTGCAGGGCAATGAAAGTTAAAATAACGAAACTTGTCTAAGACTTCTGAAGATTTTTTAAAAGACCAAAAATGTTAATTCCTGAATTTTCTTAAACTTTTTCACAATATTTAACAACGTGATTAAGAATATCTGTAAGGCAAGAAGTTAGTAGTTTAGAATCGTGACTTGTATGGTGTTTTGTGAAGCAAATGAGTTCAGTACATTGAAGGAAGTTTTTCTTGCTTTGATTCTATCTTGATATTGAAATTATGCAATATGTGTTTATGTTTATCAATTACTGTCTGAAAGTCAAGGTTAGTGCGACCGCAATACCCCAATTGGATGAGCGTCGGCTTGCGGATCGGGACGTCGTGGGTTCAAACCCCGGCCGGATCAAACCCAAGCTGTAAATTAAAGTTGGTAGTAGTGGCCTTCCTTCTAACGCTCGGGGCTAAGTAGACCGCATAACGCCTGACTTGTCGGTGACAATATAATGGACCTGCTGGGTTCAGTCCCAGGGCACCTCATAATGCCCCTGTGCTATACTGATAGAAATGTCGCTGCACAGTATCGGCAAAAATGCCTGCAAATCCATAGGTTGGTGCTAGTGTAAGAACTGGTGGTGGATAACTTAGCACTCAGTACATTTTTGTAGCATAGTCGTCAGACAAAAATGTTGTTTGAAGCTTTGTCTTTAGGTAGAATGTACAAATATATCGTGGATATTCTGAAAGGACTTTTTTAGGTGTTTTAGGTGATAAAAAGGTTTCTTAGATAAATAAGAAGGATGGGAGCGGTAGAATTAAACACGATTTTCTATCTTAAAAATGGCTTTCTTCCAAGTATTGAGTGCTACTGTATCCGTGTTTTCTCACTTACACCAGCGGTCGGCATACAGATTAGTTGCATCAGCTATTTCTTTGCAAGCAAGGTCAAAATCTATTTCATCTGGCATGCGATATTGCTGACCATTAAAGAGTAATTTTATTAATTTATAGTCATCGATGATGTTTAAATCCCCAGTAATGATATGGCAAGCAGGTTAATAACAGAAAGGTGAAGTTGAACAGTTACAAGAATCTTAAGAAGAATCAATCAGGTTAAGATTTGCTACAGTTTGGTTGTAATTAAAAATAAGACCTCAAATCGGGTTTTGTACTTATAACAAATCATTGGGTCTTCTTTGTTTTCGAAGTAATTTGGGATTTTATTGATGATATTTTTGTCCCGAAAGATACTAGGTAAGTCGATAAAATCAATCCCTTTATAAATGTATTTGATTTTCATGAAATGTCATTTGTGTTGAGACTATTTATCAATATGAGGTCTTAAAGCATGTGTATTATACTTTTGAATGATGGAAGCCATCTCATATAAGGATGAGTACGTCCCATATTTTTTCTGCCTAATTGTCCTAAATAACTAGTGATATCAAAGGTATACTTGTAACTGTCCAAAGTAAGGCGTTAATACCAGATCGAATATAACGTGTGTTCAGATCTTGAACAGAAACATTTTCCTTAATCTGCGTTTAAGATTATGATTTGTTCTAATTCCATGAGATCGGCGTTTGCGTTTGCGTGATACTAAAATGTCAATGTTCGGATTTTAAGAAATATTGCCCGCCTGATGAATATTGTCATTAAGACCGAGTGGAAATGGAGTCTGAAGATTTTTAATCCAATCAAGTTCGGCTCTGTATCTATCCTGTAGTTTAAATCCTTTAGAAAAATCGTCATCGAATACATTTTTGCTAAGGTTGTATGTTCACATATTTTAAAGAATGTCCAGTAGTAAGAAAATGAGTATAGAGGAAGTTCTTAAAACGACGAGGTAAACGGATTTGATATGAATGTTCTCGAAATCTAATTTTAATGGTCCGTCCCGTTTGTCGAACGTACTGCAGCTTACACTAAGGATGGTTTCATGTTTTACATAAATTATGTTGTTACTTTGTCAATTAAAATCACAAGGTAAGGACATGTTAAATGTACGGCCATTTACAGTAGACTTGACAGTGTAGTTACAGTTAAGAAATCTACATGTAGTTACCCTTCTGAAGATGGTACCCATGGTAAAATCACAGAATAGCAAATCCTCTGATTGCTCCCCTTGTCATTATGTGATGTAGTTCCGCCTGGGACATATACTATGTGGGAAGGTCTCCCAGCTAACCTGCCATGCAACCGTGGTTTTACCACCAAGGGGGTCTTTCTCCATCATTTAGCTAGCCATCACTATAAATGACCATAATTTGTTCATAGCGATGTATTTCATTAACATACACATGCAAAACAGATATGTCTAAATAGGGAAACTTTATCTATTATTTAGATTGCTTAAATAATTTAGCAGTCTTTAAATCTTAATTAAACTGTGTAGAATGTTAAATTGCGCTAGCTGTATTTCAGATGAATGTATAGTCTGGGAATGTATTGGTATAGACTGCACTGACGCTGAGGTTCTAATTCCTGTTGTGTGTGGCACTGGGAGCTGTGGCAAAACTTTTTGCGGTAGTTTGGGGAAAATATTATAGAAATATAGCCTCCAGATATTAACACTTTTCTGAAAGCTCGTCTGATTTAATAAATAGAATGTTGTCATTTTGGAATTATTTTTACACCAGAATACACCACGGGTAGCGTATAAAGGCATTGAAACTGGCATTCTTTACAGTACCCATCCCCAAAGATAACACCATGCTGTGCTGTGTGGACTTACAGCACTGCCATTGGTCAGTAACGTTCGATTCCTCACCTGTTCCTGATACCACAGTAGCCTGTGGCTGTGTCCAACCGGCTTCTCCAAACCATTAACCTCCCACTGTGATCACAGTGTGAAGCCAGATAAGGTCACATTCCACATTTCAATACATTTAATCATAGTTCTTGTAAAAGGAATGTTTTTCCAGAATCCTATTATCTAAAAATCGGGTACATTTACCCGATTTACCCGATGATTAGGGCAATACAGGTGCAGACGTACATATATAAATCTGAAGTTAATATCACTTCATATCTCATAGTTTTTAAGTAAACATATGATTTCAATATACAACCATCATCAGACACACAATCTGGTATAATTACGCGTACTTTTACTACAGTCACGATTTTAGTTATGCTATGTTCGCGTTAATCGTATTTAGCACGTAAAAAGTTTTCTTTAAACTACAAAAGATTAAGACGTGGGACCGAAAACAAAGCAAACAATTTTAAATTTTATACAAATATTATATGAAAACTCATCTTCCTTTCCTGATATACTGATCAACACTATGTAGAAAGCTTGTAGTGTGTTTACCTGGGCGTGTGTACAGTGTCATTTATATGCTCCTGAGAAATAGTTGTACTCTGTTTAGCCGATATTAAGTGATGTCGCCAGAAGTGGAAATTCGATTTCTAGATAACGCGTCAATTTGTTAAGGACGTAACCTAGTTTCGGAAAAGGCCTACTGTATCACAAATTTGAGGACATGCAATAAAGTTTGATAATTACATACATACACACTTGTTTTTGTAAGTGTTTTAAATTCTGTAAAACGTGTAATAATAAGATGTATACGTTAGCACGAAAATTACATTTGTGTTGCCTGGAGCAATATTTTTAGAAATTATTCTACAGAATTTATTGTCTGTATAAAATTTGCAAAGTTGAGTGTGTGTTCCATAGTGTATACAGTTTGTTGTTTACACGTGAATCTAAAGTAATTAAGGTTATTTTGTGCTTTGAAGTTTGAAGCGAACTACTTTATTATTTTGAATCAAGCTGTTGGTAATGTGTTTTAGTATTTGTCAAGTTGCCAAATTTAACGATATAAATAGTCGTTATTTTAGTGTTTTATTGTGATATTGAGATCAATGCAACAGTAAATAAGGGACACTACCGTTCATTTTGGTAAAATAACACCACGTCCACCATGGCTCCAAGTTTTCCTATCATTTAGTAATAATCCTAAATAAAAGAATTTACCAAAGCTTATCTGAAGTCGGAAACCGTGCGTGTAAACATTCATACATTTACCCGCCGTGGACGCCAAGAATGAAAAATGTTGTTGGTGAGGCACTGCTGAACTCGTCAGAAATGTGTTTTTGTGAACGGACACTTGAAATAAAATAAGTATGATATTATACCACATATTTATTTTTCTTAATATTATCCAACGGTCAAAGATGGGGGTATCGGAATGTTTGAGACAAAATGACTTGCAAAAATGTTATTTTCCTACTGACATGCCTTTTGGAAAGTCTCTGAACAGACGATTTTATATTTGCGTCGAAGTTATCACCAAAACACAAAATGCCGTCAAATCCTCTATTTCGATGCCCATGTATCAGAGTAGGGCGTTGGGCTGGTTAGCATGAAAAGAACGAGTGATGTTAACGTAATGACATTTTAAACTCTATCGCAGTTACCTTTTTTATATATTTTGGTAGTTAAACATTCTACAATTATGGAAATTTAAATTTTGCCTATTTTTTCTTAAACATGCATATACAGAAGACTTCTATGTGCTGTTAAGAAATGTGCCAAAAACAGAGGATTTTTTTAATATATAAATAAATGAATGCGTAAGCTACTGACTACAACAGTATGACTATTCAAAGTCAGTTGTAGTACATATGTTACGTTCTTTTTTCGGTCTCTGAAATTGCCTTCGCGTTCCTAGTTACTACAGGTCAATATTTTCTTTTGCAAATAGATTTATTTTGAAGCACAGATAATGCCCACCTTGTAGAGAGATAAAGTATTGTTATAGTAATGTATTTGTCAAATCAACACTAATGTGTTAAGCTGACAGTCAGCCTTATTAATATTGATTGCCAAATTCAACATAACAAATCCTCATGTAATTTTGACAGTTCTTATTGACATTTAGATAAATAAAAAAAATAGTATGCATGTTAGTACATTTTAAATTTATTAACTGTTCTCTGTGCTAAAACGTATATTGATTGCACGCTGGGGTAATAATGCTTATTTTGCTGGGGATTGTTATTTACAAGGATTCATACCATTAGTAAAATAACATAAACTTGAATATGATATTTTATTTAGGGACTTTGCGTAGTCCTAAGTTTTATAAATGTCACTTGCTCAGCTGTTATTGACTTTTGTTTTGTTTATAGTATTTGTGAATTATATGGCAGTCTTTTTCACTCGAAATGGTCTGGATATTTATTGTAAATGAAAGGTAAACAGTAGCTCCTGTTAAATTTGACGTTCTATGATCTTATCTCTAAGATCTTATACACTGACATTTTTGTTGGTGCCAGCAGCCATAATGTAACTGATAATTGGTCCAGATTGATGTATTTTGTGTCATAGATCTTTCTTTTTATGCGATTGGCACGTCATTTTACCATGACACAGGTAGCTTTTAATGTTGAACTGGCCATCAGTGTGAACGAAAAGCGCTGCTATTCAATCGGCTAGTGTCGGGTCGCTAAACTCGCCATGTTGTCCGGCATGTGCATTGTTTTCAAATGTTGTCTTCTGTCGCGCTATTAGTGTCGAAATTTCTTTAGAAGGATTGCTGCTGTTGTGCTATCCCAGGCGTCTCTTATATCTTTGCAATATGTGTATCTTATGTACTCCATTATCCAATGCATTTCGTTTTGCAGGAGTAAAACAAACAATCACATCGACAAAATAAACATTTACCAGAAAGGAAATGTTAATACGGAGTTAACGTCCCTAAAACGGTAACCTACATTTGTACACTGCATTTGAAGTATGATTTAATATCCATTAAAACGAAGCCAACATAACCTTCATTGCTGAGCAGTTAATACTTAAGATTTCTCTACGCTGTACACTACTTTACCTCATGATTTAAGTACGACCAAATTGATTGCTCTTATTAAGAAAACATTTGCTCGAGAGCAACGTCTATATATTGCATGTCATGAAAGTAATGCAGTTTTTACCAACACTTTCTTAGAAAAGTTTACAATGTGGACTTGCACGGATGTTTGTAAAGCTCTATGTTTCCTATTAGACAATATTTACATAATATGCGGTTACACTTTATTTAGACAAGTAATTGGTATTTCTTTGGGAACCAATTGTGCACCATTAATTGCAGATTTGTTTTTATACTGCTTCGAACGTGATTTCATGTTAACTTTATCCTCTTCTAACTAAAACCACATTTTAGAGGCTTTTATTTTAAGGTCACGCTATCTTGATAATATTTTAACGGTAGATAAACCTTTCTTTTCTCAAATGATCCATCTGATTTACCTTCCAGAACTTACCCTTAATAAAGCAAATAACTGACATTTTATTGCAGCATTTCTAGACATTGAGATCGCTTTTTCCAATGACAACGTCTCTTCTAAAATCTACGACAAGAGAGATGATTTTGACTTTAGTATTGTCAATTATCGATACCTTGACGTTGACTCACCTCGTCCTATGGTATTTCCATATCACAACTTACAAGGCTTGCACAAGTTTGTACTAAAATAGAAGATTTCAATGTTACAAACCGGTTTATTTCTTCCTACTGTTACAGCAAGGCGTTCTTTTTCAAAAATTAAGAACGGCGTTTTTAAAATTCTTTTACCGCAATGATTTTATTGCTCCTAAGTATAATAGCAGTACAAAAACACTTATGCAGAGAGGAATAAGCCATCCTGCATTTTATGGAAATGCTTTAGTTCATTGTATCTGTTTTAACTCCCGATGCAGGTGCTTACTGTTAGTTGTTTCATTTTGACGGATTACTTTTATTTACACTGTTTGATTGATAGAAAAATCTTCAGGAAGTGCGAGGTTGGAGCGCTCCACAAACCAGGTTTAGGGACCCCAGTCGGTCCTTTTGCCGACTGATCGTTCCAAGGCAGTAACTGATGGTCTTTCTTTTTGTGTGTTATGTCTCGTCTCTGTGTTTTTGTCACATTTACATTTACCCTGTTTGCCTTTGTCTACATGTAGATTAAATTTAAATATCTGTGGAAATTTAGATTGGACCTTTTCTTATTTACCTATTCAATTGATCAAGCAATTGGTTATTGATTAAGTACAACTAACTCGAACGGAAGAATTACTACAAAATATTGATTTTGCATAATCAGACAAAAATACCTCATACAACGGATTCTACAAGACCCCATTGTTAGTTAGGAAACAAGCAGGAACAATATTTGCTTACAAATTTATTGATCATTACACTTGCCACAATTATTTTTTGCAAAGGTAGTATTTTTACTAACAGCATTGTAATACAAGAAAGTGTTCGTTTGAAAATATCCATAACAATATAAAAGAATAAGCAATTATAACAGAATCACAATATTTCAGACAATCTTTATTCACACAAAAGTTGCATATTTCACAAGGTAAAAATAAATGTTATTGAACATGCCCTTTTTCTAAATGGTGACTTTCAAATTTAATGTGAGATTTTTCAAAGTACACGAGAGCAAAGAGATATACACTTTCAGTAATATGAAGTCATAAACTCCAAAAGAATAATAATAATGCATTCTTAATTTTACATATATATGCTAAGAGTATGAATGGCAATCTTTTAGGACGAGCCATGCATGGATATTCCATTAAGCGAACCCTTTAATTCTTTCCTATTTAACATTGGTTGCATGGGACGCCCGAAGCGTAGTGGTCTTGTCGCCAAATTGTTACCCCTCTGAAGCTTAGCCTCTCGTCTCGTGGGTTCGAGTCCCGTTATGGGCGAAGGACTTAATGTTGGAAGGTCTTCCGGCTGACTTGCAGTGCGCCCGTAGTTCTACCCAGACGTTTGATTACGATCTTCCTCCAGCACCAAAGCTGGACGTCATTATTATGATCATAATAGTTCGTTTTATTTCAAAAACAAAAACAAACAAAAAACATAATATTGGTTGCTTCGCTGGCTTAAATGCTACTAGTATAACATATAGAAAATCAATCGATTTTATTCTGCATCTACGACTAGCTTTTTTTGGCAGTGTTTTTCAACATTGTTGCTATCAAGCATTGCCTATGACTTCATATCGTTTCGACAAATAATATTTTTATGGAATATGGAAAAGGTCATGTGATTCCATTTTCATGGTCAAATGTTATTAAGTGTAGTTTTTCTGAACACATTGTTAAAGTTTCATTTTTCCTGATCAGAGCAGTGTATACGTTAGCGGCAAAGCAAACATTTCACGTTTAAAACGACCTAAAAACAACATGAGTAACAGTCATCAAATAGAGAACCATTGACGTCACGTGACGTTATGTCTCTAAATGCTTCTGTGTTGTACATATATTCTCCCAGCTTCAGTTCCACTTTTGGTGCTGCTTCCTGACAAACTTAGGTTCCTGAACAATAAGGTTCCAGTTTTTAAACATATCATTTCATAGACGTCAAGCTTGTCAAACTTAACGTCAAGCTTAGCGTCAAACTTAACGTCAAACTTAACGTCAAACTTAGCGTCAAACTTAACGTCAAACTTAACGTCAAGCTTAGCCTCAAACTTAACGTCAAACTTACCGTCAAGCTCAGCGTCAAACTTAGCGTCATCGTGAATGATCTATAGTCTGTGTCTCGTAGTATCTTAAAGCATAGCACATGCACACCTTAAATAACCCCCGTCTGCTTTATAAAAACATACGCATTTTATGTTTAACGTCCTCTAAAATTAGCTAAGGCATTTCCTTCTACTAAATGCGATGATGACGACGATAATAATGATGGTAATGAATATGATTCCAATGATAATGAGTAAGAGGAGGGGGATATTTATGATTAATCTCAATAACAATAGTGCAGGAAATTATATAGAGAAGGAAACCATGGATACGTGTAGCTTAATATGAGAACAATTAATAAGGAACAAAAACTGTTAAGTATTGTGTGAACAAAGACAACCTTCATAGCTGAAACTGTAATTGTTGGAGCTTACTTCCGGTGAGTAATATGGATACATGCTTAGGTTTTGGTGTTAGCCGTGTTTGCTTTTTTTCTCCACTAAATATGGCTGGATGAAATAAAATGACCTCAAATGCTACAATTATAAAGGTGTCAAAAGCAAATGGTAATCTAATTAACATTAAAGTAAAATTATTATTATATAAAATATATCTTGGAGAATGCTGCGTGAAGACGTATTGATCGCGTAACTTGATGCATTTTGATGTTATCAGTATTATGGCTGAGATTTGTAAGATGAAAGTTTTACAAAAAAAAAAGTATTTTTTGCCAAAATCGAGCAAAGGGAGACAAGCTTTATATACAGAAAAAAAATGTATTAACCTTGCTAAAATGACCACGGGAACTTCTTCTTGAATTAGTTCCCTCAAGTCCTCGTAGTGAGTAAACAAACATCAGTAGGTTATCATGATACATTCACGGTAGAGGAAATTTAATGCTGCTCTATATCATTTTTCATATCCATAATTTCAAAACTGGATGGAGAATTTTCTTAAAATTTGGCATACACGTCTTCATTAAATAACACAAAAATTGTTTTAAATTTCAAATTCTGTATACTGTCTAGTAATTAGTAAAATCATTAGAACGTCATGAAATAAATAATAATAATAATAATAATAATAATAATAATAATAATAATAATAATAATAATAATAATGTCCAAATTACAATAAAGATACAAAAATATAAATTATTGAAGGAATATTATATTATTATATTTGCTAGTTCCATAATATTTTTGCTTCAGTTTCGCTTTAAGGCAGTGTTAAGTTTTACTTTATGTTAGGTTTAAAATGCGATCGCCCAATTACACGTAGATTCATTCTTAGAAAGGTGGCCTTGATTAGCCGCAATGAGAGAATATATGTTTAGGAAATAGAGTTTATGTTGGCGTGAACAAATGCCGAATATATCACGGTTTTGAGTTCAGATGCGAAAATAAGTAGGAAAAGTAAAAGGAACAGCTTTTCTTTTGCAGTAAAATAGTACCGATTTAAGCCGTGCAATATAGTTTATTGAATCACGGCAGACTGCTTCGTCTATGTTCGGTTCGACTGCTCCGTTTTTAATTTCCAAATTTAACATGTATTTTAACAATACTGAATGTTCAGATCGGAATTGAATATATGATATATTTCTCATACTGTCTTTAGAACAATTTATACTAATCTCACTCTCTAATAAAAAAGTCCACGGAGAACAATGTAATTCAAAGCAAGAAGTGTAAAGCACAAAAGACAATAAACACTATTTAAATGACCACTTATTCGGCCTGACATAAGTCCAAACTTAACTTTAGTTTATAAGATATGTTCTACTGAACATTGAATGTTGATCCGGTGATAAACGTATAGGAAAACTACACAAAGTCATCATATATCAACACTCAGTCTCGCTCTTCATTTGACCTCTACTCTGTCAAGACAGGAGGTCAGGAAATCGAATCCTACAAAAAAGATAATTATATTGTCACATCTGATTTCTGACATTTTTATCGTTTTCTCTTATCAACAAATAAACAGTAACATCGATGAATTAGGTTTGAGTACTATTTTAAAACAACATACCAACTTTAATGCTGTATAACACCGTCCCTGAGTTGTTATAGCTTTAGGATTAATATAATATTCCTTACTCATACTCTCAGTCAATATAGTTCCTATTTAAATTGGGAATCTTGAACAAGAAAAGGGGTTTCCCATTTGTCATTTTTATTGAAAACTTGTTTTTGTTTCTTAATTTTTGGGCATACATTGAAAAACATGTTAATTGCTATCAGAAATTAATATGGATGAATATAGCAGTTGTGGTCATATCGTACACGATTATAAAGTATACCTTATTATACCTTCTATTAACACATATCTTACAATTTAAAAATATTATTTGACAAGAACATAAAAAGAAACAGCAATGATATTCTTGAATGACTATACTAATGTATAATGTATATCAGTCAGTGTAGGCCTGGGTTAACATTATCTGCAATCAGTGGAATTAACCACAACAATCTTAACAATCTGTCACAATGAACAAGAAACGTTTGTCTCCTAGAAACATCATACCTTTCAATCTCAATTAAGTACTAATATCCTTCAAAATCTGTCACAATGAACAAGAAACGTTTGTCTCCTAGCAACACCATACATTTTAATCTCAATTCAGGACTTATTTCCTTCAGCAATCTGTCACGATGAGCAAGAAACGTTTGTCTCTTAGCACTATCATACCTTTCAACCTCAGTCAGGACCAAGTTCCTTCAACAATTTGTCCAAATGAACAAGAAACGTTTGTCTCGTAGCAACATCATACCTTTCTCAAGTCAGGAATGATTTCCTTTAACAATCTGTCCTAATGAACAAGAAACTTTTGTCTTCTAGCAACATCATACCTTTTAATCTCAAGTCAGGACTGATTTCCTTCAACAATCTGTCTCGATGAACAAGAAACGTTTGTCTTACAGCAACATCATACCTTTCAATCTCAAGTCAGGACTGATTTCCTTCAACAATCTGTCCTAATGAACAAGAAACTTTTGTCTCCTAGCAACAGCATACCTTTCAATCTCAAGTCAGGACTGATTTTCTTCAACAATCTGTCTCA
The DNA here is from genome assembly GCA_007844125.1 of Sinonovacula constricta. Lineage (NCBI taxonomy): Eukaryota > Metazoa > Mollusca > Bivalvia > Cardiida > Solecurtidae > Sinonovacula > Sinonovacula constricta. The sequence goes on along the minus strand of CM017558.1, from coordinate 68,205,455 downwards.
ATGAACAAGAAACGTTTGTCTCCTAGCAGCATTATACCTTTCAATCTCAATTCAAGCCTACTTTCCTTCAACAATCTTTCCTAATGAACAAGAAACGTTTGTCTTACAGCAACAACATACCTGTCAATCTCAATTCAGGACCAATTTCCTTCATCAACCTGGAACAAAATAAATATAGAACATTGAAAAAGAATATATGACAAAGTCCTATGAGTATTGCAACATATACCAAACTCCGAAAAGGCACAGAACAAAGGTATTTCACATGCAAGCCAAGCGAAAAGTAAGAACAAATTGTGATGAGTCATTTAAGGAAAAGAGCAAACCCGACAGTTACCGCCTTGGAACGGTCAGTCGGCAGTATGGACCGACTGGGGTGCTTAAACCGCTTTTACAGAGCTCTAACCTCGCACTTCCTGGCGAGTTTCTCAAATGAAAGCAATGAAAAGAAAAACGATCTATTTGAAAACAAAATGTCCATGCGCTGATATTTTCTATACGTTATGATGAAAGTAGTGACGTCATCGAAAAATAATGTCCACATAGTGTTCAGAAAAGGAATATGGTAGTATTTTGATTTGAAAAACAACACAAAAATGGTTGACCACAAATAAAATTAACTTTCTGAATCATGAACAAACATGACCAGAGACGAATAAATGGTTGTAGCATCCTGTTCATGTGAAGATGGAATTGAAGAACCAAAGTTCAATGTCCATCAAAGGAAATACACGTAACAATCCTTATAGAATGAATTAAATGACAACATAGATAACATGCACGGGGAGATTTTTTACGACCGCCACATTGCACAAGTAACATTGTTGTGATCATGAAAAAGAATATATGACAAAGTCCTATGAGTATTGCAACATATACCAAACTCCGAAAAGGCACAGAACAAAGGTATTTCACATGCAAGCCAAGCGAAAAGTAAGAACAAATTGTGATGAGTCATTTAAGGAAAAGAGCAAACCCGACAGTTACCGCCTTGGAACGGTCAGTCGGCAGTATGGACCGACTGGGGTGCTTAAACCGCTTTTACAGAGCTCTAACCTCGCACTTCCTGGCGAGTTTCTCAAATGAAAGCAATGAAAAGAAAAACGATCTATTTGAAAACAAAATGTCCATGCGCTGATATTTTCTATACGTTATGATGAAAGTAGTGACGTCATCGAAAAATAATGTCCACATAGTGTTCAGAAAAGGAATATGGTAGTATTTTGATTTGAAAAACAACACAAAAATGGTTGACCACAAATAAAATTAACTTTCTGAATCATGAACAAACATGACCAGAGACGAATAAATGGTTGTAGCATCCTGTTCATGTGAAGATGGAATTGAAGAACCAAAGTTCAATGTCCATCAAAGGAAATACACGTAACAATCCTTATAGAATGAATTAAATGACAACATAGATAACATGCACGGGGAGATTTTTTACGACCGCCACATTGCACAAGTAACATTGTTGTGATCATGAAAAAGAATATATGACAAAGTCCTATGAGTATTGCAACATATACCAAACTCCGAAAAGGCACAGAACAAAGGTATTTCACATGCAAGCCAAGCGAAATGTAAGAACAAATTGTGATGAGTCATTTAAGGAAAAGAGCAAACCCGACAGTTACCGCCTTAGAACGGTCAGTCGGCAATATGGACCGACTGGAGTGCTTAAACCGGTTTTACAGAGCTCTAACCTCGCACTTCCTGACGAGTTTCTCAAATGCAAGCAATGAAAAGAAAAACGATCTATTTGAAAACAAAATGTCCATGCGATGATATTTTCTATACGTTATGACGAAAGTAGTGACGTCATCGAAAAATAATGTCCACATAGTGTTCAGAAAAGGAATATGGTATTATTTTGATTTGAAAATCAACACAAAAATGGTTGACCACAAATAAAATTAACTTTCGGAATCATGAACAAACCTGACCAGAGACGAATAAATGGTTGTAGCATCCTGTTCATGTGAAGATGGAATTGAAGAACCGAAGTTCAATGTCCATCAAAGGAAATACACGTAACAATCCTTATAGGATGAATTAAATGACAACATAGATTACATGCACGGGGAGATTTTTTACGACCGCCACACTGCACAAGTAACATTGTTGTGATCATGAAAAAGAATATATGACAAAGTCCTATGAGTATTGCAACATATACCAAACTCCGAAAAGGCACAGAACAAAGGTATTTCACATGCAAGCCAAGCGAAAAGTAAGAACAAATTGTGATGAGTCATTTAAGGAAAAGAGCAAACCCGACAGTTACCGCCTTGGAACGGTCAGTCGGCAATATGGACCGACATTTCATTCTACCTTATCATCAATTTTTTTAAAACAAACCTGTAGTATAATAGTATGTGTTCAAAATAGATTAAGTTAAAAAAAACACTGTATAACATGTAAGAGAAGGAAAGTAACTTTAAAATGATAAAGAAAATCCTATGATCTACACTTTGTCAATAAATGTCTGATTTTATTTAAAACCAATTAACCGCTTCAAGGTGCATGTGTTCGTTTTTCCTCTACGTGTGTAATGTCTAGTCACAGCTTGTTACACTTTTGTATTGACTCGTGTGTGAGCTACTGTTGTTTTCCCATATTTATGCAATGTCGGTGTTGTGTCACATCGATGTGAAAATGGAATCACATGGCCTTTGTCTCGGGGTGGTTTAAGTTTAATTGTTTTAACTTTTCTTATTTTTTAAATGTCATACATTTTTACTTAAACCATGTTAAACATATAAACAAGTTATTGGTAAATGGCGTCACTACAGTTTAATCCTTATAGCCTGGATTCGAGCCTTGGTTCAGGGGAAAATTTTCATGTATGGATGTTTTCCGGCTGACATACTGTGCGCCGCTGGCTCCGACCTAGAATTATTTCTATAATATTTTGTACACAAATAATAGCTACACGTTGCCAGTATGATCATAATTGTGAACGTAAAAACGAACAAGCATACAATCTCGACATTCAAAGCTAAATTAAAAAGATTGTTACACATCATTATTACATAAGTTAGTAGCACTTGTTCTGTTAACTGACATTATATTTTGTGTATTGGAAATAAATTAAACACTAGAATATCAATTTTACAGGTTTAGTTTTCAAACTAACAATTGTCTGTAAACCAATATTTAATAAATAAATTGAGGTTAATCTAGGTTGTAAGCTAGAATTCTTTATAAATTATATTAGAATAACATTCTACCATCCATTTACAATTAAAATTTATTTAAAAGAGCGAAGTGAATATAGAGTTCATCTTAAGATATTTAACAATATTATGAATTTTTATTTCCCTAAAAATAATTTCAACCAATAAAACCGGTTCTGTATTAGAGAAGTAACAAATTACATTTGTCTTATGAAATTTTATAATATGAGTTTATTAGGTGAGAAAGGAAAATAAGTGTAGTTCAAAGACATTAAATTTCACTTCACTTCTGCAATTCACATAGGTGAATAAAAAACTGTAATGCATTATCTATATATAAACTTATATACATAAATGCGAAATTCGATAAATACCTAACAAATGTTTTATAGCAAGTTCATTAAAGGTGTGCTGCTAAAATATTTTTTATTATTTACAGCCGACTTAAGTCAGAATCAAAACGTTAATATACACTGTTTTACAAACAATGTAAATGCAACATTGATCCCTTTTTAATAATCACATGTGTTTTACAGCAGTGTTCTCACTCTGGCTCATCCGTTGCACTTTCCTCCGCAGGCTTCACTTCAATGGTTACCCCTTAAATAGACAGAAACATTTTTTAACGTAATATAACTGAGCCTCTGGTTCAAAATACATATTGTAATTTATTAAATATATTTTCTATTAACAATTTATAAACTAAGACTATGTTAATACATGAAACTACGGCTACAGCATTTGCAGACTTTTAAAAAAATGTCAACAGTAACTTGTAACAGAGACATCTTTTCAAACATATAATGAAAAATATAATTACAGCATTCTACATAAATTATGACCTTTTGCCGACTGACCGTTCCAAGGCGGTAACTGATGTTTGTGTGTGTGTGTGTTTTGTCTCGTCTCTGTGTTTTTGTCACATTTACATTTACCCTGTTTGCCGTTGTCTACAGATTAAATTCAAATATCTGTGGAAATTCTGATAGGACCTTTCCTTATCCATCTATTAAAACTGACAAAATGCATTGTTTTCTATCAATCACAAGTTCTATCTCATGTCACCACGAGGCAGCGTATCTGTCAATTATCGCAGTACATATACCGTTCATAGCTAAACAAGCATAAAATAGATTTTTACTTCTTTGCTTTTCTTGCTCGTCCAGGGTACAGTATTCAGAGTCATTCGTTGGTGGTCCTTTTGTCCATTTCACCATCGTTTGTTCGTAAATTTGTATCCTCAAAGACAAAAACATAAATTAGTTGAAATTTTTTACGAAATTTGATTACATTATGAACTTTCTAAGGTTACATAAATGGTTCTATGTGTACATTGAAGCAAGACGGGGTTTTCCCCAAAAAATCCATTAACAAGTGTTTTAATTTTAAACCTTAAGTGTAACGGCCAAAATTTGAAACAATAATTTGTAAGTATAATATCAATAACATCATACGAAAGGTATGAGGGTACATGCATATTAAGTCTTCAAAAGTAACTCAATGAACTTAATTTTTGTATATATTTCTTTCAAAAGACCCAAACTTCGAGGAAATGATTAAGGTCACATATTTTAAAATATATCACTTCTGAGAACCTCCAAACATATATTTGATCAAACGAACCATACGAAATACGGATAAACAACTTATCCATTTAAAGCTACCTTCGGTTTTTGACCAATAATACAGCACCAATGACGACCGCAACAACTATAAGCAAACCTGCCAGAGCTCCTGCCCCGACAAATCCGAAGGTGACTTTGGTGGTCACCGGGTCGAATGTCTCACACTTGTTGCCGATGTATCCGTCATAACAACCATAAGGACACACACCGATGACTGGATCACATGAGCCGTTATTACATGGTCCACACGGAGCACAGTCACGTCCATATGTATGGACAGGACAGTTGAAGTCTGGAAAGTCAAATACTAACACCGTAACTTTATTCATTTACTTTAACGCATTAACAATTGGAATTTTGCCTTATCTGGGTTCACACTGTGATCTTAGTGGGAGGTTAATGGGTTAGGTGAAGAAAGTTGTGGTTTGAGGTGTTTCGCCGGCTGGACACAGCCTTAGGCTGCAGTCGTATCTGGAACAGGAATGGGGAATAGTACGCTACTGACCAATGGCAGTGCGGTAAGCATTAAGTGTCATTTACTGTTTTACGACCGCTTCCTCTATGACACATATGTGTATAATAAACTAATCAAGTGTCCAGATGTAATCTCACAGCCTCATGTTATATTGGGTGGTTGCGGGGTATTCTAAAGAATGTCATTTTCAATGCCTTTAATAAACGCGAGTTACAACAGGGCTTTCTTATTATTTACAATTAAGATCATAATCCTGCAAGTACGCCTCTGGTTCTAACAAGGCATTTGTTTGGGGTCTACCTTTATCAAAATACCTGGACGTTGCTATAAACAAAAATAAAGCTATGATCATAATTTTTTGAATTGTTACAATTTATTTGAATATGCAAACCTGTTTCACATAATGTAAACATGAAACAGGTCTTCATTACACTTGAAGCATTATCACTGAAATTGTAAAAATGCCAAACAGTAAATATTCATGTCGGTTATAAATTTGAACATGCAAAATATGTTTTATCAATTAAATTAAAATGCACAAGTAAGCAACATAAGATGTTATATTCTTATAGTTTGAATATTACCCAAATAGATTATTTCAATCTCGCAGATGGTAAGGACGCCGGCTCTTTGAATTCTTACAAAACGGGCTGCAACGTCCGGCAAGTCCACCACCACTTTGTTGTCTTGTATAGTCTGATCTTGGGATGTAAAGACTGCAGTTTGGGGAAACTCTGCTGTTAAGCTTGTAAAGACACTGAAGCCCATGAGATGTTTGTAACCATTTTCTGAAAGAAAAAAACACAAAGGTTAATGTAACAAATTTTATATTACTACATATTCCAGATAAGCAATGCCATTGGACAAATATATTTAGAGAAATATAAATATTAGTTACGTTTGGCAATAATTGTATTCGAAAACTAGGCAATAATTGTACTGGAAACAAATTACTACAACGACAGATTTTTTATGAGATTACCGAACATAAAACTTTTACCATCGTTCCTCGCATAAACAATTAATTGCTTGACAAAGAATGGCCTCCCTAGATCGACTTGCCACCACGACGAAGTATTATGTTCTGTTTCAGAGCAGCAATTGCATTTTTCAGGGTCCCCCACAAAGCGTCCGTCAATGGCTTTTGTAGCATCCAGGTCTGAGTAGACTGTTGACATTGAAACTTGCACGTCTGGTGTTGTTAAATTGATTGCACCTTTCACAAATGATGACGTTGAAACTTGCACGTCTGGTGTTGTTAAATTGATTGCACCTTTCACTAATGATGACGTTGAAACTTGCACGTCTGGTGTTGTTAAATTGATTGCACCTTTCACTAATGATGACGTTGAAACTTGCACGCCTGGTGTTGTTAAAATGATTGCACCTTTCCCTGAAGATGACATTGAAACTTGTACGTCTGATGTTGTTAAATTGCTTGCACCTTCCCCTAAAAGAAGTAGAAATAGAACGTATCTCATATAAATTCTGCTGCTTGTACTTTTTACGACACCAATTTCTTTGGCCTAGCTGTGTGACTTCACTTATGACCTCCTTGGTAATGCTGACGTAAGAAATGCCCGGATTAACATCAAAGCTACCCATTTACTTGGCGACGATTGCCTCAACTATTGGGGTGTAAAAACTGACTTTTTTTAATTTATATAGATCAGGCTAAATGGAATCCACCTTCGTATGGTAATAAGACGTTGTGTGTATAGTAATAGTTTCTTTTGATCATTCTATAAATTATGCGTATTTTTTGTTATTTTGCGTAAAATTACGTTTTAATAAGCTATGAAAGAATACTATTACGAATATTTAATACATAAATAACGTTTCTGCATTAAATACAGCGTGCGTTTTATGATTCACAAAAGTTGACAAATTTTTACAAGAGTAAGTAAACTCTACTAATACAGTGTAAACCATTATTAATGTAAGAAAATATGTTATCTGTTTCTGTCTTGGTTGGTATAAACTTATTTTCTATTAAAATAACCGAGCAATTAATTGTGTAAGAGATTATTGTTTAAAGTACAACGTCATAGTTATACAGATTTATGACAGGTTTTATATAAACAGACATTCTAGCAAACATGGGATTAACTTTCTTCTTTAAAACACAAAACGCTCCATTCTTATTTCGATATGCATGGTCTTACGCTAAAAACGGTTGATCCCCGATATTTACGAGCAAGTCTTAGATGCGTTTATAAGTCCATGCTAAAATATTCGGCGCCTGTCTTACGACTTGAAATCATTATCGAAGTTATAATCAGCGCGCCGATGAATGTGTCAGCAATTTGTCAATGGCCTGCTGTTTTAGTTATCCTGTCATTAGTAACTACCCGAAAGTATAAATCTTCTAAATTGCCGAGTTGTTTCAAGAGGTTATTGAAACTAGGTATTGAAACTTCGTAACATATAAATTAGGTATCGATTTCGGCAAATTTAAACCGCATATTTTTACGCATATGTTGTTTTTTTCTCACGTGAAAGATGGACATAATAATGTTACTCTATCAACACTTTTCAAATATAACATATGCAGTACAAAGGGTGCTGCATATGTCATTTACATGCGAAGGACAATTCTTCGAACATACATGTAACTTTCAAAGCACTAATCGGATGTCCGTCGTCGTCGTGAGTTAGATAGATAACGTATTTTATTGATTTAAACAAGAAAACATTAAAAATTAAGATTTGCATTGAGATATAAAAATTATATTGTTTAATTTTAGTTGAAGTACAAGTAGTCGTAGCAGTAGTAGTAGAATTAGTAGTAGTAGTAGTAGTAGTAGTAGTAGTAGTAGTAGTAGTAGTAGTAATTGTAATTGTAGTAGTAGTAGTAGTAGTAGTAGTAGTAGTAGTAGTAGAAGTAAAAGTAGTAGTAGTAGTAGTAGTCGTTTTGGTGCTGGTATTGGTGGTTGGTGCTGTTGGTAGTGATAGCGTTAGAAGTATTAGCATAAGTAATAGCAGTTGTAGTAGTAGTTGTTGTTGCAGTTGTTTTATTGTCTTCTTATTAATTGTATTAAAAATATAATTGTTTGAATGTATGGTTTCCTATCTTTCAAATTTTGATTCAGTTTTCCGGCTTCTGCTCTTTATAAAATTGTCATCATAAATAGTTAAGTTTGATATTAATGCTTCCTTTAAATATTTTAGGTTTGATATTTATCAAAAATAAGGAATTTACATTACCTGGACCAGATGTCTCGTATGAACACGAAAATCCCAGTACACACACGCCTAACACAAATAATGATTCCAGACAAACAAAGCTACCCATCTTACAAAGATATATTTTGATATTTGTTACAATATTTGAAACAGTCCGATGGGATTGGTTATATATATGAAATATATATATTAGATAGAATGATTACAATTTTAGCAATAAGTACGGAGTAAGTTTTCCTTACTAACGTTACCTTTGAGTGAATGGTTCTACCAAACAACATCTTTTATAACTTAATTACATGAAACAGGAAACTAATACGCAGAACAAAAGAACAGTGATTAAAGTGTTATGCACATGCTCTTTTTTATTTACTTAAGCACGATTGAAGAAACGGTTTAGCCAGTGACACAATAGTGTTTTTGTAATGAACATGCGAATTTCTTCTGTGAATTTAAGCTAAGATAAACGGAATAATGCTAAAATTAGTGCGGAATCAGCTTACAAAGAAATAAGGAAGAATATTTGTAATATTTCCATTCATGACAAGAGCAATTTTTCATCCTGTTCGACAAAATGCATCCTTTCAATGCGACTAAATTTGTCCTTGCTAATGTTACGATAAGATATATGAACAGTTACACCTTTGACTATCGTCGACAAAATCTTAGAAATGCAGTTACTTGGTTCAAGTCATACATGACACCTTAGTGTCATACATTCTTGGCGTTTGTATAAGAGTTGCTTTACTGGTATGATGATTAAAATGCATACCCCAGAGATAAAAGGTATCTTTAAATTTTATATTTAGTTCAATTTGTTCTGTCATCTAATATTGTCGTAAGGTGGGTAGTGTCTGAAGAAACCTCATCATGCTCTTGATAACTAATGTCTTAATGTTCAAATAAATGCATCCTAATATCTGCCTCTTCAACGAAACTTGATTACCATTTGATAGAACAGTAATTAGTTATTGCCTTCATAATACCGTTTAATCACGTGTTTACAAAAAATAAGGATATATTGAATACTGTACTAAAATAAAACATTCATTACACATTCATTTTATGTTTATTTGTCGCACATTGGCAATGTCGTGATAGAAGAAGTTTACTCACAAGTAATCTATTGTATAAAATATAACTTTATTTGGCCAATAAATAACATAGTTGACATTAATGAGCTAATACATCATCTATTTGGGCTAATAAGATTGCTTTTTCGTCATATTGTATTTGGTTACAATGTGTTCAATGTTATTTCCAATGTTAATCTTCTTTGTGCAATCATATGATTGGCGGTGAGGTTGGCAGATCCCAAGCCTTAAGTGATCTCTTTAAATGAAAACAAGCCATGGTAGTAACGTACCTTTACAGAGTGACCTTACACGTTGATGAGGCAACTCTTATGGCCGTAATAGGGGTGTCCTCTCCATTGATTTAATTGTGTTTTCCCTTTCTTCCTGTTGAAAAAAAGCATAAAGGACATTTTATTTGCTCCTTGAATGTCAAAATGCTCAGTCTTCCTAACGAGTCCTGACTGTATTTAGTGCAAGCTGTTTAGATTGATAGCCATCAGTGGCAACATACAGACATAACCATCAGACACACAAATCCTGCAGTATCTGCAAGTTTTGATAACGATATCACCAGTACAGCTGGAATCTTTTTTTTTTCTACAAAGTTGTCACGTTTAGACCTAATTAAAGATGATGATGCAAAGCAAGTCTGTCTGAATATCAAAGCGGCTTCAAGTACAAAAGTCTGCCACTATAACGTTAGGCTACATTTTAAGCAAATATGATACGATAGCAGCATTTGGAATTCCGCAGCGATTACTCCCTAACAACTCACTACTGTGCCACATAATTGGTGTGCTGACTGAAAAAATTAAATTGCATTTAATTTGATAGGACTTAATTTTGTTGGGTTATAAGAAGTACAGTTTATGGCAAATTTGACATGTTTATTTTTCATTGATGATTTATTAAAGTATGTGTATTTTACGAATACATTTAACCCCTTATTAGTATTTTAAGATAACAATAAGCAAACAAGAATTGTCAAACATTATGTGGAAATATCATTACAGTGACAAACACACACATTACCTTTTAAAGCCTCACTAATGCCACATATTTTAAAGATATTTCTAGTAATTATTATATTACTTGAAACTAAAACTTTGCAAATTTTCAATTAAGTGCTCACGGGAAATGGCAGCACAGGAATACAATGAAGAAACATTGCGAAAATTAATTAATAAATCGAGAATACTTACTGAAACAGTCTGTCCAGCAATGAATATCATGGACTTTACAAGTGACGACTGGATTATCTTCAGGGTTTTGAATCGGGTTGTAATTACGAATGTGGTCATAACATCCTTTTTTGACAATTGTGTATAACAGACGCGTTGTTTCTCCATTCGTTATAACATTTAGTTTCGAAATGTCGTAAAGGACAGCTATTGTTGCCATGCTCCTGTCAGCCAAGCCAAATGTGACCGACTGTTGGTCTCCTGCTGCATTTTTGTACATGTAAGGGCGACCAACAGCACACACTTACACTTTGATTGGACTGTTATACGGGACACTTTGATTGGACTGTTATACGGGACACTTTGATTGGACTGCTATACGGGACATTTTGATTGGACTGCTATACGGGACACTTTGATTGGACTGTTATAAGGGACACATTGATTGGACTGTTATACGGGACACTTTGCCCCGATGTTCCTCTAATGCTTTCTTTTAGCGTTTTCATCTACAAAAACAAAAAAGACAGGTTGTTACTTTCCATTGCATATTTCCTAGAGTACAGATAAAAAGAGCTTTATTGTAATGCACGGAATATTGGTTAATGATCAGAGAAATAGATTCTAGTATATCAATGAGGATGATCATTTATCTGGTAAATTTGTGTCCTAGTTGGTTGTGAGCACATTGACCATCTAAGGGAATATCTAAAACGTATGAAATTGAAAAAGTTTGGGGAGAGACTATCATAGGAAGTCACACAGCTTTCAGTTTGAAAACCTCTACAGTGTACACAGACACTCAAAAAATGCGAAAAATATGCTGTGGTTCCATTTACTTTTACATTAAATCAGTCCAGATAAAAGTAAAATATTGATGTTTTGTGTTTAAATAATATAACCGACTTGTCACCAATATGCATATGGATTTCCTCGATTTATTATCGCCTTACACCCCTCCGTAAAAATATGTGACTTTGATAAAATCCTGACACCTATAGAACATCAACACAAAACAATTATTTCGACCAACAATGTTTTCGACCATGTGTTACACAGTATTTAACAATAAATAACAATTTGTGAAAACCATATTCATGTCAAAGATAAACAACGAAAACGCCAATGAACGACAAACATAAAATATATCATTATGAAAAAGGTGATATTGTAATTGTGTAAGGTGTTTGCACGACGGATGCCACTATTTAAGCTATCTAGGTCAGGCACATGTTAATATTTATCTCTAATTAAATGCAAGCAATCCATTTGCACAAGTAATGTTCGGTAATTTTTATGTCAAGTATTCCTCAATAAATTGTACAACCTGCATTGAATTAAAACTGTGTTTAGATTAACTTAATTACTTATATTTGCAGTGGCCAGTGCAAGCTTATCTTATAAGTTTCCCGCGTATTTTGTAAGCGGACGAGTCTATTATGGCGGATTGAGATTTAATCGTTTACCATTTTCGCTTTTCTTATGATGGAAAATGTAAATAGACACGAAGCTTAACTTAACTGAAGCTATATATTGATACACCGTGTACGTATGCTGCAACACCTACCCGCACCCCCGCACCCCTCCCCCACTCCCCAAAAATATATTAGACTATTCCTCCATCAAAGCTGCGAATTGTTTTCGTCACTAGTTACGAAGTATGTCTTCTACCGCGTTTTCAGTATGGGCAATATTTGCATATTACTTTCCTTTGCAAAAACTGCAGTAATCATCAGTTATGCTGCTAAGATTATTTTGAAAAGGAAAATACAAAATTACTCTTGCAGCTATGAACCAAAATAACTTTACTACGAACTATTGTTTTGATGCGGACGCTCGTTCGATGCTGAGTTATTCGGTGCAAAAAGTAAATACGTCATGATCCCTATATATAAAGATTAGATAACCTGTTATCACGTTACACATTAAACGATTGCGACACTTCATTCCAGAGACGTTGACACTTCTTGTAAGTATAAACAAAGAAATACAGTTATTGCCTCAATCACGGAGAAACTCACACAGCAAAAATAATTTTATGATATTCTCATTACAGTAGCTTTAGTGAAAAGCACATTTTATTTGTTAGGCTAGTTTAGAAATGCAGGAAAAACGATTCTAGTTCACTTTTTAGATAGACGAACTCCTAGATATATAAATGAATCGACGCTTTCCAACAGATAATTATTTAACTTTTAATTGCCACTATTTTCATATATCAATATTTTAGATTTGGCAGCATTTAGTTTGAATTGACATGTTTGACAATAATGCTCTATATAATTTAAGCTAAATTGTAACGGCTCAGATTCAGCTGCAATTGCGACTGCGTAATCGGCCAAAAAAAAAAGTTGCGTTTCACAATTTACAGTTACGTTTATATTGTTATTAAAATTATTATAACTTTTAGGAAAATATGCATAATATACTTCTGGCTGGGTCCCCTTGTTTTACTCCGTTCTTAGATGTGATTGGCGCTGAGAGTGACCCATTATATTAAGCACGAGATTTTACTGTATTATACATTTACTTAAGAGCATTTATAAATGTTGTACTTATATTTTCTTTAATACATACCACTCCTTCTCTTGATTTGTGTTTAATCATGTTTTAGCTTTGTTGTTTTGGTCATGTTGTTTTCGTCATGTTGTTTTGGTCATGTTCTTTTGGTCATAATGTTTTAGCCTTGTTGTTTTGGTCATGTTGTTTTGGTCATGTTGTTTTGGTCATGTTGTTTTGGTCATGTTCTTTTGGTCATGATGTTTTAGCCTTGTTGTTTTGGTCATGTTGTTTTGGTCATGATATTTTAGCCTTGTTGTTTTGGTCATGTTGTTTTGGTCATGATATTTTAGCCTTGTTGTATTGGTCATGTTGTTTTGGTCATGTTATTTTAGCCTTGTTGTTTTGGTCATGTTGTTTTGGTCTTGTTCTTTTGATCATGTTGTTTTAGCCTTGCTGTTTTTATCACGTTGTTTAGGTCATGTTCTTTTGGTCATGATGTTTTAGCCTTGTTAGTCCCCTACCGGTATTCACACCGGAGGGGACTATAGGTTTACCCTCGGTCCGTCAGTCCGTCAGTCTTTCTGTCCGCTAAAATTTGGATCCTTTGATAACTTTAAAACTATTAAAGCTAGGCGCATGAAACTTGGTATACTAATAGGTAGCAATGTGTACAAAATGCACGTGAAACATTTGGGTCGCTACCTTGAAGGTCAAGGTCACAGCATGACTTTGAAGCAAAATCGTGTCCGGCCCATAACTTCGTTTTTTGAAGTCGGATTTTAAAACTATTTCACAGAAATGATCACCATATTGAGATGACGTGTCGCGAGCAAGATTTGGGTCGCTACCTTGAAGGTCAAGGTCACAGCATGACCTTGCAGCAAAATCGTGTCCGGCCCATAACTTTGTTATTTGAAGTCGGATTTTATAACTATTTCACAGAAATGATCACCATATTGAGATGACGTGTCGCGCACAACATTTGGGTCGCTACCTTGAAGGTCAAGGTCACAGCATGACCTTGCAGCAAAATCGTGAAGTTTTGGATAGCGCACTCAGGTGCACTTACCTTAAATGATAGTGCATAATGGTGCTCATACCTTAAATAAAGGCCAAAAGTGAATGTCATGATAAGTTAACAATTATTTAGGCCAGGTGAATTAAAAAAAAATATGTGAACCCCAAGTACTGTTTGGGTGGGAGGAGACTATAGATTAGCCTTGTCTGTCTGTCTGACCATTTGTCCAACAAGAAATCTGGATCCTGTGATTACTAACATAATTGTTTGAGCTACATTGATGGAACTTGGTATGTGAAGATGCTGTTAAACAAATACAGACTTCAACCTCAAATTAATTATAAATGGCAATAGGAGAGTATGATAATTAAAGAACTTTTTGAGAGACCGGTAGGGGACTATTGTATTGCCCGCAATACTTTCAAATGCTTGTTGCATTTGGCCTTGTTGTTTTGGTGATGTTGTTTTGGTCATGTTGTTTTGGTCATGATGTTTTGGCCTTGTTGTTTCTGGCCTTGTTGTTTTGGTCATGTTGTTTTGGTCTTGTTGTTTTGGTCATGTTGTATTGGTCATGATGTTTTAACCTTGTTGTTTCTGGCCTTGTTGTTTTGGTCATGTTATTTTGGTCATGTTGTTTTGGTCATGTTGTTTTGGTCATGATGTTTTAACCTTGTTGTTTCTGGCCTTGTTGTTTTGGTCATGTTGTTTTGGTCATGATGTTTTGGTCATGTTGTTTTGGTCATGATGTTTTAACCTTGTTGTTTCTGGCCTTGTTGTTTTGGTCATGTTGTTTTGGTCATGATGTTTTAACCTTGTTGTTTCTGGCCTTGTTGCTTTGGTCATGTTGCTTTGGTCATGATGTTTTGGTCATGATGTTTTGGTGATGTTGTTTCTGGCCTTGTAGTTTTGGTCATGTTGTTTTGGTCATGTTGTTTTGGTCATGATGTTTTAACCCTGTTGTTTCTGGCCTTGTTGTTTTGGTCATGTTGTTTTGGTCATGATGTTTTAACCTTGTTGTTTCTGGCCTTGTTGTTTTGGTCATGTTGTTTTGGTCATGTTGTTTTGGTCATGATGTTTTAACCTTGTTGTATTTGGCCTTGTTGTTTTGGTCATGTTGTTTTGGTCATGTTGTTTTGGTCATGATGTTTTAACCTTGTTGTTTCTGACCTTGTTGTTTTGGTCATGTTGTTTTGGTCATGATGTTTTAACCTTGTTGTTTTGGTCATGTTGTTTTGGTCATGATGTTTTGGTCATGTTGTTTTGGTCATGATGTTTTAACCTTGTTGTTTCTGGCCTTGTTGTTTTGGTCATGTTGTTTTGGTCATGATGTTTTAACCTTGTTGTTTCTGGCCTTGTTGTTTTGGTCATGTTGCTTTGGTCATGATGTTTTGGTCATGATGTTTTGGTCATGTTGTTTCTGGCCTTGTTGTTTTGGTCATGTTGTTTTCGTCATGTTGTTTTGGTCATGATGTTTTAACCCTGTTGTTTCTGGCCTTGTTGTTTTGGTCATGTTGTTTTGGTCATGATGTTTTAACCTTGTTGTTTCTGGCCTTGTTGTTTTAGTCATGTTGTTTTGGTCATGTTGTTTTGGTCATGATGTTTTAACCTTGTTGTATTTGGCCTTGTTGATTTTGGTCATGTTGTTTTGGTCATGATGTTTTAACCTTGTTGTTTCTGACCTTGTTGTTTTGGTCATGTTGTTTTGGTCATGATGTTTTAACCTTGTTGTTTCTGGCCTTGTTGTTTTGGTCATGTTGTTTTGGTCATGATGTTTTAGTCATGTTGTTTCTGGCCTTGTTGTTTTGGTCATGTTGTTTTGGTCATGTTGTTTTGGTTATGATGTTTCTTGCCTTGTTGTTTCTAGGCTTTTTTGTTTTGGTCATGTTGTTTTGGTCTTTTTGTTTCGGTTATGTTGTTTTGGTCTTGTTGTTTTTGGTCTTGGTGTTTTGGTCATGTTGTTTTGGTCATGATGTTTTAACCTTGTTGTTTCTAGGCTTTTTTGTTTTGGTCATGTTGTTTTGGTCATGTTGTTTCTGTCATGTTGTTTTGGCCTTGTTTAGCCTGGTTGTTTTGGTCATGTTGTTTTGATCATATTGTTTTGATCATGCTGTTTTGGCCTTGTTGTTTTGGCCTTGTTGTTTTGTTTATGTTTTTTATCTTCTTGTTTTGGCCATTTGTTTTTATCATGCTGAGCAGGATGTGCTCGGGCAGATTGCTCTTGAACTATAACGTTCGAATCTACCGCTCTCGACACTACCTTGACTTAAAAACCGGCACTGGCACTAAGGTGTCAGTGACGTTGCTTCAAATGACTACAGTTACAATGGAAATAAATTGATACCCGGCATTGTGTTCTAAGGGTTTAAATGAGCGTAATATTTACAAACTTGTGCTCGACATTAAGTGCTCTACAATATGTACAAACTACTAAAAACCAACTACAACTAATATAAACATAAGAAAAACGATGTATGATTAAACATGAAACCAAACAACATGAATTCTATTTAACATGATGAAAAATGGCGATGATTGTGAAGTTAATGACAACTAAGAACTCTTGTAAACACTAAATCAACGACTATAAAATCAATATTAAACTTTATACTACAATGACTAGCGCAAAATGTACATGGCTCGCTAAGCCCTCTAACCAACTGACCAAAACCACTCTAATCTACATTCTGAGGCGATTTAGCTGAAACGCGATACTCTGGTATGCGATAAAACAACAGACCACAGCCGAGGTGTTGAAAATGTCGTCTGCTGTGTCTACCTGCGATTCAAGCGCTCTCATTGCTCTTTGAAAAGATGCGCTGATACATAATAATATGTATGTTTATATGCGCTGATATTAAGTATATAGTCTTTAGCTGATACAATTCATTTTTTGCGTGAAACTAAGATTTTCTGACAAGGTCTTGTTATTTTGGTCATGTTGTTTCTGTCTTGTTGTTTCTGTCTTGTTGTTTTGGTCTTGTTCTTTCGGTCATGTTGATTTGGTCTTGTTGTTTTGGTCATGTTGTTTTGGTCACGTTGTTTTGGCCTCGTTGTTTTGGCCTTGTTGTTTTGATCATCTTGATTTGATCATATTGTTTTGATTATATTGTTTTGGTCATGTTGTTTCGGTCATGTTGTTTTGTGCATGTTGTTTCGGTCATGATGTTTTGGCCTTGTTGATTTGGCCTTGTTGTTTTGGTCATGTTGTTTTGGCCATTTTGTTTTGGTCATGTTGTTTTTATCATGTTGTTTTGTTCATGTTGTTTTGGTCCTTTTGTTTTGGCCATGTTGTTTTGGTCATGTTGTTTTAGTCATGTTGTTTTGGCCTTGGTGTTTTGGTCATGTTGTTTTGGTCATGTTGTTTTAGTCATGTTGTTTTAGTCATGTTGTGTTAGTCATGTTGTTTTAGTCATGTTGTTTTAGTCATGTTGTTTTAGTCATGTTGTTTTGATCATGTTGTTTTGGCCTTGGTGTTTTGGCCTTGGTGTTTTAACCATTGCTGTTTTAATCATATTGTTTTGGTCTTGTTGCTTTGGCCTTGTCGTTTCGGTCATGTTGTTTTGGTCATGTTGTTTTAGTCATATTGTTTTGATCATGTTGTTTTGGTCTTGTTGCTTTGGCCTTGTCGTTTTGGTCATGTTGTTTTGGTCATGTTGTTTTAGTCATATTGTTTTGATCATATTGTTTTGGCCTTGGTGTTTTGGCCTTGGTGTTTTAACCATTGCTGTTTTAATCATATTGTTTTGGTCTTGTTGCTTTGGCCTTGTCGTTTCGGTCATGTTGTTTTGGTCATGTTGTTTTAGTCATATTGTTTTAATCATGTTGATTTGGTCTTGTTGCTTTGGCCTTGTCGTTTTGGTCATGTTGTTTTGGTCATGTTGTTTTAGTCATATTGTTTTGATCATGTTGTTTTGGCCTTGGTGTTTTGGCCTTGGTTTTTTAACCATTGCTGTTTTAATCATATTGTTTTGGTCTTGTTGTTTGGCCTTGTCGTTTTGGTTATGTTGTTTTGGTCATGTTGTTTTGGTCATGTTGTTTCGATCATGTTGTTTTGGTCATGTTGTTTTAGTCATATTGTTTTGATCATGTTGTTTTGGTCTTGTTGCTTTGGCCTTGTCGTTTTGGTCATGTTGTTTTGGTCTTGTTGTTTTAGTCATATTGTTTTGATCATGTTGTTTTGGTCTTGTTGCTTTGGCCTTGTCGTTTTGGTCATGTTGTTTTAGTCATATTGTTTTGATCATGTTGTTTTGGCCTTGGTGTTTTGGCCTTGGTTTTTTAACCATTGCTGTTTTAATCATATTGTTTTGGTCTTGTTGCTTTGGCCTTGTCGTTTTGGTTATGTTGTTTTGGTCATGTTGTTTTGGTCTTGTTGTTTTAGTCATATTGTTTTGATCATGTTGTTTTGGTCTTGTTGCTTTGGCCTTGTCGTTTAGGTCATGTTGTTTTGGTCATGTTGTTTTAGTCATATTGTTTTGATCATATTGTTTTGGCCTTGGTGTTTTGGCCTTGGTGTTTTAACCATTGCTGTTTTAATCATATTGTTTTGGTCTTGTTGCTTTGGCCTTGTCGTTTCGGTCATGTTGTTTTGGTCATGTTGTTTTAGTCATATTGTTTTAATCATGTTGTTTTGGTCTTGTTGCTTTGGCCTTGTCGTTTTGGTCATGTTGTTTTGGTCATGTTGTTTTAGTCATATTGTTTTGATCATGTTGTTTTGGCCTTGGTGTTTTGGCCTTGGTTTTTTAACCATTGCTGTTTTAATCATATTGTTTTGGTCTTGTTGCTTTGGTCTTGTCGTTTTGGTTATGTTGTTTTGGTCATGTTGTTTTGGTCATGTTGTTTCGATCATGTTGTTTTGGTCATGTTGTTTTAGTCATATTGTTTTGATCATGTTGTTTTGGTCTTGTTGCTTTGGCCTTGTCGTTTTGGTCATGTTGTTTTGGTCTTGTTGTTTTAGTCATATTGTTTTGATCATGTTGTTTTGGCCTTGGTGTTGTGGCCTTGGTTTTTTAACCATTGCTGTTTTAATCATATTGTTTTGGTCTTGTTGTTTTGGTCATGTTGTTTTGGTCATGTTGTTTTGGTCATGTTGTTTTTGTCATGTTGTTTTTGTCATGTTGTTTTGGTCTTGTTGTTTTGGTCTTGTTGTTTTGGTCTTGTTGTTTTGGTCATGTTGTTTTGGTCATGTTGTTTTGGTCATGTTGTTTTTGTCATGTTGTTTTGGTCATGTTGTTTTGGTCTTGTTGTTTTGGTCATGTTGTTTTTGTCATGTTGTTTTGGTCATGTTGTTTTGGTCTTGTTGTTTTGGTCATGTTGTTTTGGTCATGTTGTTTTGGTCATGTCGTTTTTGTCATGTTGTTTTGGTCATGTTGTTTTGATCATGTTGTTTTGGTCTTGTTGTTTTGGTCATGTTGTTTTTGTCATGTTGTTTCGTGCATGTTGTTTTGGTCTTGTTGTTTTGGTCATGTTGTTTTTGTCATGTTGTTTTTGTCATGTTGTTTTGATCATGTTGTTTTGGTCTTGTTGTTTTGGTCATGTTGTTTTTGTCATGTTGTTTTGGTCATGTTGTTTTGATCATGTTGTTTTGATCATGTTGTTTTGATCATGTTGTTTTGGTCATGTTGTTTTGATCTTGTTGTTTTGGTCATAATGTTTCGGTCATGTTGTTTTGATCATGTTGTTTTGGTCATGTTGTTTTTGTCATGTTGTTTTAGTCATGTTGTTTTAGTCATGTTGTTTTAGTCATGTTGTTTTGGTCATGTTGTTTTAGTCATGTTGTTTTGGTCATGTTGTTTTAGTCATGTTGTTTTGGTCATGGTGTTTTTTGCTCATGATGTTTTGGTCATGTTGCTTTGGCATTGTCGTTTTGGTCATGTTGTTTTGGTCATGTTGTTTTAGTCATGTTGTTTTGATCATGTTGTTTTGGCCCTGGTGTTTTAGCCTTGGTGTTTTAACCATTGCTGTTTTAATCATATTGTTTTGGTCTTGTTGCTTTGGCCTTGTTGTTTCGGTCATGTTGTTTTGATCATGTTGTTTTGGTCATGTTGTTTTGGTCATGTTGTTTTTTGGTCATGATGTTTTGGTCATGTTGTTTTAGTCTTTTGGATTCGGTTATGTTGTTTTGGTCTTGTTGTTTTTGTCATGTTGTTTTTGGTTATGTTGTTTTGGTCATGTTGTTTTGGTCTTTTGGTTTCGGTTATGTTGTTTTGGTCTTGTTGTTTTGGTCATGTTGTTTTGGCCTTGTTGTTTGGGTCATATTGTTTTGGTCATGTTGTTTTGGTCATGTTGTTTTGGCCTTGTTGTCTGGGTCTTGTTGTTTTGGTCATGTTGTTTTGGTCATGTTATTTTGGTCTTGTTGTTTTGGTCTTGTTGTTTTGGTCATGTTGTTTTGGTCATGTTGTTTTGGTCATGTTGTTTTGGTCATGTTGTTTTGGCCTTGTTGTTTGGGTCATGTTGTTTGGATCATGTTGTTTTGGTCTTGTTGTTTTGGTCATGTTGTTTTGGCTTTTTTGTTTTGGCCTTGTTGTATTGGTCATGTTGTTTTGGTGAAATTGTTTTTGATCTTGTTTTTGTTTATTTTGTTTTGGTAATGTAGGTTTGGTCATGTTGTTTTTGTCAAGTTGTTTTGGTCATGTTGTTTTGGCCTTGTTGTTTTGGCCTTGTTGTTTTTGTCTTGTTTTAGTTATGTTGTTTTGATCATATTGTTTTGGCCTTTTTGTTTTGATCATGTTGTTTTGGTCATGATATTCTGGTTATGTTGTTTTGGTCATGTTGTTTTGAGCATGTTGTTTTGGTCATATTCTTTTCTTCATGTTGTTTTGTTTATGTTGTTTTTGGTCATTGTACGGAAGGGGTCCTACAGAAAATGACCTTATACAGGAAACACAATGTCACTGAATTGTGTCACTATTGTTGTTCTATACCATCTGCAAGATATCTTTATGTATCAATGCTTTGCCAAGAAAACAGCATCCATGATTGAGGTATTTTAACATGATATTGGTGCAATTAGTGCTCATAATAAACCCGAATAAAATTACTCAGTCTAAATGCTTTTTTAAAGAAAAAAGCGTGCCAATATTTGTTTTATAAATTTAACCCGTGCGAGAATCTCATTTTGAAAGTTTTTATATTTGTATTTCCGCATTCGTAAGTAAATGTATTTGTAACGCTGGGTTAAGTGGACAAATTACAAAATTGGTTTATTTAATAGATTCAATTCACATTTAAACCTGAACTACACAAAACATTTTACATTTTATTGGTATACGGCCAGTAAGTAAAACTGTGCAAAGCATTACATTTCTTATATAAAACACAACGCACGCGAGAACGCGAGCACGCACGCACACACACACACACATACACATACACACACACACACACATGCATATATATAACATGCATGAATAGATAAATTTAAATTCCAGAAAGAAAAAATCGATACACATATCAGAGCAAGCATAAAAATGGTTACAACTTATTCATTTTAATGGCGTGATGTTAAACTTTTAATTGCGTTTGTTTGTTATTTTACCTTCAATCTGTTTTTGCAGAACTATTTTTAATATTTTTAGGTTTTCTCAATTTTCGCTAGAAGTAAATCTTAATGTGTATAAACTGCTACAGGACTACAAAATACATCGGCTATAAACTGGTACATGATACAAATGATACAATATACATATAACTTTATCTCTACACCCAGACAAAAAAGAGAAATACAGTGATTGTAAAAAAGTGTCACACTATTGTTCTGAGACTCTTTTGCTGACTGACCATTTCAAGGCGATAATTGTTATGTTTACTTTTCTTATGTCTCGTCACAATTTTGTTATAACGTTTACGATTCAACTGACTGGCGTATAAATACCTTAGTCGTATGCTTTTTAAAATTTTACTGCATCTTGTAGTACTAATAGGATGTTATCATTTTCTTTTGATTACTATTTAACATGTATATGCGTATAATCAAATGCAAAATATGTTGTTTTACAATTTTCTTCAGTCAAGTATATCAATTTTATAGACTAAAGTTATATTACATAGTAAACAGAGGGACTATATTTTATGTGTCATAAAAATTGAGGTTACAGTCTCTGTTGTAGTCAAACTTAAGAATTCCATGCCAGGTTTTCCGCTATAGACGACTGGTTTCATTCGCCTTGTCATCATCTGGCTGGTACACCCGACCTCTCACCGCCACCATGCGCATGTTCCACATAGTTGTAACTGCATCCCTGACTACGTGATCTGACGCATTTGAACCAATCATCTTGAGCGCCATTACTCCGTCCTCGCCGACGAGAGAAGAAAACTCCTGCAGTTCGTGATCAGCGACCATGTGGGGGTTAATCTCCTCTGACAGGAACAAGATCTTTGAGACGAACCTGCACGAAAAAAGGACAGCTACATTTATTTTATTTGTGAAATGCTGAAGAGAAAGAAGCAGTGAAAAGAATAATCTAAAATTCATTCATTGAAAAAAGTCAATATGACGGGTGGGAAAAGTATCTTTGCAAACAATATTGCGCAAGGATCTGTCCTTAATTGGCAATTGATCTTCTTTGTCAGAAACAGGACATTTCGAAAGAAATCTGTAAGAAGACTTGAACAGGTTACATGTATATTGACAATTTAACCCATACTTTCTTGCGCGGAAAAGTGTGGAGGCGAAGGAAAGTTTAAAGGTGCATTAGCACTTACATTTTAACTAATATTTTAAATCTGATATTGTAGAAATATTGGATTTGAGGCGAACATGTTATAAAAACGAACTTTTTCTATGGAATGTTTAAGGAAGATGCATAGGGTGTGGAAGAAAACATGATATTCAGGACGAATATTTTAATATAAATTATGTAAAGTTATGTTACGATGTTAAACAGTCTTGTTGACCCTGATGATAGAATGTTACTGCAGCTTGGTATCTAGCCGACAATATTTGCAAGAAAATAAATGGTTACATTCATGCTAATGGAGGAAACACTTGCTTAGAGGACAACGAAGAACTTTTTAGGCATCAAATCACAATGTACATTGTAAATGTAAATCGTCAATTTATTATATAAGGCGACAGTCCTTGAATTCTGAGTGAAAAGGTCGACTCTTTTAAAACTGTAGTTCTAAACTAGCATTTTTTCCCAAGAAGCATCAACCATGTTTCTTTTATCTGTACGCAAATTATGTCTCCAGTGTTCTTACCTTTTACGTGCAAATGGCAAAAGCGTGTTAAGAATCCAGACAGCTAGACTTCCGCACGTTACAACAGCAACGAATGTTAGCCACACCCAAAGAAACATACATATAGTTTCATTGGCTTCATTTGCTGGTAGGTCACACTGTATTAGGTATTTCGCGACGTTTTGAAGCCTTACCAGTTCAATTTGACAAAATACTTGTCTTGGGAAAGACATGGCGTTTCTCCAAATAGTTACGTTGTTTCTGAACAAGTTGTCAGTAATTACGTCGCCGTACGTTGTTGAGTTGGACACGATCTGTTCGGTTGGGTACATGAAATTGTTGAAGATAACGAGTTGTACGATAGCATTAACTGCGTAGAGCGTCTTGACGAGAAGCCAGACCAGAGTGAGGAGTCTCCAAGGGAGACAGTTGTTGAACTGGAAACACCAATTGTAGATGTAGCGACCAACCTGCCGCCCAAGTAGGTGTCGATCGGCCATGTTCAAGTTTCCATAACCTTCTGTGAGGCTGGATATCTTTTCGAACGACACTCCACTGTACCCGTGAAGGATATACATAATGATGCTAGGTAGCTTGAACAGAAGGGCTTGAAAACAGAATATCAGAGGAAGCCATTGATATAGTGTCACATGTTCGAGTCTGTCTTCATAGTCATGTTCTTTGAAGGTAAGTAATGGGAAACGCATGTAATGTAAATTATCGATATTTCTGTCAGTAATATTTAAAAATGAGATATAGTGACTGTTCCAACAATGGTTTTCACAGAAGGTTTCATGAGATTGTGCAAATTCAGGCGGTGTTAAGCAATGTATCGGACTTATGAAGGTGTGTCTCAAGCAGACAACACACGCCAACAGAAGCAACAAGCCAAACGTCCAGATATGGTTGAGACGGTCGGCAAAATCCTCCAATGAAACCCCTTGACCATACAACCAGCGGAACATACCGGTGCTTACAGTCGGCATCTGGAGAGGAAACAATTACATGTACAAGCGATGTAAACAGAGGTCGTGTTTAAAGCAAATAATTGGCATGAGTAAATATTTAAGATCCTTGCGATTTGTATACTTCCAGCTACGGCAGTATTTTAAAACGGGAAAGAATAGGTAAAGGGAAAGGAATGATGGCTAGATTAATGGTTGGATGGTTTGGTTGAGTGATGAATTTGGGGTTATCTTGGAGGGGTGAATAACTCTACCGAAATAAGTTAACCCAAGTTCTAAATTTGAACTTTTACAATCGACGTTAATAGGTCCTATTTAGATAATAATCTTGAAATCAAAAATAATCTAGTGAATTTAGTTTAAAATAAGTTTAAAGTTAAGCCTGATGTTCTTTAAATGTTATTATGTGACTAAATGCATCTAGGACATCTATAAATACCTCTGTTAAGATCATGTTTAACAAGATATATGATTAACTATCTAGGCGAGAGAGAGAAAAAACACGTTAACACTTTTTCTATGAGAGAAGAGATCGTAAAGAGTTAAAAAGTCGTTTTAATAAATGTGGATGTCTAATTATGCAATCAAATGAAGCGTCTTCAATTTTCATTTTGGTACGATGTCTTACAGTTTGTGTTAAAAAGATTCCGAAAACCTGGCTCAGTAAAGTTAGAAGACTCGTGTGTGTGCGTGCGTGCGTGTGTGCGTGCGTGCTTGTGTGTGTCTGTGTGTGTGTGTCTGTGTGTGTGCGGGTGTGTATGTCTGAGTCAAAGGAGGCTAGACGCGTCAAATGTGTTCAGATACGTTTCAAATGCTAACAGTAATAGTATAATCTGTATACTGCGGCTCTACACCAGGTTATGTCAAAAGTTATTCGTATTGTGTATGGTCCTACTGGGGTACCTCAGGCGTCGTTAGCTCACTGCATGTCAGTTTAAAGTTACCGCCAGCATTCGGATACGAAAAATGCAATAAAAATAGTGCAATCGGAATTTAGAATCGGGTTACAGAGATGTAGTGTTGACGAAAATATAACTTGGAGTTCATTTTTAACCTAATTTCATTCAAAAATGCGATCATATAGAAGGTATTGTATGTCTTATGTAGCAGTATGGATTATAGGAAGTAACTTTTGTCCCAAGCACAACCTATATTTAAGAAGGTTCTTTTCTGCTTAACACTTTTCTTTCACACAGATATACTAACAGTATACATATATCTATTATATTTGCCAATCAAGGCACTGTTATTTTTCAGTATAGCTGCCCTACCTCACTTTTTACCTACTTAAGGAAGGCTTCCCATAATGAACTTCGGCCGATATCAACAAATTTGGTTCGCGACGGAAGCTTTCGTTTTTGCCCGGTAAAAAAAAAAAAAACGTAATTTTACCAAATAACACTAAATTAATTTTTAATGTTTAGGTTAAATGTTAAAATGGTACAAGGTATGTCATAGAGGTCAAAAATTTTGACATATATCACGTTAAGAGAGAAAATATTTTCAGAAATGCGAAGTTCCTGTCACGTGACGTTTTGGGAATTTCCTGTTTTCAAACCGAAACAACAAAAAATCCAAGGCCACAAGAACGTGATTTTCGAGGAAAAAAATTTAAGGCACGCATGCTTCCCATAATACGGAAATAACGCAGTACAACGTTAATAACGGAACACAGTTACGCAAATGTGTATTTGTGCGATGGAGATACCTGTACAAACCCGAATTTTATACTTTGTCATTTTGCTCTCAGTGGTAATATCTCAGTGGGTAGTCATTTTCAAATCTTAATTTCTGAAGTTAACTACGGTAAAATATTTCAAATTGTTATATTTTACTCAGTTATGATTGTAGATGATATTTATGTATTGTTTAGGGATGTACCTACTTTAATTTTTTTAAATAGGGTAATGTGACTTCGGCAAGTTTGGTTTTTCGAGATTTTAAAGCAATTTTCATATACTGTCATTTACTTTTTTCACCAATATGATAGTTATTTTTTAAATCACTCATGATATGAACGTTTTAAATGAGAACAATTATATCTGCAGTGAATTAATGCTTATTTGCATAAAGAATTTGTCCAAAAACTTCAAAAAATAAACTGTTTTGAAATCTTGTACCATTGTATTTATTCCTATACACAAAAAGTCGAGTCTGGGAATAAAAAAAATGTGAAAATGCAAAAAGTATACGGTAAAAAATTGTTTAAATGTGTATTTCAATTAGACAATACAAATACATCACAGATATTGCAAGTTTTAGTAAGTATGATTTTTTTCCCATTAGGGGAAGGCTTCCTTAACAAATACCGACGCAACGTCAGCTCGAATGAATATCATACCGACTAGCATGAGTAACAATTCCACTCAACTGCTTAAGACTGAACTGATCTTATTAAACGTCACAAGTGCGTGCTATCCTAAAACTAGGTTGTTTTATTAAGTAGTTAACAATCTATGCCTTATTTTTTTTATTTTGTTATGCATAAATCGTCACTTAATCTGGTGTCTATGAAATGAGAAACTTTAAAATAAGAAAACGAAGCGACTTTTTTCAAAACTGTAAAACTTCTATTATGTCATGATTGTTAAAGCTTTAAAAGCACAGGGAAAAAACAGCAACAAAATTGTGTAAATTAATGCCTCACCAAGGCCGCATATCTTTTTATTATTAAGATATTTCTTGTTTGTTGTTATCGACGGAAATTGCAATAAGTGTGACTATAATAGAGACATAATGATGCTATCACGAAGGCGGGCTTGCAATGAAAACATCTGATTTGCGTTATATTTACCACAATCTAGGGGACTCCTGTGGCGTAATGGTAGAGTCGTTGTAACTACCCCGGCCGCTGCGATATAATTCCAAAACAAAATTATTTTGATGCAAAATATAATGTAGCCAAGTGTATGATCAAATTCAGATTGATTTTATCCCGTATCCTATATGTCGTATGTTAGCTAATGATAGAGATGCTGTCATGTTGCAATGTTCATAACTCTATAAGTATAAGGAAGTATTATGGCTACCATGCTGATTTACTAATATAAAACTTTAACGTTTGGTGACATTTTATTCTGATAATATGTGTATACTTGTTTTAACGTTTATTTACAAAAGACAAGTTAATTAATTTATTATATTTTTCTTATTTAATCTTTTGGAGTTGCTTATAATCTTTGTCTTATACTGCCAAAATTAACAGTTTTTTGTGTATCACATGTTATGGGCTAATGCAAATTCAGAATTAAAATGCGTTTAAACAAGCAAGTAAGAAGAAATGAAATAAATAAAACACGAACCTTTTTGGAAACTCCTGTCCAACTAAAACTATCACATGAAAACAACACAGGCGCGCGTTGAATGATACTCACAGTCAATGCTCGTGTGCTCTTTACAGTGATATTCTTTGTGTACTCTGGTCCTTGAATATTGCTGGAATATATCCAAGGTAACCGGAACCCTAATAACTCGGCAAAACAGACGATCTTCACGGATCTAGCTCCCAGCTTGTGAGATATCAAAGCGAGATAAAGCTGCGGGTAATTTATTTGCGGGCCGGTAGAGCGTGGGTTCTGGAATTTATAATAACAACCATCATGACTGACATGAACTTCGACTTCGGTTAAAGCATGGTTGTTGTGACCTCAGGTAACGGTGAAGGCAGGCACTGAGTATTAGGGTAATGAGGTTTATACGCGCAACGGAACAGAGCATTCACACAACGTAGAGGGTGTCCTTGTAGTAACTCCTTTGACTGCTTATGCTCTCTCTACGCGGGTTCCAGTCCCAGTCGGGGAGAAGGACTTCCTTGTTTTGTTACAAGTACATTATGAATTACAGGCAAACTGTCGGATACCACATTTTAAGAAACAGCGCATGAAACAATAATCCGTAATTAATTTTTTCACCAGATGTATGCGTGCCGGAATGCTTTTATAGTATCTCTAAAGTGCTTGTGGTAAAGAGATTATGTTTTTAGACTCTGGATCGGAGGATTTCAAATTCAACCCCAATCGCTGTCACGACAAGTTTTTAGAAGGATCTTATTAAAGATTCGGAAAATTAATTCACTTGCATAAGAGTAATGTGCAAAACACCAAGAAAGCATTTATAATATGCTTGAAGTGTTCTTGGTCAAGAGGTTATGGTTATGGACTCGGGGTCGCAGAGTTAAGTTGATGAAATAATAAACAATGACTTTGTATACATAATCCAGATACAAAAATGCTTCAATACAAAACAACTTTGAAAATAAACAGTAAGATACCGAGAGAGAAAAAACATACTTTTTTCCCGAAAAATACCATCTTAACAATAATTATTTATGTGATGTGAGGCTGTGCACATGTGCAATTTCTGTTTGTACGCTTTAGTTTTATGGTCAATAATAATTATTTTGGCTACTTTTTTATTTGACATCTTGGAAAACCTATTAAATGGTGTAGAGTTGTTGCTTTATAGTTTCTTTTAAACCATTATATGGTCTCAAGAATATACGTTATACATATTTTTTCTCGAGATTTATATTATACTGAAAACTTTCACACAAAAACCTTTCAGTTATGTCTTCATTACTTGCTCCCATAACCCCACCTATTTACCTATTCCAGTTTGCATCTTCTTTGATGCTTCAGATGAGCGATATCTTGTACATATATATAGTGACCTGAAGTGATTTATAAAAATAATGAGCAGCTTGCACAAAGAAACAATTTGTGAAATAGCTGCAATTGTACATAAAAGTCAATTGTACTAGCACGTTTAGTAAACATTTACTGCATAACAACACGGAATGTCGGTCATACAATTCAGCTTATAAAATTTAATGTCTTTCTTTAATTAATTTCTTTAATTGTTTCTCCCGTATTTCAGCCGCAAACGTGCTCAATATGTTTTAAACAATAAATTATCCACAACACATTGCACACCGTAGAAAGATGTTCTAAATCCAAACAATCTTCATGAAATAATTATTTTAACCAACTGTTGTGTGGGATGATAATTACGTATCATAGTACATGTAATTGTCATATTGACATTTAACACTGCCAGATAGGAAAGGACAATTTCTCTTAACACCAGAACATATCTTGAGTATATTGTTCCGTACTGTTAAATGTCAATGACCATCGTACTACACTAAAGAGGTGTCGTAACTGTCACATGTTTTACTAGTTGTTTATTAAAAAGGATTGATTTAAAAAAGAAATCAAATTAGGACTGTGGTGCATGAACTATGTTCAAGGTGATTAAAACTGCTTAAATCAAAATCGTATAGAGTCACGTACACTTGACAATATGTTTTATCTTGCTGAGCACGTTTAGATTAGGCATAAGCGAACAGTGAAGATCTAAATCAGCATAACAGGACCTCTCTGTTCCGGATCTATACTGCATTAAGAGATAGTCAGCAGTTAGTACGCTATGTTCACAAAAGTAGCAGGATACATTATCTTACACATTAGCAATGATACATGATGAAGATCTAAATCAATATATAATAATTAATCCATTTGCTCATCCTCAGTAGAATAAATGGCTATAAAACACAACGACACTGGGCCAACCAGTCGTAGAGCTACCATTATTTGCTTAAGCGTTAACAAGTGAGCTATACCAATACAATTTTCTACGACTTTGATATGTTAAGCGCGGGTTCGAACCGGGGTCCTCCCGTTCCTGGAACCGACGGTCTACCGCTACCAGGTCCGGTTTCAAATTATTTTCAAGTTTATTACTAATAAGGTGGTTCCGAAACATGCCAATACTTTGGACTTTTATTTTTAAAAATTGCTGATGTCAGATAAATTCTAAATAATGGGAATATGTTTTGAACATTCAGGGGTAACAAATCCCCCGACAGTTTATTCCTTTTGTAGCCCAGGTGGTGTTTTAATACATATATAGGTAAATGTGCTACTGTGGGAGCTAGAAGGATAAACATTGTGGCTGTCGCCCTTGGCCAAGCTGTCAGAGTCACAGACTCCGAACTCCTCAGGAACTCACCTCAACGGTTGAGTCGTGGTGGGGTCGAGAACTAATATGTCGTGAAATGCGATGCGCCGATGGTTCTACTCAAACAATCGCCTCGGGTCGTCTAAGTTCTTCCACCCAAAAATTAGCTGGACGTCGTCAACATGACATTAATATAATAACTGTGTCTGTTCTAGGTTAGAAGATAGATATAAACAATTGTGTAACAAGTTCTCAGTTTTTCGTTCATGCCGCTCTGACGATAAGCTAATGGTACATGCTCTGCTAGATACACTTGATTCTAAAATAGCTTGCAGTTCTGCAGTACGACACGAAGGATCGAAAATAGGTTATGTTTACGTTTACATGTAGCTCGTACATTGCGTATACTCCTCGTGTTTACATCACGCTAACAAACAGGCATTTTATTTACATAGCAATAAAGATGCTTACAACTGTTACGTTGTCATGGTATGCTTGTTCTATTTGGTAATACAGTTTGATTTTAATTCCAAAATACTGAAAATAGTCTGATTACACTACTATTACTACTACTACTATTACTACTACTACTTATACTACTACTACTACTACATCCTCCGCAACACACACACGTATACACCCGCACACGCACTCACACACACGTGCCCACACACGTACACACCTGCACACGCACTCACACACAAGTACACACCCGCACACGCACTCACACACAAGTACACACCCGCACACAAACACACGTACACACCCGCACA
Source organism: Sinonovacula constricta (assembly GCA_007844125.1). Classification (NCBI taxonomy): domain Eukaryota; kingdom Metazoa; phylum Mollusca; class Bivalvia; order Cardiida; family Solecurtidae; genus Sinonovacula; species Sinonovacula constricta. The sequence goes on along the minus strand of CM017558.1, from coordinate 68,174,337 downwards.
CGCACTCACACACAAGTACACACCCGCACACGCACTCACACACAAGTACACACCCGCACACGCACTCAAACACAAGTACACACCCGCACACGCACTCACACACACGTGCACAACGCACACGCATTCACACACACGTACACACTCGCACAAGCACTCAAACACACGTACACACCCGCACACGCGCTTACACACAAGAACAAACCCGCACACGCACTTACACACATGTACACACCCGCACACGCACTCACACACAAGTACACACCCGCACACGCACTTACACACACGTACACACCCGCACACGTACTCACACACACGTACACACCCGCACACAAACACACGTACACACCCGCACACGCACTCACACACAAGTACACACCCGCACACGTACTTAGACACACGCACACACCCGCACACGCACTCACGAACAAGTACACACCGCACACGCACTCACACACAAGTACACACCCGCACAAGCACTCACACACACGTACACACCCGCACAGGCACTCACACACACGTACACACCCGCACACAAACACACGTACACACCCGCACACGCACTCACGAACAAGTACACACCCGCACACGCACTCACACATAAGAACACACCCGCACACGCACTCACACACAAGTACACACCCGCATAAGCACTCAAACACAAGTACACACCCGCACACGCACTCACACACACGTACACACCCGCACACGCACTCACACACAAGTACACACCCGCACACGCACTCAAACACAAGTACACACCCGCACACGCACTCACACACACGTACACACCCGCACACGCACTCACACACAAGTACACACCCGCACACGCACTCACACACAAGAACACACCCGCACACGTACTCACAAACAAGTACACACCCGCACACGCACTCAAACACAAGTACACACCCGCACACGCACTCACACACACGTACACACCCACACACGCACTCAAACACAAGTACACACCCGCACACGCACTCAAACACAAGTACACACCCGCACAAGCACTCACACACACGTACACACCTGCACACGCACTCACACACACGTACACACCCGCACACGCACTCACACACACGTACACACCCGCACACAAACACACGTACACACCCGCACACGCACTCACACACAAGTACACACCCGCACACGCACTCACACACAAGAACACACCCGCACACGCACTCACACACAAGTACACACCCGCACACGCACTCAAACACAAGTACACACCCGCAAACGCACTCACACACACGTACACACCCGCACACGCACTCACACACAAGTACACACCCGCACAAGCACTCACACACAAGTACACACCCACACACGCACTCAAACACAAGTACACACCCGCACACGGACTCACACACAAGTACACACCCGCACACGCACTCACACACACGTACACACCCGCACACGCACTCACAGACACGTACACACCCGCACACGCACTCACACACACGTACACACCCGCACACGCACTCACACACATGTACACACCCGCACACGCACTCACACACGTAAACACCCACACACGCACTCACAGACACGTACACACACGTACACACCCGCAGACGCACTCACACACACGTACACACCCGCACACGCACTCACACACAAGTACACACCCGCACACACACTCAAACACAAGTACACACCCGCACACGCACTCACACACACGTACGCACCCGCACACGCACTCACAGACACGTACACACCCGCACACGCACTCAAACACAAGTACACACCCGCAAACGCACTCACACACACGTACACACCCGCACACGCACTCACACACAAGTACACACCCGCACAAGCACTCACACACAAGTACACACCCACACACGCACTCAAACACAAGTACACACCCGCACACGGACTCACACACAAGTACACACCCGCACACGCACTCACACACACGTACACACCCGCACACGCACTCACAGACACGTACACACCCGCACACGCACTCACACACACGTACACACCCGCACACGCACTCACACACATGTACACACCCGCACACGCACCCACACACGTAAACACCCACACACGCACTCACAGACACGTACACACACGTACACACCCGCAGACGCACTCACACACACGTACACACCCGCACACGCACTCACACACAAGTACACACCCGCACACACACTCAAACACAAGTACACACCCGCACACGCACTCACACACACGTACGCACCCGCACACGCACTCACAGACACGTACACACCCGCACACGCACTCACAGACACGTACACACCCACACCCGCACTCACACACATGTACACACCCGCACACGCACTCACACACACGTATACACCCGCACACGCACTCACAGACACGTACACACACGTACACACCCGCACACATACTAACACACGTACACACCCGCAAACGCACTCACACACACGTACACACCCGCACACGCACTCACACACACGTACACACTCGCACACGCACTCACACGTACATACTTGCACACATACACACACACGTACACACACACGTACACACCCGTACACGCACGCACACACGTAAACACACGTACACACCCGCACACGCACGCACACACGAACACACACACGTACACACCCGCACACGCACGCACACACGTACACATCCGCAAACGCACGCACACACGTACACACCAGCAAACGCACCCACGCACACACACGTACACACACACACGTCTACACACACACACCTATACACACACACACACACACACACACAAACACACACACAAAGAAACGTTCTTTTATTCGCAATAATGTATTAGCTGCGCTAATAAATACGCTGTGTAGCGAACTTTTAAATGGCACATGAGCAATTATAATAATTACATATGAGCACGATTATATGTTGATGGAAATCGCAGTCAGTCTCATAACTGCATATACAAAGAGTGTATTTTGTAAAGTAGATGCATCTTATGATTAGCAATTGCGTTGGATAGGATGTTGCAATTCGGGGTGATTTAGTTCATTCGAAAGAAGGCGACACGGAAAAGTTGAAGTGTATTGTTTATTTGTTAAGCAAGTATCATAATGTAGTTCACTTATCAAGTGCATATCAAAGAAAACTGATTTGCAAAAGTTGTCCTCTCTTATTTCGCTGGAAATTCGACCTAGATGTCGTTTGAACACTTTCAATAAACCAGATAATACACAAGGCAACAGAGGCCAGTTGAATGTATTAAACGTTAAATTAGTTAGGGCGCAGTTATAAATGATACAGCTATTTCAGTACACTAAATGGCGGAGATAAAACGTTCAAAGAATATGTTCTTGGAAGTTTGCCGCATTTATATGTTTAAAACACAGTTGCTATCTTTGCTTTTAAATTCAACTTTAACAGTGTAGCTTTTATAATGGTTGAACAATACCTTTGGTGCAAAGTTTACATGATCAGTATGCAGGTCAATTTTGCGGAACATTGTGAACTGTATTTGCTCTGGATACTGAACAGGAAATGGCTATTAAATGCTGGTAACAAATAAAACACAATGAGGAGCATTTATTAAATTTCCAACAGGTTTAAATAAATAAGCACTAGCGTGCATTAACTGTATACACAAACTTGTCTTATCTCGTACTTATTTTTACCACAGAAAAGTGTAAACCCGAGTTTGCAAGAGGTACATCCGGAAAATTAATAACATGAAAACACTGGAGGGATTGTGGCATTTTATAAAATAGAACCTTGTTTAAAACTGGTATATTTGAAGTTGAAATATTAATCATTTGAAAGTTATAGCAATTAACGAAAACTTATTGTTTGATAACGGGAATCTGTGCAAAATATCGTGCACTAACTGCTTTTCGTGGAGTCTCTCTACCGTGTAGTCTCCCTTCTGTGGAGTCTCCCTTCTGTGGAGTCTCACTTCCTCGTAGTCTCCCTTCCGTGGAGTCTCCCTTCTGTGGAGTCTCCCTTCTGTGGAGTCTCCCTTCCGTGTAGTCTCCCTTCCGTGGAGTCTCCCTTCCGTGGAGTCTCCCTTCTGTGGAGTGTCCCTTCTGTGGAGTCTCCCTTCCGTAGAGTCTCCCTTCCGTGGAGTCTCCCTTCTGTGGAGTCTCCCTTCTGTGGAGTCTCCCTTCCGTGGAGTCTCCCTTCTGTGGAGTCTCCCTTCTGTGGAGTCTCCCTTCCGTGAAGTCTCCCTTCCGTGGAGTCTCCCTTCCGTGGAGTCTCCCTTCTGTGGAGTCTCCCTTCTGTGAAGTCTCCCTTCAGTGGAGTCTCCCTTCTGTGGAGTCTCCCTTCTGTGGAGTCTCCCTTCCGTGAAGTCTCCCTTCCGTGGAGTCTCCCTTCCGTGAAGTCTCCCTTCTGTGGAGTCTCCCTTAAAGGTGAAACCCGGCAGTTTGGATCCAAGATTTTCTTATACAACCAAATAAGTTATTGTTACCAGAACAGATTCCGCTTAATGCTTATTATATACGAGTATATAATACATTATATAAAACAAATCATCACACCCTAATCGAATTACAAACATGTGTTTTCTGTCTGGGACACGCTGAACAATTAGCTATTTTAAAACTAAGAACACCATGACACGATATATCCTGGTAATTCATTCTCACATACTAGTCACTTTTTAGCAGAAAATCCTAGTGAAGCTTATTTATAGATTTTAAAATAACGAATATTTACAGTGGCTTTATCGAGTTTTACTGTCATGCAGCTAAGGTGCTTTTAACTATCGTTTTGCTTAGTCCTAAGTTTTCGTTTCTGCACCAGACGTATGAGAAAGCTGGATCTCGGAAGCACGAATGATTGACTCTGCATGACCTTGACATATCGCGGTCAGTCGTCATGCCTGTAAAAAGTGGTAGTTGTGCAGAAACAAATGCCTATGTCGAATGAGACTAGACGCTCTAATTGTGTCATGACATGCTTCACATGTTAACATTAATATTCACCCGACGTTTCGGCGGGTTAACAGTTAACACCCCCCCCCCCCCCCTCCCACCAGTCGAGTATCTGGGCGGTTTATGAAGTTACGCACAATTACAAGGGAAATTAGCTTTGTAGTAGTACTTTTGAATATATTCGATTCATTTCTAATGAATAACAGGTAAAATGAAGACATGCGAGAAACTTAACTCAAAATATGAACGACTTAAATCCTGACGTGTATAAGTGTAATCATTTAAAAAAAATAACCTTGATTGGCGTGGTCATAAGATTGTATAACATAGATACTGCGGAAATAAAATATATCCTTCCTAACCAGGGTTAGGTATCGACTTTCTTAGTGTTTTTGGTACTTTTACATTTTCGATTTTTGGAACGGAGGTTACGCACGTGCGTAAAGTGCGTAATGGCAGAAACGCGCCTGCCTCCCACCCCCATTTCAAGGAGCATTTACATCGAGAAATACTAATACTTCGATATAAGTGTTCCTTGAAAAAGGGCGGTTAACCCCCGAAACGTCGGATAAATTGTATGCTTTTGAGAACTGTAGTAAGACTTTAAATCTTCAGAACCGTTTAACATTAGTATTGTTATCTGTTCAAACTAGAATTTCAAGTGATTATATTTTGTATTGCAGAGATGCAAGAGATGTGGATATATGCAGATATACATATATGAATGAGGAAATCCGTGCAGAAATATCATTCGGTGACTAGAGGAAAGGTTCGAAAGGGGGAGCGAACTGTTATTAGAACAGTATTCTCATGACTTTGCATTATCTATTAGGCCGAGATTTTGGCGATATATTGCAAAAAAGTGTTATATATTTAATAAAATAGTTTCTAATGTCTTAAATATTTTACAGTAAATATATTCATGTCCTTCGTGGACAAGAACGTATGAATAATTTAAAAACTTTTACTTTTCTGTTGACAATATAATAAACTCACACTTTAGTATAAGTAAATACGGTTTTGAACACTGTCTATATTGTCAGACAGAACAAACCGCGATAAAAACACTCTAAAAAATTATTTCATTTCAAATAAGCACGATAGTGATCTATGTTAAAATAGATATCAACGTCAGAGCGAGTTATCCGCATGATATTATGTAACCTCAAAAGTCAGTTGTCACGTGGTTTTGTTTGTTAAAACTGCAGCGTGGCTCAGATAGGAACACAACAGAACATACTTTTATTCAGATTTGTACTCATATACATCATCGTATTATATATATATAATATACAAATATAGTATCCGGTTAAGTCATTAATATGGAAGCAAAGAAATAATAATGACTAGATATTAGGCTTTTTTTATGTGAAAGTTGCATTATAAAAATAAATAAATAAAAGAAACAACATTAGAGAATGAACTTTATGTATTACAAACGCTTATGTTCCTTCTTACTAAGATAGGAAAACATGTTTGCAATAAGGAATTGGGGTCTATGTTTCACTATTCACACTGATCTAGGGCATCAATGAGCAGCAATTTGCAAGACCTTTTCGGTGACCTATTTGATTGAGAAAAAATATTTTGATACAAAGTATAGGAGAAGTGCCATTAGGTATTATTTTTCTTATATAAAGATACTGTTGAACTAGTAGTATACAGCTGTTGGCATGTTTATATTTGTCGGAATAACAGTATTTGAAACTTAAAAAAAACAGAAACTATTTGATCAGGAGAAGATTTACAAACATGTTGCTGTTTGTTTTAATTCTTGGATATATTTAATTGTTCTCCAACTAAAGCATTGTGGAGAGATTTACTTGTGAGTAAAAAACATGTATCACCACTACAACCATCATCAATACATATTTTTTTTAATTCATACTAAACTACATTATAATGCCTATCATCATCATTCTTCTCACCGACATCATCATTAACACCACAATCATTATCATCACCACCATGATCAAACACATAGCAACTGATTACCATCACTACCAACACATCATCAACGTCATCATCATCAACGTCATCATCATCAACGTCATCATCATCATCATCATCATCATCATCATCATCAACACCGTCATCATCATCATCATCATCATCATCATCATCATCATCATCATCATCAACACCGTCATCATCATCATCATCATCATCATCATCATCATCATCATCATCATCATCATCATCATCATCATCAACATAATCATCATCATCATCATCATCATGATCATCATCATCATCACCATCACCATCATCATCATCACCACCATCATCATCATCATCATCATCATCATCATCATCATCATCATCATCATCATCATCATCAACGTCATCATCATCATCATCATCATCATCACCATCACCATCATCATCGTCATCATCATCATCATCATCATCATCATCATCATCATCATCATCATCATTATCATATGATCAACAATAGAAATCAGAAATGATTGTGTTATTGAGTCAACTTCATATCCAGTTATTTATCATACTCAAGCCTACAGATCAGTAACACAGTACTTATATTCAATATCCTTCAGTTATTTGTGGGAATCATTTTATTTTATCCTTGTTTATAATAATCAATTAGATTTATGTTGTAGACGTTGAATGAGATTTTCAAATTGTTGTGTTGACATAAATCGTCGAAGTGCAGGTACTGTCTGCAAAACAATAAGGAAGGAAGAAATATTATCAGGAAAATAACAAGAAACGTTTTTATCAGTTTTCACAAATGAGAGATTTCTGACGCATTGTTATATAAATGAAATTAAAAACATTTAACAACAGATATCATTTCTTCACTAACAATTACCTGATATTCGGTCTTTTACGAGCGTATCTTCTATATTTTAGTTTCTTTTTTAAAAGATAGTTAGACAAGCGTTAGTATTAAACAAAGGACCCATGGAACACACATGGTTGAAATCAGGAGCAAACATACGTTAGTTATATGACTAAACGGTCCATTTATTTATCCTCATCGATCGTACAATTGATATCTCTCTAAATAGTTACTCAAAGCCAAGAGAACATTTTTATTTGCAACAGGACATTATCCGTGTTTGCGTACTTGACGGTATCTCCTTATCAACTTAAAGGTGGTGTCCGACATTTTGGACGAATTTTTTTTCTCAAATAACCAAATAACCGAAAAGGTCCTGCAGATTGCTGTCCATTGATGCAGTAGATCTGCGGAAACAATGAAGTATAAATCTTTTAATAACCATTATTGCAAACAGGTATTCCGTATCTGGGCAACGTGACGAACTTACTTTCGAGGTTACGTTGTATCGTCATCAGGGTAATCCGCTCTGACGTCGATATCTAATTTTAGCAGAGATCACTATCGTGTTATTTATAGATTTGGAAGAATGAACATTAAGAGTGATTCTTTTCACACTTTGTATTGTCTTACAATATAGGAAGTGTTCAAACCCGCGTTTACATAGACGTAAGTATTCATGCATGCCTGAATTAAACTTACATTCCCAAAATAAAAATAAGGTTACATGCACTGCATATAGGCAAACTGTGGGATATAAGCTTTAAGGTGTGCCCACCACACATATTGGCAAACTGTCGGATACCACCTTTAAGGTGTGCCCACCACACATATAGGCATAGGATACCACCTTTAATGTTTGCCCGGCACACATATAGGCAAACTATGGGATACCACCTTTAAGGTGTGCCCACCACACATATAGGCAAACTGTGGGATACAACCTTTAATGTGTGCCCGCCACACACATAGGCAAACTGTGGAATACCACCTTTAAGGCGTGCCCACCACACATATAGGCAAACTGTGGGATACTACCTTTAAAGTGTTCCCGCCACACATATAGGCAAACTGTGGGATACAACCTTTAATGTGTGCCCGCCACACACATAGGCAAACTGTGGAATACCACCTTTAAGGCGTGCCCACCACACATATAGGCAAACTGTGGGATACCACCTTTAAGGTGTGCCCACCACAGATATAGGCAAACTGTGGGATACCACCTTTAAGGTGTGCCCACCACACATATAGGCAAACTATGGGATACCGCCTTTAATGTGTGCCCACCACACATATAGGCAAACTGTGGGATACCACCTTAAATGTGTGCCCACCACACATATAGGCAAACTGTGGGACACTACCTTAAATGTTTGCCCGGCACACATATAGGAAAACTGTGGGATACAACCTTTAAGGTGTGCCCACCACACATATACGCAAACTATGGGTTACCACCTTTAATGTTTGCCCGGCACACATATACGCAAACTATGGGATACCACCTTTAATGTTTGCCCGGCACACATATAGGGAAACTGTGGGATACCACCTTTAATGGTTGCCCGGCACACATATAGGCAAACTATGGAATACCACCTTTAAGGTGTGCCCACCACACATATAGGCAAACTATGGGATACCACCTTTAATGTGTGCCCACCACACATATAGGCAAACTGTGGGATACAACCTTTAAGGTGTGCCCACCACACATATAGGCAAACTGTGGGATACCGCCTTTAAGGTGTGCCCACCACACATATAGGCAAACTGTGGGATACCACCTTTAAGGTGTGCCCACCACACATATAGGCAAACTGTGGGATACCGCCTTTAAGGTGTGCCCGGCACACATATACGAAAACTGTGGGATACAACCTTTAAGGTGTGCCCACCACACATATAGGAAAACTGTGGGATACAACCTTTAAGGTGTGCCCACCACACATATAGGCAAACTGTGGGATACAACCTTTAAGGTGTGTTCGCCACACATATAGGCAAACTATGGGATACCACCTTTAAGGTGTGCCCACCACACATATAGGCAAACTGTGGGATACAACCTTTAAGGTGTGTTCGCCACACATATAGGCAAACTATGGGATACCACCTTTAAGGTGTGCCCACCACACATATAGGCAAACTGTGGGGATACAGCCTTTAAGGTGTGTCCGCCACACATGTAGGCAAACTGTAGGATACAGCCTTTAAGGTGTGCCCACCACACATATAAACAAACTGTGGGACACAACATTTAAGGTGTGCCCACCACACATATAGGCAAACTGTGGGATACGACCTTTAATGTTTGCCCGGCACACATATAGGCAAACTGTGGGATACAAACTTTAAGGTGTGCCCAACACACATATAGGCAAACTGTGGAATACCACCTTTAATGTTTGCCCGGCACACATATAGGCAAACTGTTGGATACAACCTTTAAGGTGTGCCCACCACACATATAGGCAAACTGTGGGATACCACATTTAATGTGTGCCCACCACACTTATAGGCAAACTGTGGGACACTACCTTAAATGTTTGCCCGGCACACATAGAGGAAAACTGTGGGATACAACATTTAAGGTGTGCCCACCACACATATACGCAAACTATGGGATACCACCTTTAATGTTTGCCCGGCACACATATACGCAAACTATGGGATACCACCTTTAATGTGTGCCCACCACACATATAGGCAAACTATGGGATACCACCTTTAATGTGTGCCCACCACACATATAGGCAAACTGTGGGATACAACCTTTAAGGTGTGCCCACCACACATATAGGCAAACTGTGGGATACCGCCTTTAAGGTGTGCCCACCACACATATAGGCAAACTGTGGGATACCACCTTTAAGGTGTGCCCACCACACATATAGGCAAACTGTGGGATACCGCCTTTAAGGTGTGCCCGGCACACATATACGAAAACTGTGGGATACAACCTTTAAGGTGTGCCCACCACACATATAGGAAAACTGTGGGATACAACCTTTAAGGTGTGCCCACCACACATATAGGCAAACTGTGGGATACAACCTTTAAGGTGTGTTCGCCACACATATAGGCAAACTATGGGATACCACCTTTAAGGTGTGCCCACCACACATATAGGCAAACTGTGGGATACAACCTTTAAGGTGTGTTCGCCACACATATAGGCAAACTATGGGATACCACCTTTAAGGTGTGCCCACCACACATATAGGCAAACTGTGGGGATACAGCCTTTAAGGTGTGTCCGCCACACATGTAGGCAAACTGTAGGATACAGCCTTTAAGGTGTGCCCACCACACATATAAACAAACTGTGGGACACAACATTTAAGGTGTGCCCACCACACATATAGGCAAACTGTGGGATACGACCTTTAATGTTTGCCCGGCACACATATAGGCAAACTGTGGGATACAACCTTTAAGGTGTGCCCACCACACATATAGGCAAACTGTGGGATACCACCTTTAATGTTTGCCCGGCACACATATAGGCAAACTGTTGGATACAACCTTTAAGGTGTGCCCACCACACATATAGGCAAACTGTGGGATACCACATTTAATGTGTGCCCACCACACTTATAGGCAAACTGTGGGACACTACCTTAAATGTTTGCCCGGCACACATAGAGGAAAACTGTGGGATACAACATTTAAGGTGTGCCCACCACACATATACGCAAACTATGGGATACCACCTTTAATGTTTGCCCGGCACACATATACGCAAACTATGGGATACCACCTTTAATGTTTGCCCGGCACACATATAGGAAAACTGTGGGATACCACCTTTAATGTTTGCCCGGCACACATATAGGCAAACTGTGGGATACAACCTTTAAGGTGTGCCCACCACACATATAGGCAAACTGTGGGATACCGCCTTTAAGGTGTGCCCACCACATATATAGGCAAACTGTGGGATACCACCTTTAAGGTGTGCCCACCACACATATAGGCAAACTGTGGGATACCGCCTTTAAGGTGTGCCCGGCACACATATACGAAAATTGTGGGATACAACATTTAAGGTGTGCCCACCACACATATAGGAAAACTGTGGGATACAAACTTTAAGGTGTGCCCACCACACATATAGGCAAACTGTGGGATACCACCTTTAATGTTTGCCCGGAACACATATAGGCAAACTGTGGGATACAACCTTTAAGGTGTGCCCACCACACATATAGGCAAACTGTGGGATACCACCTTTAAGGTGTGCCCACCACACATATAGGCAAACTGTGGGATACAACCTTTAAGGTGTGCCCACCACACATATAGGCAAACTGTGGGATACCACCTTTAATGTTTGCCCACCACACATATAGGCAAACTGTGGGATACCGCCTTTAAGGTGTGCCCACCACACATATAGGCAAACTGTGGGATACCAACTTTAAGGTGTGCCCACCACACATATAGGCAAACTATGGGATACCGCCTTTAAGGTGTGCCCGGCACACATATACGAAAACTGTGGGATACAACCTTTAAGGTGTGCCCACCACACATATAGGCAAACTGTGGGATACCACCTTTAATGTTTGCCCACCACACATATAGGCAAACTGTGGGATACAACCTTTAAGGTGTGCCCACCACACATATAGGCAAACTGAGGGATACCACCTTTAATGTTTGCCCGGCACACATATAGGCAAACTGTGGGATACAAACTTTAATGTGTGTCCACCACACATATAGGCAAACTGTGGGATACAACCTTTAATGTTTGCCCGCCACACATATACGCAAACTGTCGGATACCACCTTTAATGTTTGCCCGGCACACATATAGGAAAACAGTGGGATACCACCTTTAATGTTTGCCCGGCACACATATAGGAAAACTGTGGGATACAACCTTTAAGGTGTGCCAACCACACATATAGGCAAACTGTGGGATACCACCTTTAATGTTTGCCCACCACACTTATAGGCAAACTGTGGGACACTACCTTAAATGTTTGCCCGGCACACATAGAGGAAAACTGTGGGATACAACATTTAAGGTGTGCCCACCACACATATACGCAAACTATGGGATACCACCTTTAATGTTTGCCCGGCACACATATACGCAAACTATGGGATACCACCTTTAATGTTTGCCCGGCACACATATAGGAAAACTGTGGGATACCACCTTTAATGTCTGCCCGGCACACATATAGGCAAACTGTGGGATACAACCTTTAAGGTGTGCCCACCACACATATAGGCAAACTGTGGGATACCGCCTTTAAGGTGTGCCCACCACATATATAGGCAAACTGTGGGATACCACCTTTAAGGTGTGCCCACCACACATATAGGCAAACTGTGGGATACCGCCTTTAAGGTGTGCCCGGCACACATATACGAAAATTGTGGGATACAACATTTAAGGTGTGCCCACCACACATATAGGAAAACTGTGGGATACAAACTTTAAGGTGTGCCCACCACACATATAGGCAAACTGTGGGATACCACCTTTAATGTTTGCCCGGCACACATATAGGCAAACTGTGGGATACAACCTTTAAGGTGTGCCCACCACACATACAGGCAAACTGTGGGATACCGCCTTTAAGGTGTGCCCACCACACATATAGGCAAACTGTGGGATACAACCTTTAAGGTGTGCCCACCACACATATAGGCAAACTGTGGGATACCACCTTTAATGTTTGCCCACCACACATATAGGCAAACTGTGGGATACCGCCTTTAAGGTGTGCCCACCACACATATAGGCAAACTGTGGGATACCAACTTTAAGGTGTGCCCACCACACATATAGGCAAACTATGGGATACCGCCTTTAAGGTGTGCCCGGCACACATATACGAAAACTGTGGGATACAACCTTTAAGGTGTGCCCACCACACATATAGGCAAACTGTGGGATACCACCTTTAAGGTGTGCCCGCCACACATATAGGCAAACGATGGGATACCACCTTTAATGTTTGCCCGGCACACATATAGTCAAACTGTGGGTTACCACCTTTAATGTTTGCCCGGCACACATATTGGCAAACTGTGGGATACAACCTTTAAGGTGTGCCCACCACACATATAGGCAAACTATGAGATACCACCTTTAATGTTTGCCCGGCACACATATAGGCGAACTGTGGGTTACCACCTTTAATGTTTGCCCGGCACACATATTGGCAAACTGTGGGATACAACCTTTAAGGTGTGCCCACCACACATATAGGCAAACTATGGGATACCAACTTTAATGTTTGCCCGCCACACATATAGGCAAACTATGGGATACAACCTTTAAGGTGTGCCCACCACACATATAGGCAAACTGTGGGATACCACCTTTAATGTTTGCCCGGCACACATATAGACAAACTGTGGGATACAACCTTTAAGGTGTGCCCACCACACATATAGGCAAACTGTGGGATACAACCTTTAATGTTTTCCCGGCACACATATAGACAAACTGTGGGATACAACCTTTAAGGTGTGCCCACGACACATATTGGCAAACTGTGGGTTACAACCTTTAAGGTGTGCCCACCACACATATAGGCAAACTATGGGATACCAACTTTAATGTTTGCCCGGCACACATATTGGCAAACTGTGGGATACAACCTTTAAGGTGTGCCCACCACACATATAGGCAAACTGTGGGATACCACCTTTAATGTTTGCCCGCCACACATATAGGCAAACTATGGGATACCACCTTTAATGTTTGCCCGGCACACATATAGGCAAACTGTGGGTTACCACCTTTAATGTTTGCCCGGCACACATATTGGCAAACTGTGGGATACAACCTTTAAGGTGTGCCCACCACACATATAGGCAAACTATGGGATACCACCTTTAATGTTTGCCCGGCACACATATAGGAAAACTGTGGGTTACCACCTTTAATGTTTGCCCGGCACACATATTGCCAAACTGTGGGATACAACCTTTAAAGTGTGCCCACCACACATATAGGCAAACTATGGGATACCACCTTTAATGTTTGCCCGGCACACATATAGGCAAACTGTGGGATACAACCTTTAATGTGTGCCCACCACACATATAGGCAAACTGTGGGTTACAACCTTTAATGTTTGCCCGGCACACATATAGGCAAACTGTGTGATGCAACCTTTAAGGTGTGCCCACCACACATATAGGCAAACTCTGGGATACCACCTTTAAGGTGTGCCAACCACACACATAGGCAAACTGTGGAATACCACATTTAAGGCGTGCCCACCACACATATAGGCAAACTATGGGATACCACCTTTAGGGAGTTCCCACCACACATATAGGCAAACTGTGGAATACCACATTTAAGGTGTGCCCACCACACATATAGGCAAACTATGGGATACCACCTTTAAGGAGTTCCCACCACACATATAGGCAAACTGTGGAATACCACCTTTAAGGTGTGCCCACCACACATATAGGCAAACTGTGGGATACCACCTTTAAGGACTTCATACCACACATATAGGCAAACTATGGGATACAACCTTTAAGGAGTTCCCACCACACATATAGGCAAACTGTGGGATACCACCTTTAAGGTGTGCCCACCACACATATAGGCAAACTGTGGAATACCACCTTTAAGGCGTGCCCACCACACATATAGGCAAACTATCGGATACCACCTTTAAGGAGTTCCAACCACACATATAGGCAAACTGTGGAATACCACCTTTAAGGTGTGCCCACCACACATATAGCCAAACTATGGGATACCACCTTTAAGGAGTTCCCACCACACATATAGGCAAACTGTGGAATACCACCTTTAAGGCGTGCCCACCACACATATAGACAAACTGTGGGAAATCACCTTTAATGTGTGCCAACCACACATATAGACAAACTGTGGGAAATCACCTTTAATGTGTGCCAACCACACATATAGGCAAACTGTGGGATAAAAACTTTAAGGTGTGCCCGCCACACATACATGCAAACTCTGGGATACAACAACATTTAAGGTGTGCCCACCACACATACAGGCAAACTGTGGGATACAACATTTAAGGTGTGTCCGCCACACATATAGGAAAACTGTCGGCTACCACCTTTAAGGTGTGCCCACCACACATATAGGCAAACTGTGGTATACAACCTTTAATGTGTGTCCGCCACACATATAGGCAAACTGTATGTTACAACCTTTAATGTGTGTCCGCCACACATATTGGCAAACTGTCGGCTACCACCTTTAATTAAGGTGTGCCCACCACACATATAGGCAAACTGTCGGATACTACCTTTAATGTGTGTCCGCCACACATATTGGCAAACTGTCCGCTACCACCTTTAAGGTTTGTCCACCACACATATAGGCAAACTGTGGTATACAACCTTTAATGTGTGTCCGCCACACATATAGACAAACTGTGGGATACTACCTTTTATGTGTGTCCGCCACACATATTGGCAAACTGTCGGCTACTACCTTTAAGGTGTGCCCGCCACACATATAGGCAAACTGTGGGTTACCACCTTTAAGGTGTGTCCACCACACATATAGCCAAACTGTGGGTTACCACCTTTAATGTGTGTCCGCCACACATATTGGCAAACTGTCGGCTACCACCTTTAAGGTGTGTCCACCACACATATAGGCAAACTGTGGTATACAACCTTTAATGTGTGTCCGCCACACATATTGGCAAACTGTCGGCTACCACCTTTAAGGTGGGCCCACCACACATATAGGCAAACTGTGGGTTACCACCTTTAATGTGTGTCCGCCACACATATTGGCAAACTGTCGGCTACCACCTTTAAGGTGTGTCCACCACACATATAGGCAAACTGTGGTATACAACCTTTAATGTGTGTCCGCCACACATATAGACAAACTGTGGCATACTACCTTTAATGTGTGTCCGCCACACATATTGGCAAACTGTCGGATACCACCTTTAAGGTGTGTCCGCCACACATATAGGCAAACTGTGGTATACAACCTTTAATGTGTGCCCACCACACATATAGGCAAACTGTCGGCTACCACCTTTAATGTTTGTCCGCCGCACATATAGGCATACTGTGGTATACAACCTTTAATGTGTGCCCACCACACATATAGGCAAACTGTGGTATACAACCTTTAATGTGTGCCCACCACACATATAGGCAAACTGTCGGATACCACCTTTAAGTTGTGTCCGCCACACATATAGGCAAACTGTGGTATACAACCTTTAATGTGTGCCCACGACAATTATAGGCACACTGTGGAATACCACCTTTAAGGTGTGCCCACCAAACATATAGGCAAACTGTGGGATACAACCTTTAAGGTGTGCCCACCACACATATAGGCAAACTGTCGGATACCACCTTTAAGGTGTGCCCACCACACATATAGGCAAACTGTCGGATACCACCTTTAAGGTGTGCCCACCACACATATAGGCAAACTGTGGGATACCACCTTTAAGGTGTGCCCGCCACACATATAGGCAAACTGTGGGATACAACCTTCAATGTGTGCCCACCACACGAATAGGCAAACTGTGGTATACAACCTTTAATGTGTGCCCACCACACATATAGGCAAACTGTGGGATACCACCTTTAAGGTGTGCCCACCACACATATAGGCAAACTGTCGGATACCACCTTTAAGGTGTGCCCACCACACATATAGGCAAACTGTCGGATACCACCCTTAAGGTGTGCCCACCACACATATAGGCAAACTATGGGATACCACCTTTAAGGTGTGTCCACCACACATATAGGCAAACTGTGGTATACAACCTTCAATGTGTGCCCACCACACGAATAGGCAAACTGTGGTATACAACCTTTAATGTGTGCCCACCACACATATAGGCAAACTGTGGTATACAACCTTTAAAGTGTGCCCACCACACATATAGGCAAACTGTCGGATACCACCTTTAAGGTGTGTCCGCCACACATATAAACAAACTGTGGGATACCACCTTTAATGTGTGCCCACCACACATATAGGCAAACTGTCGGATACCACCTTTAAGGTGTGTCCGCCACACATATAGGCAAACTGTGGGATACAACCTTTAATGTGTGTCCACCACACATATAGGCAAACTGTGGTATACAACCTTTAATGTGTGCCCACCACACATATAGGCAAACTGTCGGATACCACCTTTAAGGTGTGCCCACCACACATATAGGCAAACTGTGAGATACAACATTTAAGGTGTGCCCACCACACATACAGGCAAACTATGGGATACCACCTTGAAGGTGTGCCCACCACACATATAGGCAAACTGTGGGGATACAGCCTTTAAGGTGTGTCCGCCACACATGTAGGCAAACTGTAGGATACAGCCTTTAAAGTGTGCCCACCACACATATAGGCAAACTGTAGGATACAGCCTTTAAGGTGTGCCCACCACACATATATGCAAACTGTGGGATACAACAACCTTTAAGGTGTGTCCACCACACATATAGGCAAACTGTGGGATACTACCTTTAATGTTTGCTCGGCACACATATAGGAAAACTGTGCGATACAACCTTTAAGGTGTGCCCGCCACACATATAGGCAAACTGTGGGATACTACCTTTAATGTTTACCCGGCACACATATAGGAAAACTGTGGGATACAACCTTTAAGGTGTGCCCACCACACATATAGGCAAACTGTGGGTTACCACCTTTAATGTTTGCCCGGCACACATATTGGCAAACTGTGGGATACAACCTTTAATGTGTGTCCACCACACATATAGGCAAACTATGGGATACCACCTTTAATGTTTGCCCGGCACACATATAGGCAAACTGTGGGTTACCACCTTTAATGTTTGCCCGGCACACATATTGGCAAACTGTGGGATACAACCTTTAAGGTGTTCCCACCACACATATAGGCAAACTGTGTGTTACCACCATTAATGTTTGCCCGGCACTCATATTGGCAAACTGTGGGATACCACCTTTAAGGTGTGCCCACCACACATGTAGGCAAACTGTGGGTTACCACCTTTAATGTTTGCCCGGCACACATATTGGCAAACTGTGGGATACAACCTTTAAGGTGTGCCCACCACACATATAGGCAAACTATGGGATACCACCTTTAATGTTTGCCCGGCACATATATAGGAAAACTGTCGGATACCACCTTTAATGTGTGCCCACCAAACATAAAGGCAAACTGTGGGTTACAACCTTTAATGTTTGCCCGGCACACATATAGGCAAACTGTGTGATACAACCTTTAAGGTGTGCCTACCACACATATAGGCAAACTGTGGGATACCTACTTTAAGGTGTGCCCACCACACATATAGGCAAAATGTGGGATACAACCTTTAATGTGTCCGCTACACATATAGGCAAACTATGGGATACCACCTTTAAGGTGTGCCCGCCACACATATAGGCAAACTGTGGGATATCACCTTTAATGTGTGTCCGCCACACATATAGGCAAACTGTGGGATACCACCTTTAAGGTGTGCCCGGCACACATATAGGCAAACTGTGGGATATCACCTTTAATGTGTGTCCGCCACACATATAGGCAAACTGTGGGATACCACCGTTAAGGTGTGCCCGCCGCACATATAGGCAAACTGTGGGATACCACCTTTAAGGTGTGCCCGCCACACATATAGGCAAACTGTGGGATGCAACATTTAATGTGTGCCAACCACACATATTGGCAAACTGTGGGATACCACCTTTAAGGTGTGCCCGCCACGCATATAGGCAAACTGTGGGATACCATCTTTAAGGTGTGCCCGCCACACATATAGGCAAACTGTGGGATACCACCTTTAAGGTGTGCCCGCCAAACATATAGGCAAACTGTGGGATACCACCTTTAAGGTGTGCCCGCCACACATATAGGCAAACTGTGGGATACCACCTTTAAGGTGTGCCCGCCACACATATAGGCAAACTGTGGGATACCACCTTTAAGGTGTGCCCGCCACACATATAGGCAAACTGTGGGATACCACCTTTAAGGTGTGCCCACCGCACATAGAGGCAAACTGTGGGATACCACCTTTAAGGTGTGCCCACCACACATATAGGCAAACTGTGGGATACCACCTTTAAGGTGTGCCCGCCACACATATAGGCAAACTGTGGGATACCACCTTTAAGGTGTGCCCGCCACACATATAGGCAAACTGTGGGATACCACCGTTAAGGTGTGCCCGCCACACATATAGGCAAACTGTGGGATACCACCTTTAAGGTGTGCCCGCCACACATATAGGCAAACTGTGGGATACCACCTTTAAGGTGTGCCCGCCACACATATAGGCAAACTGTGGGATACCACCTTTAAGGTGTGCCCGCCACACATATAGGCAAACTGTGGGATACCACCTTTAAGGTGTGCCCGCCACACATATAGGCAAACTGTGGGATACCACCTTTAAGGTGTGCCCGCCACACATATAGGCAAACTGTGGGATACCACCTTTAAGGTGTGCCCGCCACACATATAGGCAAACTGTGGGATACCACCTTTAAGGTGTGCCCGCCACACATATAGGCAAACTGTGGGATACCACCTTTAAGGTGTGCCCGCCACACATATAGGCAAACTGTGGGATACCACCGTTAAGGTGTGCCCGCCACACATATAGGCAAACTGTGGGATACCACCTTTAAGGTGTGCCCACCACACATATAGGCAAACTGTGGGATACCACCTTTAAGGTGTGCCCGCCACACATATAGGCAAACTGTGGGATATCACCTTTAATGTGTGTCCGCCACACATATAGGCAAACTGTGGGATACCACCGTTAAGGTGTGCCCACCGCACATAGAGGCAAACTGTGGGCTACCACCTTTAAGGTGTGCCCACCACACATATAGGCAAACTGTGGAATACCACCTTTAAGGCGTGCCCACCAAACATATAGGCAAACTGTGGGATACCACCTTTAAGGAGTTCCCACCACACATATAGGCAAACTATGGGATACCAACTTTAAGGTGTGCCCGGCACACATATAGGCAAACTGTGGGATACCACCTTTAAGGTGTGCCCATCACACATATAGGCAAACTATGGGATACCGCCTTTAAGGTGTGCCCGGCACACATAAAGGCAAACTGTGGGATACAACCTTTAAGGTGTGCCAACCACACATATAGGCAAACTGTGGGATACCACCTTTAAGGTGTGCCCGGCACACATATAGGCAAACAATGGGATACCGCCTTTAAGGGGTGCCCGGCACACATATAGGCAAACTATGGGATACCGCCTTTAAGGTGTGCCCGGCACACATATAGGCAAACTGTGGGATACAACCTTTAAGGTGTGTTCGCCACACATATAGGCAAACTGTGGGATACCATCTTTAAGGTGTGCTCACCACACATATAGGCAAACTGTGGTATACCACCTTTAAGGTGAGCCCACCACACATATAGGCAAACTGTGGGCTACCACCTTTAAGGTGTGCCCACCACACATATAGGCAAACTGTGGAATACCACCTTTAAGGCGTGCCCACCACACATATAGGCAAACTGTGGGATACCACCTTCAAGGAGTTCCCACCACACATATAGGCAAACTATGGGATACCACCTTTAATGTTTGCCCGGCACACATATAGGCAAACTGTGGGATACAACCTTTAAGGTGTGCCAACCACACATATAGGGAAACTGTGGGATACCACCTTTAAGGTGTGCCCACCACACATATAGGCAAACTGTGGGATACCACCTTTAAGGTGTGCCCACCACACATATTGGCAAACTGTCGGATACCACCTTTAAGGTGTGCCCACCACACATATAGGCAAACTATGGGATACCACCTTTAATGTTTGCCCGGCACACATATAGGCAAACTGTGGGTTACCACCTTTAAGGTGTGCCCGGCACACATATTGGCAAACTGTCGGATAGCACCTTTAAGGTGTGCCCACCACACATATAGGCAAACTATGGGATACAACAACCTTTAAGGTGTGTCCACCACATATATAGGCAAACTGTGGGATACAACCTTTAAGGTGTGCCCACCACACATAGAGGCAAACTTTGGGATACCACCTTTAAGGTGTGCCCACCACACATATAGGCAAACTATGGGATACCAAATTTAATGTTTGCCCACCACTTATATTGGCAAACTGTGGGATACCACCTTTAAGGTGTGCCCACCACACATACAGGCAAACCATGTGATACCACCTTTAAGGTGTGCCCACCACACATATAGGCAAACTGTGGGATACCAAATTTAATGTTTGCCCACCACTTATATTGGCAAACTGTGGGATACAACCTTTAAGGTGTGCCCACCACACATACAGGCAAACCATGTGATACCACCTTTAAGGTGTGCCCACCACACATATAGGCAAACTGTGGGATACCACCTTTAAGGTGTGTCCACCACACATATTGGCAAACTATGGGATACCACCTTTAAGGTGTGCCCACCACACATATAGGCAAACTATGGGATACCACCTTTAAGGTGTGCCCACCACACATATAAGCAAACTATGGGATACCACCTTTAAGGTGTGCCCACCACACATATAGGCAAACTATGGGATACAACAACCTTTAAGGTGTGCCCACCACACATATTGGCAAACTGTCGGATACCACCTTTAAGGTGTGCCCGGCACACATATAGTATAACTATGGGATACCACCTTTAAGGTGTGCCCACCACACATATAGGCAAACTATGGGATACCACCTTTAAGGTGTGCCCGCCACACATATAGGCAAACTGTGGGATACCATCTTTAAGGTGTGCTCACCACACATATAGGCAAACTGTGGTATACCACCTTTAAGGTGTGCCCACCACACATATAGGCAATTTGTCGGATACCACCTTTAAGGTGTGCCCACCACACATATAGGCAAACTGTCTGTTACCACCTTTAAGGTGTGCCCACCACACATATAGGCAAATTGTCGGCTACCACCTTTGATGTGTGCCCACAACACATATAAACAAACTGTCGGATACCACCTTTAAGGTGTGCCTACCACAGATATAGGCAAACTGTGGGATACCACCTTTAAGGTGTGCCCACCACACATATTGGCAAACTGTCGGATACCACCTTTAAGGTGTGCCCACCACACATATAGGCAAACTGTCGGCTACCACCTTTAAGGTGTGCCCACAACACATATAAACAAACTGTCGGATACCACCTTTAAGGTGTGCCCACCACAGATATAGGCAAACTGTGGGATACAACCTTTAAGGTGTGCCCACCACACATATAGGCGAACTGTGGGATACCACCTTTAAGGTGTGCCCACCACACATATTGGCAAACTTTCGGATACCACCTTTAAGGTGTGCCCACCACACATATAGGCAAACTATGGGATACCACCTTTAAGGTGTGCCTATCACACATATAGGCAAACTGTCGGATACCACCTTTAAGGTGTGCCCACCACACATATTGGCAAACTATGGGATACCACCTTTAAGGTGTGCCCACCACACATATAGGCAAACTGTGGGATACCACCTTTAAGGTGTGCCCACCACACACATAGGCAAACTGTGGGATACCACCTTTAAGGTGTGCCCACCAAACATATAGCCAAACTGTGGGATACCACCTTTAAGGTGTGCCCACCACACATATAGACAAATTGTGGGATACCACCTTTAAGGTGTGCCCACCACACATATTGGCAAACTATGGGATACCACCTTTAAGGTGTGCCCACCACACATATAGGCAAACTGTGGGATACCACCTTTAAGGTGTGCCCACCACACATATAGGCAAACTGTCGGATACCACCTTTGATGTGTGCCCACAACACATATAAACAAACTGTCGGATACCACCTTTAAGGTGTGCCTACCACAGATATAGGCAAACTGTGGGATACCACCTTTAAGGTGTGCCCACCACACATATTGGCAAACTGTCGGATACCACCTTTAAGGTGTGCCCACCACACATATAGGCCAACTGTCGGCTACCACCTTTAACGTGTGCCCACAACACATATAAACAAACTGTCGGATACCACCTTTAAGGTGTGCCCACCACAGATATAGGCAAACTGTGGATTACCAACTTTAAAGTGTGCCCACCACACATATTGGCAAATTGTCGGATACCACCTTCAAGGTGTGCCCACCAAACATATAGCCAAACTGTCGGCTACTACCTTTAAGGTGTGCCCACAACACATATAAACAAACTGTCGGATACCACCTTTAAGATGTGCCCACCACAGATATAGGCAAACTGTGGGATACCACCTTTAAGGTGTGCCCACCACACATATATGCAAACTGTGGGATACCACCTTTAAGGTGTGCCCACCACACATATAGGCAATTTGTCGGATACCACCTTTAAGGTGTGCCCACCACACATATAGACAAACTGTCTGTTACCACCTTTAAGGTGTGCCCACCACACATATAGGCAAATTGTCGGCTACCACCTTTGATGTGTGCCCACAACACATATAAACAAACTGTCGGATACCACCTTTAAGGTGTGCCTACCACAGATATAGGCAAACTGTGGGATACCACCTTTAAGGTGTGCCCACCACACATATTGGCAAACTGTCGGATACCACCTTTAAGGTGTGCCCACCACACATATAGGCAAACTGTCGGCTACCACCTTTAAGGTGTGCCCACAACACATATAAACAAACTGTCGGATACCACCTTTAAGGTGTGCCCACCACAGATATAGGCAAACTGTGGGATACCACCTTTAAGGTGTGCCCACCACACATATTGGCAAACTTTCGGATACCACCTTTAAGGTGTGCCCACCACACATATAGGCAAACTATGGGATACCACCTTTAAGGTGTGCCTATCACACATATAGGCAAACTGTAGGATACCACCTTTAAGGTGTGCCCACCACACATATTGGCAAACTATGGGATACCACCTTTAAGGTGTGCCCACCACACATATAGGCAAACTGTGGGATACCACCTTTAAGGTGTGCCCACCACACACATAGGCAAACTGTGGGATACCACCTTTAAGGTGTGCTCACCAAACATATAGCCAAACTGTGGGATACCACCTTTAAGGTGTGCCCACCACACATATAGACAAACTGTGGGATACCACCTTTAAGGTGTGCCCACCACACATATTGGCAAACTATGGGATACCACCTTTAAGGTGTGCCCACCACACATATAGGCAAACTGTGGGATACCACCTTTAAGGTGTGCCCACCACACATATAGGCAAACTGTCGGATACCACCTTTGATGTGTGCCCACAACACATATAAACACACTGTCGGATACCACCTTTAAGGTGTGCCTACCACAGATATAGGCAAACTGTGGGATACCACCTTTAAGGTGTGCCCACCACACATATTGGCAAACTGTCGGATACCACCTTTAAGGTGTGCCCACCACACATATAGGCCAACTGTCGGCTACCACCTTTAACGTGTGCCCACAACACATATAAACAAACTGTCGGATACCACCTTTAAGGTGTGCCCACCACAGGTATAGGCAAACTGTGGGATACCACCTTTAAGGTGTGCCCACCACACATATTGGCAAATTGTCGGATACCACCTTCAAGGTGTGCCCACCACACATATAGGCAAACTGTCGGCTACCACCTTTAAGGTGTGCCCACAACACATATAAACAAACTGTCGGATACCACCTTTAAGATGTGCCCACCACAGATATAGGCAAACTGTGGGATACCACCTTTAAGGTGTGCCCACCACACATATATGCAAACTGTGGGATACCACCTTTAAGGTGTGCCCACCACACATATAGGCAAACTGTGGGATACCACCTTTAAGGTGTGCCCACCACACATATAGGCAAACTGTGGGATACCACCTTTAAGGTGTGCCCACCACACATATAGGCAAACTGTCGGATACCACCTTTAAGGTGTGCCCACCACACATATAGGCAAACTGTGGGATACCACCTTTAAGGTGTGCCCACCACAGATATAGGCAAACTGTGGGATACCACCTTTAAGGTGTGCCCACCACAGAGATAGGCAAACTGTGGGATACCACCTTTAAGGTGTGCCCACCACACATATAGGCAAAATGTGGGATACCACCTTTAATGTGTGCCCACCACACATATAGGCAAACTGTCGGCTACCACCTTTAAGGTGTGCCCACAACACATATAAACAAACTGTGGGATACCACCTTTAAGGTGTGCCCACCACACATATAAACAAACTGTCGGATACCACCTTTAAGGTGTGCCCACCACACATACATGCAAACTGTGTGATACCACCTTTTAATTCTCAAGCAGGCAAAACCAAAATCTGTTTGGTTATAATGTGTTATATAAGATGTGTAGTTAGTTTTGTTTTCTAGCAAAATAGGTAATGTATGTTCATAAAACATACGTCTAAATCCCTGGCTGTCAGGCAGTTCCGGCAGGTCAATGGTGTCGTAAATATTCTGATCACCTCTGTTCAATGCCGGATTCGGAATAACGTAGTCTTGTGAAGATCCGGACGAATCCAGACACCTTAATCTTTAATAACAGAGAGAAAGATAATATAATTCCTGCCAGATCACAAGTATTTTACGTAATTTTGGTCAACTGACAATAGGCACCCTCCTACTACATTTTACCATTTTAGTTTTATTTAAAAGAGTTAAATTTATTTTACAACAAAGCATCAAAAAGGTGAAACATTTAAGAATATTATCTTTGTTATAAAAGTAATCTTAGGCTTTATAGAAGTTATCATATTAACGGAATGTTACAATACAATAAAATACGAAAAGCATATACCTTTTTCCTCTTTTTAGTATCACCATAGCCCCAACAATAATAACAGCAACTGATCCAACCGACAAAGCGCTTACAAGAACACTTTTGTTAAAATTGGCGCCTGTAGAAGGCATGCACAATTCCCCTACATAATCATAACGGCAACCATTTGTGCAACGCCCGGAAATGACGTCACAGGGAAGACCGTTCTTACAATGTCCACACGGAAGGCATTCAAGGCTATACGTGTTCATAGGACAAGATTTCTCTGCAAGAAAATTAATTTACGTTAAGGCATTGAAAAATGAAATTTCGTTGGTTGTCTGCTTTAAGAACGACAGACTAATAGATCTGCATTGCATCGTCATTGTGACCTAGTTAGGGCTTTACAAATAGCAAGAATGCCTCTACTTTAATAGAAACGCGTAACCCGCAAATCCTCAAAACTAACTGAATTTAATCATTACCTGATTTGAAGATTTCAACCTCACAGATTGTCAACATCCCGGGCCTCTGGATTCTTATGTATCTTGCGTAAAACCCATCGACGTTGATACGGTAGGTCACGTTTGCATAGGAGATTGGTTCCGTCATATACGGAACGTCAGGAATCTGTTCATACAGACTGAGGAACACGCTAAACCCGGACAACTGCTGGTAGTGGTTGTCTAAAGCATAGACGCAGACAAAACAGGTTAAAAAAAAAACAGGCCAACGTAAAACTATTTGGCACCGGTCGTAGCAGCGCATTATGTTTATATCTGGTTGTAAATGTTCAGATAAACAGTCAACCGGAACAAGTCAGAAGCACTAGTAAAACATGCTAAATTATAGTTGTTGTGTTTATGTTTCGGCAAAATTAGTACATTTTGTTACTTGGACCTAACCTCTTATTTAGAAACGAAACCTGATTGTGGTCTTAATAAAAAAATCGAAAACGAATATGATTTGTAGCAGATACATTTTGAAAAAGGTAATGTGATGTTTAAAAACATATAACAAGATTGCATTTGTTTGAACTCCATAATATCTTAAACAAAAATTATGCCTCATCAATATTTGTTGTTTTCTAGTGTTGTTGTTTATTTTGTTGTTGGGATTTATCCAGTAGAGCAACATATTTTCTTACGACGAATATTTCGACTGTTTCACATTAGCTTTTCATGGTTCGTTCACTATGTGTCACGTAAGCAAGCTGTGTTTTTTCTTATTTATAATTCAAAACACATCTCAAAGTCTAACAAGCTACGTATCATTACGATGTCTTCCCATATATACCATTCAATCGTCCGTACACGACTATCTCCCGTAAAGGTACCGCCACACCCATGTCCACCTGCCACCATGACACATTCTCAAACTGGGTCTGAGAACAACATCCACACTGTTCAGGATTTGGTCCCTTTGCTCCGTCCACTGCAAGGCTCGAATTCCGACCATCGTACTGGCTTGATTGACTTGTATATAGTACCCAAGCCGGGACCTGAAGGATGTTCTGTTCTGAAATAAGTTTATAAGGAAATAAAACAAAATCATTTTATGTATTATGGCCCTACTTAACTTGAAACTGCAAAAGGACGTTATTTGTAGATTTGGAGCAGCAGATTTTTTTTCACTGAACGAGATTTTTGCTTTATGACCTGCTATGAAGAAGCATTTTCAGATACCACCGAGGTCGCAATTACGTCTTAGACACTCATTTAATCTTTAACGTACGCACCAATATAACGAAAATATTAAGTATTTTACCTGAATAAGAATTTTCAACTAAACGAGGCACAACTATCATCATTTAAAGTTAAGTTCTAATATCCGAAGCTATTATGACCTGTCAATCGGACATTTACTTACCACAATTGTCTCCCATCCATCCGTGGGCGCATCTGGGTGTCGGACACCGACCAGATACGGGATCACACGATCTTTGTTCAAAGCAGGAACATTGGCGACTACAGCGGTCTCCAAACCATCCGACCTTGCATTCTTGCAATAAGAACAAAGCAGTTGCATATATAACTACACACACACACACACACACACACGCACACACACACACACGCACACACACACACACACACACACACACACACACACACACACCACACCACACCACACCACACCACACCACACCACACCACACCACACCACACCACACCACACACACCACACACACACACACACACACACACACACACACACACACACACACACGAACACACACACACACACACACACACACACACACACACACACACACACACACACATTCACACACACACACAACACACACACACACACACACACATTCACACACACACACACACACACACACACACACACACACACTAACACACACACACACACACACACACACACACACACACACACACACACACGAACACACACACACACACACACACACACACACACACACACACACACACACACCACACATTCACACACACACACACACACACACACACACACACACATTCACACACCACACACACACACACACACACACACACACACTAACACACACACACACACACACACACACACACACACACACACACACACACACACACACACACTAACACACACACACACACACACACACACACACACACATATGCTGATATATATATATATATATTATGTATAGCCAATCAGTCTTAGCCTGTGACAGAGGTATTTGCAATTGGAAAGAGGTACTTGCAGGCGGTTTGTAAACATTACCTGACTTCACTTCCTTTTAAACATTGTATACATTTCTATAATGATGAAGCGTGTGCTTATTTCTAAATTTAAGTGCTGAATAATGATATGAGCCACCGTGGTGGGGGGTTTTATGGACTTATTTTCCTAGACGAAGCAGGAAATTGATATCGTTCAAGGACTTTAGAAGGGTCCAAGCGGTAAAGCCTTCACATAATACCTGCAAACCTATTGGGTACATGTTGAGAAAACTGTTACAATACATAGATTTCCATTTACACTAGGAGGATGTTATCATTTTCCAATCCGTAAGTCCCCAGCCACAGGTATTCTATTTAAATGCTTTCATATTCGTTTTGTTCAAAACATTTAAAAAATAATTAAAAATAAATTGAAAAAATAATTAAAAATAAATTTTAAAAATACGATCGGACAACTTTTTATAAAAAATGACAGATGAATACTGAGGCATTTGTCATACCGGCTGTGATAAAGTCCACCTCACATATGGTCATATAAAGACTACGGTCGCCGGGCCGTGCAATCGTCATATAACGAAAGAGTCGAGGTGGTTCAAATGTTTGTTGAAACATGTGTCTATTTGTAGAGTTATTTATGTAAGTAACCAGTTCACCAAACTGGCGATGTGTAGGGTCTGGCCTTTGGTTGCTGATAAATACCATAATGTCTTTGGACTGGTAGGAATAACCATCGTCTGGAATAGAAAAATAACAACAGATCCTATAAGAATTACCATAGATATTTAAATCTAAGCTACCTCTAGACAAAGGTAAACAGGGTAAATGTAAAGGTGAAACACACACACAGACATAACAGACATTATTGCCTTGGATGCCAATAACAATCATTAAAAACTAAACATATTTGAAGTATAAAATGGTAAGTGTAATAGATATTCAAAAACAAATCATGCATCTTTCATAATTTACACGCATCTATCAAACTTGTAATTTTAAGCTACCTCTCCTTCCGGTGATGTAGACCCTTCCCACCATCAGTGGTATCTGGAAGTCCATGATCCACCAGGGTCTCTCTGAACCGGCTGTAACACTGCAGCAATTGCAGGCCTCGGGGCTTTTGGCTTCATCGTTGGGGTATTTCCCGTCTAAAGCAAAACCAGCTCCGTATGCCTGTAAACACTTGATATAGAGACAGTGCTGGATTGTTTGATGCTGGCTGCAGCGGCTATTGGAATGGAAAAGGAGTTTGTGAAATAATTTACGGAAGTTTGTCGAAAGGAGTGTTTGTTTTCTTTATCTGTGTTTCGAATGCAAGATAACTATGCCACTGCGCGGACTAAATACCTTCTCACTGAAAGGGCATTAGAGACGCATAGAAGCTTCAATCTCTGTTATTTACGTGAATGAAATCATTGAAGTGTTAATTGTTGATCTACCCAATATTAAGATCTATGTTATGTATGTTTAAATTCAAATACTGCCTGTATGAATACCGATTTGTTTGTTTTTTTCATGACAGGGCAAAGGAAGTTGTTTTATATTTCATTTTAACTATACGCGAGCTGGTAAAATGTGTGACATGCATTTCAAAATGTTTGGAAAAAGCACTGGCACATACATGGAACGTAAACTTCAACCACACAGAGGACTATTGGTCCAGAATGAATACTGTATGACTCGGACTTCCTCGGAAGGTCTATTCGAATGATCCTTGCGATCATGGTGGTGTTGATCCAGATATTTCCGTGGTTGTATGCTGTATCATTGTTCCTGTACACTATCGAAATATTGTCCATTTCCAGACCGGTCCATAGTCGAAATCCGGCCAGGTGGCCTGTATAAAGATGTATGTATGCAAAACACATGTTTCAAAACGATGAATTTTTATACTTTATATGGTTAAAACAACATTGAAATATAAACATATAAACTGGCGAATTTTCAAGCAGTTTGCAAAAGATTATCTAAATAATGAAGGCGCAAAAATCTCACCAGTTTAAGTTGGTAACGAAAAAAAACTCAGCATTCGGTCTTCCTATAAAATATAATGTATACTATAAACTGTAGTTTTCTGTACATATTCCTGTTTTATTCTCATCTGTTAAATGCAAATCTGCCCAAACCATTGACACAGGATATCCTAACAATACTGGCTTACCACTTGATAAACAGCTGCTGATACTTTTTGAGGTTATGATTATGCCATCGTTATGCCAAACGAGTAGACGTAAAATAATGAACTCTTCGAACAATAAAGAACATTTTATAGAACATAAACAATTATAGGAAATTGGGATATTATAGTGGTACAATTCACCCCGATTGACAAATTAAAAACAATAACATCGATTGAAAACACCTGATCGACAAATACACGTGCATGGAAAACTTGCCCATGCAGTAAAGTCACGTTGTTTATGTTTACAATTCCAGTACAAAATCAAAGCGCTAAAAAGCGATGCTTTGGACGGTGTTAGCGTAGCCTTTAATCTATTGAAAATATGAAAATAATTGCCACTTTAAATTATTCCGTTATAGTAATAAATCGACGGCGCGACACAATCGAAAACATGCAAGTTTTCCGCATCGAAGAACGAAATCAATTTATGACTTTCACAGTGTTCACAGATGGCACCTTAATCAAATGTCTGTTACAACTTTCCTTTAATGTTCTTTCATCTTATCTAGTGTATCTGTGTTCTCATTTATACATGTCAAATTGCCTAAGGTCTGCATCCGAAATTAAAAGTTTTCGCTTAAAGGATTTCGCTTACAAATGCGATTATTATTGTTTCAATACCACGTTGTTTTCCAGGTAATACGTAACAAAACATGACCAGGAATAATATCACACGTTTCACAAACCAATGAATAATCGCAAGGTTACGCACGTGGCAATACAGTCGGTCGACCTAGGACGTGCAAGGCATGTATAGAGAATATAGAACGGAGGTCCAACTGCCACCATGGGTCGTCTACAACGACCATCCCACTGAAGGTAAGGGAGTCTGCAGACGCACAGAGATGTTGCCCATCTGAGGAATAACTTATAGTGCCACTCTGGGTAGGTGTCTTGTTGAGGGCAATGTTGACTGTCAATTTTGGCATGCAAACAAATAAACTTGTTTCATTAGTTGCAGTTTGGTATTCGATAATTAAAAAAAAGGACAAACATACATGTAAATTACGTGTGCACACGTGAAAAGTCATATAATAGTTGTAACTGTACAATATTCGAATCAATTATATAGTTGCAATGTAGATTATAAAATTCAAAAAGTGCTGTTGACCTCCCTACATGTACAAAAATATTTTCGCAAATGTAGGTCCGACCAATTTTACAGTGCTTTCTGCTTATGCTAATTAAAGAAAAACATAGAAGAACACATTCAAGTCGCAAGAAAAGCAAAAATGACCTATGTATCTGTATAATATTATATGACATTCAGAAAGACAGACAGAGGCAGTAAGGAACAGACAGACAGACACATTGGAAGAGACAGAAAGAGGGACAGGTAGACAGACAGACCGAAATGTCGAACAGAAAGAGAGAGAGGGGGGGGGAAGAGAGATAGAGAAAGACTGAACAATTAAAGAATTCAAACGTTTAGTCGTCAAAAGAGCCGACCAGGTCGCTTAACCAAGTTATGACTCGAGATGGGAATGCAAAGCACTGGCCTTTATCAGACTCTGTTCAGTTGAAACTGCTGACATATAATAGAGTTTGGGGTCGCTGAAAGTCTTGTTTGTACCGGAGAAAAATAATGGAATAATTTGAACAGTCTCGTTAAGGAAAAAAGTATCGCCATCGTGATAAAAACTTATCTTCAATAATGCACTGAACAGGTAACCATATGGCGGTTAATGTTTTGTTGTTTGTGTTTTTGATGTGTTTTTAATACGTATTAACTCTTTAACAATACTACATTTTATTTTGTTGATTTGGGTTGTTTTTTAAAATTCGATAAATTTCTTTCGTATTTTTTATATTTCAAATGTTGACACTTTTGGAATATGACGTCATGACTTTGTATGACGTCATTATATTGTTCTTATTATATATCAGCGCTTGTACTGCTTTATTTCTATTTGAAACTACTCTCTCATTTGAAATTTTCAGGTTGCCGAGGCTTTTATCTACTGTACATACTGTACATAAGTTGATAGTTTATTTTATTACTAGTTATTATGTATGAAAATAAGTTCAATGTATCTGTTTCAACTCCCGATGCAGGTGCTTACTGTTAGTTGTTTCACTTTGACGGAATATTTTTATTTACACCGTTTGTTTGATAGAAAAACCTTCAGGAAGTGCGAGGTTAGAGCGCTCCACTAACCAGGTTTAAGCACCCAAGTCGGCTCTTTTGCCGAATGACCGTTCCAAGGCGGTAACTGATGGTTTTTCTTTTTGTGTGTTATGTCTCGTCTCTGTGTTTTTGTCACATTTACATTTACCTTGTTTGCCTTTGTCTACAGGTAGATAAAATTTAAATATCTGTGGAAATTTTGATAGGACCTTTTCTTAATCACCTATTGAATGAATAATTATAACATATTTCTATACTGCACTTTTGAAATTATAGTTATATCTTTGGAAACTAGTACAGTTATGCTGTACAATAGTATGACAGTGATTTAATTTCTTCCAAGCTATATGCTTGTCAGGGGCGGATCCAGGATTTCGTAATGGGGGGGGGGGGCGAGGGAGTAACATTCGGCCACAGGCCGGAGCTGATCGCGCCGCAGGCGCGAAATCCGCGGCGGGGGGTCTGGAGGGGGCTCCCCCAGAAAATTTTGAATTCTAGATGCGCTGAGATGCTATTTCCAAGCATCTGTGGGGCATAATTTCCTTATCTATTTGCTCACTTTTAAGGGCAAAATATCCACTGACTTGGACATCTTAAGGTTACTGAAAAGAAACCTATTATCGTAAGAACACTACAATAACCAAGACACTGTCAGTGTATAGTAAAATGAACGTCCTGAATGTAAATAACTATCACTTTATCTGTAAAAAAAGATAAATGCAAGGATATTCCTAGCATTTGCTATTTTAGGCATACAGAGCATAGAAATGATATATTTACATTGCCAGTCGTTCTAAAGCACGAGTTAAAGAATATGAGAATATAATGAAGTATATATAAAGTGAAGAAACACCAGTCATTAATGTTCAATGGATAATAAAATCTGTCACATATCGAATTAATCCGACAATGGATGGGCAAAGAGCATCCGTCTTGGATGTTTCCGAGCATATATATCAATTACTTTTCCATAGTCAAGTGGAATATCCGTGTGTGCGTAGAGGAGGACCAGAGCATTGAACCTATCTTCACCCATAGTGGACCTGTAGGCATTCTTTACGAATCTCAGAGCTGAATTGGTTCGCTCTACAGTAGCACTAGTCGCAGAGAAGGTGGGTACAATGCGAAGAATGGTGACAATATTTGGATATAGTTTCTCAACACCTTCCACTTTCAACTTTTTCAAAGTGTCCGAAATACTTGCTGGAAGGTCTTCATCTTTTGTCGAAGTCCAATATCGCCGCCAAATCCGAAGTTCTTGCTTGAATTCATCAGGGCTGGGTAAATCCTCCGCGAAGTATGAGGCTATCGTATTTTCAGTATCAGTCACCAGCTTCTGAAGATTCTTGGGGATAAGAAACAGGGCCTTAATGGCGTCGTGGGACTTGCCACGAAATCTGTCTTTGAGTTGTTCTATCAAGTTGTCAATGAAGGGAAGAAATATGGCACGGCGGTAGTAATCCTCAACGTTCTCGGCCTCAACATTAGTACGTAGGGTTTGACGTCCTACAGTTCGTGGTTTGGAAATGGGTTCGCCGCCAGCTTCAGACATGCTTTGACATGTTGCAAAAAGCTGCGAAAATTCTGTGTCACCATTTTCCCTGATGGCCTGCAACTCTTCACTGACAAAATGTCCGGGAAAAAATCGAATCTGTAAACAGTAGTTACCCTGATTTGCACGAACAATGTGCGTCTGCCACCGACGTCTGCGAGATAGAGATGTGTACATGTAATAGGGAATTCATGTCAACTGTTTTGTTTGTCCAAGGTTTTTCGCTTCCTGGTCACGTGACTCAGTCGGCGGAGCGATCTACCCGCTGGCGTGATGTTAATTCGCGGGCGATGTAGACTAGAGTCACGTGGTATATTGGCGCCATGGTGTAGGGCGTGGCGGCTTTTGCTGGGCTACACACTCAGTAAAGGCCGTCGTTTCCATTAGAGCATTTTTGCAAAAAGACTAGAGCTATGTTCAAGAAAACATTTAACATGACAACAGAAGTAGGCTCGTCGCCGCAGAAATATGCGTGACAAAGCTCTAGTGGGACGGTCCTTAAGAGGCGTAGCCCTTTGAAAACCTTCGCGTTAAAAAACTAAAAAATTAACACTTTTTTTTTGTTGTTGGTCGTCGAAAAATAGGGGGGCGCGGCCCCTTCACCCCCCCTCCCCCCCCCCTCTGGATCCGCCCCTGCTTGTTATAACACGCAGTGTAATAAATCATCAAAAAACAAAACTCACCCCACTGAAAACTTTGCACTAAATAGAAAAACTTTAAATTACATACCTAGCTGTTCACATGACCCTATTGCCAGAATACTGTAAATATTTATCCACCAGGCATATCTTGAACGTGCCATTAGTGCGTTTGTTTCGTCAACTTTCAACACATTTGAATCCACATGAAATAAGACAAAGGATGATCTTGCCTACGCAACTGGTGATTAAGCTATAATTGAAGGACACACGAGGAAACGAAAATTGAACTTACACTCAACTTCAATTATTCTTAATATCCTAAAGGTGGTATCCGACAGTTTGCTTACCTGCTCAAATACGTGTAAACAATATCTTACGACTACTTTTCTCGAATTTTGGCATAATTTCTGCATTAACATATACTTTAGTCTGAGTAATGATGATTTTGAACATTAACTTTATTGTTAGTACTAAGTGCGAAAAACACTCTAAATGTGTATTCTTTCTAAATCTATATAAAAAAGCACGATAGAGGTCTCTGCTAGAAGTAGATATCCACGTCGGAGCGGATAACTTGGATGACGATATAATGTGGTCTAAAAGTAATTTGTCACGTGGTTTTCTTAGCTAATATATAGCTATCCCTGCTGCGTGGTTCAGCTATACACTGTTTGCAATGACGAGCGGGGATGTATGATTGGGTGTTAACACAGATCTAGGGCATCAATGAACAGCGTCGCTTGCGGATCGGTAGGTCGCAGGTTCAAACCTCGGCCGGGTCAAACCAAAGACTTTAAAGTTGGTAGTAGTGGCTTCATTCCTAACGCTCGGGGCTAAGGGAACAGCATAACGCCTGACTCATCGGTGTCAGTATATTGAACCGGCCGGTTTCGGTCCCTGGGCACCTCATAAGTGCCCCTGTGCTATAATGATAGAAATGTCGCTGCACAGTATCGGCAAAAATGCCGGCAAATCCCTCTCAATGAACAGCATTTTGCAGGACCTTTTTCAGGTAACATTGACTTATGTGGTTATTTGAGGGGGGGGGGGGGGGGGGGGGGGGGTGTAGGAGGAGGTCCAAACTGTCGGTACCACCTTTAATGCAATGTAAGGACAGTTGATAAGAGCACCTCTTTTTTTAAGACAACGTTTATAGATATCAACAGGAACATATTTAGCATATTAATCAAATCACGGAAGTTATGAAGAAATCTTAATTCCATCGAATTGGAAATGTCTCTGTGGATTGTACATATACATATTTTAATGGAAAAATGATTATATATGTGTTATTTAAGTGTGGCGTTCTAAAACATTCGTGCCTTTATGTAAGTACACATGCTGCTCAGCATTAATACGAGCGTATTTACCATTTTCAAATTATCGGATAAACGAACTCGGAGGAGCATGTCCGATACTATTAGATAATAATTAATGTCACAAACGAAGTTTAACTGATCATCACTTTCTATCTACATCTCCACCTTAAAACAAACACTTTATGCTTAGTAAGAGAAGGATACGATTATTACTTATTGAAGAAGGTGGTTGTAGGAAAATATCCCACAGACGACATTTCCAATTTGGACAGAATCCCTTCCGTAAAATTTTCCAACAGAATACCACCACCCTTGAACCCCGCCTCTGAAAGTTTAGGGATTTAGTAGGGGTGGGTGGGGGATAATTTGCCAAGCCCCTGAAGAATGTATGACACTAATTAACAATACATGGTTATATTTTAAAACAGAAAACGAATGAATATTCTTTGAACCTGTATATCTTACATGTCAGGTGTATTAAAGTCACTATAATGAAGACGCTTATCGTCCTGAACTCACCTGATAATAGAGACAGTAGCAGCAGTAGATGCTGTATTTTACAACTTTGCACTCTGGGTTTAGCAGTGACCACTGGGAAAGACCAACTGGCAGCTTATATCCAGAATAAAGAAGCAACCAATTAAATAATTTGGGAATCGGTATCAAAGTGCATGTAATGACCAAGAGATCACCAAAGGGCATGTGACACAATTAAAATAATAGCTTTAACGAGTGGACAAATGTTGATTACCAGGAAAGTTTTAAGACCTAGATCTACCAGCATGGTACATGTATACTACCTCATATTCTGTGGTCTTTACTAGTATACATATAAGGTCACCAAGGCTAGACAAGTGGCCATGCTTCGAGACAGTGGTGACAAGAAGGTGCAATAGGCAATGGATGGTAAAACTACGGGAGAAGCTGACGCAGTAGTGCGGCTGGTTAAGTCATGACTTCGAAACAGTGACATTGTTGGAACACTTGCTGAAAAACGACTAGGAGTGGAGTGCATCACTCGCTCAGTGGAGCAGATCATGAGACAAGGAACAGCGGTTGTTTGTTCAGAATGGAGTGAGGCATATAGGAAGTCAACACGTATTAAAGCTATAACCCTCAACCAACAAGGAATATGGTTGAACTGGCAGGGTGTTAAGCAGATAAAGCTAACGAGGAATAACATCTGGAATATGGAAGGAGACAGATAAGTTTCTTGCTTGAATCTGTGTAAGATATGTTGCCAAGTCCAACAAAGCTGGTTACTTGGGGCCTGTCCAGAATGCAAGCTCTATGGTCGCCCAGCAAACATGTGCTCAGTTCATGCAAAACAGCACTGACAGATGGCAATATACGTGCTGCCATGACCATGACAAAAGTCTAGCTGCAACAGGGATTGACCATGCATGTCGGGCACAAAGGTCTACCAATACGGATGTAATAAATTATCCCATTTTCCAAAGCTGGCCAAAGGACCAAGAAAGAAAGACATTCAGGTAGGACTCTTGCAACAGCAGCTGACTGGGGAAAATGAGACTGGCCTGAAACAGCAAATGGTATTTCCACATGAAATCAAGGTGACTAAGATAAGGCCAAACATTGTAGTCTGTGGTCTTCAACTACCAAGCAAGTTGTACAAGTGAAACTCACAGTACCATGGGAATGAATTGAGGGGAGCTTTGAAAGAAAACTGACTAAATACCAAGTCCTCATTGACAGTTACAAGAAGGAGGGTAGGGAGTCATGGTGTTTTCCAGTGTAAATAGGCTGCAGAGGTTTTCCGTCCCTTTGGTGAGCTTTTAGCTCCCTTGTAATTACTGGTAAACAAAGGAACAGAGCTATTTCTAAAAGAGCGTAGGAAGCTGAAGGTGCTTTATTGTTGGTTTGGCGACAGAGGGAGCAATAATGTAAGTAGGCTCCAGAGACAAGTTTCCGTGGCAAGTTTAAGCAACCTGAGGATTTGCGGGCAGCAAGAAAAAGAACTGTCAGCTCCAATGAAAGTGTGTCTGGAGTCTAGGATAGTAGTGGGATTGTTGACCACAGAATGAGTACACACTATTTCAAAGTGGCAAATGGATAAGATAGCAAATGCTTTCTATCCCCAGGCTGGAACCTGATTACTTTCAGTCGGACGCACTGTAGGAGGACGTGGTGGGTAGCGTCGTAACGGCCTGTGAATATGGGGCCCACCTGGTGATAGGGATAGTAACAGCAGTAGAAGCTGTACCTTACAGTTTACAGGATCGCCTGTAATATTGTTTGCATTATCCGATGCTCAGAAGAATGAATTTTGGGTGCGGAAGATGATGACTTCTGGTGACCATAGCGTGTTACTATAGCCTGTATACACAAGTGTGCGTCAGTGTGTGCGGGTCTTGTGTTTTTCTAACCAATCTCTATTCTCTTCCAGTTACTTTTTCACTTCACATTTTGAATGCTGCTTATTTGGATTGCGATACTGAAAAATAAATGTCGAGTGTGTTAAGTAGGATCTACGTCTTTTTCACATTGATGTATATGTCATCTGTTTGTGTTTGTATATGTATATATAACTTGAATATGATCGGACGATCAAAAAGACATATTTATCTTATACTATTGTCAGAAAAGAAGAACGCCAGAGAGTATATTTGCGAAATGACTGATAGAAGCGGTACAAAAGAAAGGCAAGGAGCAAAATCTCTCTCACACAAAGGTTTTCCTGGTAACAATGACAGGAAGTAATGCAAATATAGAGACATCTTTACTAAGACAATATATTCTAGAAATAGCACAGCTGTAAGACTGTCCTAGGAACTAAACACTATTAAACTGTTGATTTATTACATAAATAGACGAACGGTAAATCTTATGGGAACTAGGGTATCTGCTACCTTGCTGTCTTCTTGTTGTCTGCTACATATGTAATTACAAGCTGCATTGTTAAAATCGGCCTACCCGTTTCTTTTTTTAAGAAGAAGACCTCGCCAAACAGCTGCGATTTCATATTAATGCCTGCTACGTTTTAGAACTGCAGGATACACTTTATTATTGGTTCTTTTCTCTGAAAAATGGTCGTCTCACACAGCAGCTGCGATTTGCCTATTATTTCCGGCTACAGTATCGTCCCCATAAAACTGTATTCCATTAGAGGTAACGTGTCAATCAAATGAAAAACAGTCCGTTACACACAAAGAAGAAACATGGACCTTTGTTGGAACTAGTATGAGAAAAAAAGCTATATTAAGCTATGCCAAAATAAAGTTCATGTACTTTAAATTTTAATTTTCAAAAAGTGTTAAAAAGCACATTAGTTTATTTTCAAAATGCAATCTCACTACACGAGAATATATATATATATACTTGATACATTAAAAAGATGTGTACACTGTATTACAGGTGAATATATATATATATAAATTACAGCTGAATGAAATCAGGACCTGTTAGAGACTTCTTAAAACTGCCAAAAACACGGACACGTGAAGAAAATGTTGTTTTGTGTCTTTTTGCCGATATTAAAGACAGAATAACTGCCGCCCATATTCTGCCAGACCTCTTGGTCCCGAGTCTGAGATCTTCTAAAATTTCATCACCGGCTGTTATACAGAGTTTTATAGAAGTTCTTTATAAATGTCTAATATATATTATTTATCATTTTCATCTTCTAAAATGTTATAATAGTTAAAAGAAAGTTTATATTGTCGTGAAAAGTGAATAAAAACCCTTAGAAAATATACTTACTTCCCTTGATGTTAAAAACAATTACACATAACTACTATGGCGTAGTGGGCAATGACATGCAGGGTCAATCCTTCGTGCTTCCGAAATTTAGCTTTGTCCTTACTCCTTACTCGGTGGTTTAAAGTGTTATTTTAAAACAACAAGGGGTGCATGTGTTATTAGTCCCACCATCGTGAAGAATTCAATATTCAACAGAAGGGCGTAGAATGTGGCAAACCTTTGACAACATAGCAAATATTCCTTTCTTCCTGTTTCAAATGCTCCCGTAAAATGTTTTCACCACAGAGTTTGCCTGGTGACTGGTCATGTCATCATTTATCCATGTAACATAATCCGGGGATTTAAATAAACCTCAAGTCCCATCTTTTAAAATTACACAGTTCATTAAATTATCAGGCTTATCATGTATAGTGGTACGTGTAAATTCGTCGAAGGACAAACGTCTTGTGTGTTGGGTTGTCGTGTCTAGATGCGTATGCCTGGCCGCACATGACGTCTCCATTGATTAGTATACGAACAGTAGGACTTTACTAATATGGTCTGTAATGCTATACAACCAATAAACTGATTGGTGTAATGCAGAACAGAACAGAACATATCTTTATTCATGACTTGTACATGAGTACATCGTCAAAATGGAAATTAAAGAATACAAATAGTACAAATAAGTGGTGCAATGGCAAATAGAGCATGTCGTTTAAGAAAGACAACTAACGAGAATAAGACATATTTGCAAAAACAAACAATACTTTTATGAAAAAAAAAAGAAAGAAAAAAGGAAATAACTTTTAGACGGGAAAGTAGCATAGACTCAAATTCCAAAGATATTAAACAGCCACATTATGTAGAGAATTGTTTCTAGTTCTATAAGCTTCCTTTTGCATAAAAGGTTAATTAATTGACTTGCATGCAATCAAAATAATAGATTTTAGTCTTTCCCCCTTAAAACATTTGCTTTAACAAAATTGTTAAAGAAAGCTCGTTAACAAGGGATATCATGAAAGATGCAAAAATGGTAAATGATAGTTTATGCATTAACTAAATTATTATTATTATTATTATTTTATTTTATTTTATTTTCTATTTTTTACGACATTATCTTGTTTTAAATATACTGCGTAATAATACATTGTACACACTTTGAGCGTTACGTATAAAGTATATACAAAATGAAATACTCATCGCATTAGAATTTTTACAAGGTTATTATTCCAGCTGTTACCGCAATGGGTAGGAGTACTTTGGCAGTCTCCGTTATCCAAACACTGTGTACGTCATTGTTGATTGGGTTTATCGTCCCACCAACAGTATTTTAGTTATCTGGAGACGGTAATTCACTCAAAACAGATTTAGTGCTGCCTTCACTGTGTATAGCATACCATGACCACCTGGCATGATACCACACCCAATCACATTATCCTGACAACCGGCCAACCAGTCGTGGAACTACCCTTATATATACTTGAGCGTTAGCAAGGAAGCTATACCATTACCATTTTTTACGACTTTGGTATATCGCGGCACGGGTTTGAACCCGGGGCCTACCGTACCTAGAGCCAACGCTCTACCGATTGCGCTACCGGTCCTTTTTATAAACGCTTGTCCAAATTCTCCAAACAAAATGTTGTAAAGAGCCAAACAAAATTTCGATCATAACCGCCTCTCGAAATTGGAAGTTTCTTTTGGCTCTTTACGAAGTTTTATTTTAAATAATATCGTTCATGTTAAAAAGTGTACACATTTGATTTATTTGGCGTTATTGCTTTTTTTAGACTCATTTTTTTATTTATTTATAATATTTTCAATTTAAAAAGGCATTGCGTTAGCCCACTCAACAAATGTGTCCCCAGAAAGTCTAAAATTATTAGTTAATGTTTACAGTTTAATCTGAAGTATGCCGCCTTTTTTCGTAATTGGGAAAATTATCCACACTAACGATCGTTCTGGATGTTTTAAAACTAAATTAACGTTATTGTGCTGAGCCTGAATGAGTCGCCGAAACAATGGCCAAAATGACAGAGTTATAAATTGATAACGACTAGAGACCTACGGTTCAAATTTCATGTACTAGTACTTAAGCTGCTTTGAACGAGAGCTCAGAAAGCCACGTCTGATGTAATACAACAAAGGAGATTGAGGGTTAAGATTACAAGATCTGATATAAGAATGACAGACTCTAATACTTGATGTCCAGAAGCATCCATAAAGAACTGTAGGCAAATAGTCTACACATGTTTTTCTTTAACAAACGAAAACCATCTATGTTGTTATGATCACATGCATGAAAAATGGACATAATGTACCTACAACCGTGAATAGTTACCTTGTCACCAAGGGGGAGGGGGACAAGTTCTTTGGTCACCACTATATTTCTTTCTTTCTTATTTGATTTCCTTCTTTCCGAGTTAAGATACAAATAGTCTTGACAAGAACCGGAAGAACAGCGTGGTTATAATACAAACAAAATGGCGGCTGATAGCAGAACGGTGGTAATATATACATGGTTAACGCAAAATGTAATAAACAAGGTAGCGAAATAATGGAAAATGAGGGTAAAGTAAAGTAATGTGAGACTTTACCAACGAGAAGAAATAACAGGGGGGAATATTTTATCAAAGAGCTAACAGCAGCAAAACAGCCTATATAGATGCTTCAATTGTGCATTTAAATGATGTTAGCACTGTTTTAAACCATGAAGATGGTATCCAATAGAATTTGAAGAAAAGAAATACAGGTAAATTGGTGCATGATGATATTAGTTTCTTCGACGAAACCGTTTACATACATATTGGTAAATTGATTCGAATGTACATCGCAGTCATGTAAACTTGTCACAACGAAATACAATTATATGTTTGGGGTGATTGATCTTTTTTGGAAAAAAAAACAAAACAAACAACGTTTAATAAATATGTAGGGTTTATATGATAAGAGTTGTTAATATAACGTTCACGAGCTGTATAGAGTAAGTGTGGAGATTTGATTTATTATGTTATTGTATATATGTAGATAATGCTTAACAAATCGTCTTTTTGCAGGCATGTGTTTACATAATTAGGGACAATAGTGCAGTTAATTAAGTAAATTTGAGAAATTTAAATCTTTTAGCACACTGAATATAAATATACATGTCGATATATATGCATATTTTGCATTGCTTGGTACATTTTGATTCATTGCATTGGTATCTCCACTTATTAGCATAAGATGTAGAAATGTAAACATGTTCTTATAATGATGTGAAGTTATGTAAAGTAATGTCAAGTTGTCAGCAAGAGCAGAATTGCCGATTTTCATCGTATGTATAATTGAGCCATGTGAGGTTGATGATAATTCATTTAGTATCCCATCTATGAAGAGAAGATACATCCGGCTGGATAAGATCTCCCCTTGACGTACACTTTGCAGCACTGGAAATTATGACGATGTTTAGCCATTTACAAGTACTTTGCTATGTAGCTCTGTGTAATAGCTTATGAAGGTACGTAGAGCCTTTCCCTGATTTCCGAATTCCGAGTAACTTACTGAAAATGACACAGGGAAGGATATAGTCAAAAGCACCATCTGTGTCTAACATGGCTACGAATGACAAAGTACCTTGTTCTTACTAGTGTGCAATGGTTTCTTGGAGACTTGACGAGGTAGTATGTGCTACGAGATTTGATTGTCAACGTTTTGTTGGTTATTAGGGGTTATAGGTCTATAGCTTTTGGGGGTGGTCATTGGTTTCCCGGGTTTGTGTAACGATATTATAATACCTGTTTTACAGCCAGGTGGTACTTTTGTAGAGCACAGCATTATTGAGAACAATTAACGAATGTAGTTGTATAAAATCTTACCTTTTATTAAATGTTCATATGAAATGGGTCGTATCCGGGTGCTTTTATATCTCTTTTTTTCATGTTTAATCGCAATTTCGATATCGTTTTCTTCTACCTCTTTTGTGAAAATGACGTCTTCAGAGAAGTTATTTTTGTCTATG
This sequence comes from Sinonovacula constricta, assembly GCA_007844125.1. Lineage (NCBI taxonomy): Eukaryota > Metazoa > Mollusca > Bivalvia > Cardiida > Solecurtidae > Sinonovacula > Sinonovacula constricta. The sequence goes on along the minus strand of CM017558.1, from coordinate 68,129,647 downwards.
AATTGATCGACTTGTAGCTTAGTTCGGTTTGAAACTGTGCATCATAAGATTAGATATCCTTTGGTGAGGATACTTCACCGTAGTACTCTTTGAATGCCTTTAATATTCCTTTTAGATCTTTTGCTGTTTTGATATTTCGTAGATATTTTCGTTTTTTATATATTCATGTTACATGTTGCTGCATTGCTGCGTTCTTGAAAATACATGACTTGGGAAGTTTTGACAGCACTATTTTGATTGTTGATGAAGTTACGTTTTGCTTACTTGTAGGTTTTGTAAACAAGTTATTGGCTTGGCGTGTTTGTCGATTGTCGATTTTCTATCTATGTTTTCTATCGTCGCTTTGCTGTTTGTGAGCATGTTAAACTGTTGAATTCCAATACGGTTTGTTGAACGTGCATGTATGTAGAACACGACTGACTTGTTGTATTTAAGAAACAGTTTGTTTGTAAAGCAACTCTGGATCATCAATTGATTTGTCAGTTTCAATGTAACTAGTAAAAGTTCAGATAGCAAGAGTTCATACTCGTGAATGTTTTGATTCGAAGATTTTTTTCATTCAATGAATAACACTTTCCTTGTGGAAAATCGACTCTTGTATAGATGGGAAGGTGATCCGACATATCGCATAACAAGAGGGCCATGATGGCCCTTAATCGCTCACCTGAGGGCACGGGCTTTTAGTAGGCTCATATCTGGCGTAAAGTAATCAAGAGTTATTTACTTTAGAAATCTTTGCTGAAGATTGGGCCATTAGTGTGGCCACTGGGCTGATAGCATTTTCTAGAATTGTACCAAGTTACCTACTGAATCCACATGACCCACTTCAAAACATATGTAAGATTTCATACTGGCAAACATTCTGGCCAAGTTTGGTGAAAATTGGGTCATCAATGTGGCCACTAAGTGTTTTCACAAGGTTTTTCTAAAATTTGGCCTATTGACCTACTTTTTGACGCACGTGACCTTGTTACAAACTCATCCAATATTTCTTGCAGGCAAATATTCTGGCCATGTTTAGAGAAGATTAGGCTATGAATGTGGTCTCTAGTGTGTTCAGCTTTTTTCTGAGATTTGACCTAGTGACCTATTTTTTGACCCCACGTGACTCAATAATATACTCATCCAAAATTTCATGCAGACAAACATTCTGATCAAGTTTGGTGAAGATTGGGATATAAATGTGGTCTCTAGTGTGTTCACAAGTTTTTCCTAAAGTTTGTCCTTTTGTCCTAGCCTTTGACCCCAGGTGACCCAATAATGAAATAATCCAAAAATTCATGCAGACAAACATTCTGACAAAGTCTGATGAAAACTGGATAAAAACTGTGGCCTCTAGTGTGTTCACAAGTTAAAATGTTGAGCAGAACGACAGACGATGGGCGAAGGGGTATCAGTAAAGCTCACCTGAGCACGATGTGAAAATGTGTATGGTATTCTGTACATGCATTACCATTTTAATCAAACCAATATGCACGAAATATTTTGTAATAGCTCCAGATTAAACATAGAGGATAACAAAATTTATATATGTATCTATATATCTTAAATGAGATGTAACTTTTCTAAATGATTGTAAAATGTTAAATGTGAGTTATATGAAAAATAACATTTTTGCTGATGAAATGGTAGTCAAATGGGATGTCAATGTCTAAATTTATTTTAATAAAACTTTTTTCTGAATCTTAGGTAATTTTACTAAATATAGTTTCAGTAAGATATAAAACATTGGCGTGTCTTTGAAGATGGACCTAGGTCTTAGGATTTACACAAAAAACACACATCACAATAAGTCCTGGCACAATAATATAATATTTATTTACATTTATATATGTAAAGAGAGAAAACATTTAAATTACGAAAAATGTAATATAAATAAATGAAATGCACAAATATACATAAAACTTGGATGTTCATACTTGATGTGGGAAGACTGCTTAACAGGCATTTCTTTGCAAATTATTTCAAATAGAAATAACATACTAATTTACTTAGAAACCCTTATAAGTATGACACTAAATAGCTGTCATGAACTGCAGTACCTACTACTTTTTCTATAGTCTCTAGATTATTAGTTTTTTTATCACGATTTGATGTCAAAAAAGTAGTGGTATTTTGATAAAAAAAATGCACTTAATATTTTTGCAAATATGACCAAGAAGAGCAGTTTCCCCATATAAGGTATGACTAAAGTACCACCAAGTTAACACCTAATCCAATTTGTTTTCATAAATAGTTGGAATATTTTCCTCATGAAACAGAAACAGAATACAAGTACATATACCTCAGTTTGCACAATACCAACATCAGACAACAATTTTTAACAAGTATTTTGGTCCCAAACTGGTAGATAGCACATTCATAAAGCAAGCGAGTTTATGTCCTTCTGGCAATTTAACCCATCAAAGCAGAAAAAAGGGTATTTCCTAATTGCCGATATTCCCTAATTGCCCGTAAGCCTTGATCAAGAGTACAAAGGTTTGTAGAAGAAATAGACATTTTACTTATTTCCTTAAAACATTCAATTAGTAAATTAATTTAAATATTATATATTATAATGTATATCGCCAAGATAAACAAGAACTTGTATTGCAGTTCTTTCACAGCCAAGTATAATCTATATTTAAAACATTCCTATAGACAAACAAAGGAATATAGAGACAATACATTATTGTGATGTAACCTACAAAAGATTAACAGGAAGCACTAGACAAAAGGTTTAACAAATAGAACACCTCTTTTGTAACAATACCTAAAATTAACTAAAGGATAAATTCACTATCTAGGATGAGAAATTTGATTTTACACATACAATATTCACAATGTTGCTACTTCTAGTGTTTGTTAATGTTACTGACAGCTACTTATAGTTAACCTAGTACAATTCCAATACAATTATCACAGGTTTAAGACATTATTTTCACACAAGCAAGGAAGATATAAGAGGCACAAGTGAGATAAAGGTCTACACATAGATAAACCTTAGACACAATAGTCACATTTTAGAATTTTCTAAAGCTTTGTTTTTCTTATTATGTTGGAATATATATTACAACAATAGTATGGTTATTCTTTAACTTAATCTTAGTTTTAAAGAAGGTAAATTCTGAAAATAAAGCAATTTCAACTTAATTCAGTTTCAAGCATTAAAAGATAGCTACAATATATGCCAACAATGATACATATTTGCAATGAGATAAAGTGATAAAGTCATTAAAGACCTCTTTATCACTGACTTGAGACAGTGCTGTTTTTTCTATTCTAAAGTTCAATAAGCCTGTAAACAGACATTCCCATACATTTTTTTAGAAACTATATCAAATACATGAACAACACATACAGGTTACACACGTTTCCTTAAGCTCTATGGTAAAAAATCATTATGTATGCAATGAAAAAAAAACCCACCAGGTTACAAATCTGAGCTAATAATAATTTGTTTAAATCATACCACGATGTTGTACTAATTAAAAATAAATTGGAAATATCTACAGACCATTTTACAATTAGTTAACAATGTTATATATCATTTTATGATGATTTTGAAACCTATACAAAGCAAACTGTCAGTTTATAAATTACGATGGAATACTATTAAAGAATACATTACAAATCTGTACAGAACACCTTAGTCATATGATAGTGTACTATTTAAATAATAAAAAGTACAGATGAACGCTATTAATGCTTCTATCATTATGATTTCCATAAATATATTGAATTAAAAAAGCTGTACCCAGACATATACTATTGTACCTATGTGCTTGCTAAAATATTTATCATATATAGCATAAATCTTCCACTGTTTACCAGATTTTATTATTAAAAAAATACTGTTACTTCATTGGTTAGAATAGATTTACAAGTCCCCATAAGGGTAAGGTTTAGCTTTCAATTTAACAAGAAATGCAAAAAAGATGTCCTGATATCAGAGCATAGTGAGCAGGCAACAATTTATTTGATAAACCAATCAACTGTTTATAATTATTTTGTGTATCACATGATGCAGCAAACAGCTGAAAATATTGGGTAACTATTTTTGTCAAGGATTTGGTCATAATTTTAGTTGCTTTAGTGTGTAAGTCTTTACTTCAAACTGCTGGAATAGCCATTTTAGTGGGGGTGTTTTCAAACTGTGTCTGAATTGATGACAAGTATCAGATCTCAACATCACCTTGCCTTTACCAGTATTGGCTTAACTACTAAGCAATGAAGAAAACTGCAATAACAAGTGACTTGGTCACAATTGATCACATTTGAAAATTTATATTTTTGTCTAGAACAACAAAAGATTTTTGAAGCACAACGAATAACTGAATAATATATTACATTTTACCACTAGTAATGTAAACACCATGCCCTTAAGAAGATTGTGTTCTCTTTAGGTTGGGGGAGGAGAAAAATGCTGCAATGCTTTTAAACTATTTTAATCATTTATAGTTCACCAACCTAGTATATCTCTGACCTATGCAATATGGGCAACAACATGTGTGAACCCTTAGCTTGCTAAACATGTATATTAATGATTTTGGCAAACAGTGTAGATCCAGATCAGCCAGCTCCTGCTGAGAGCTATCTAATCAGGATCTGCACTATCTGCTGTTGAATCTCTAGCACTATGTCTAGGTAACTTTGAGTGTCAATGTTAAAAAGATGACCAAAGAATAAGTCTGGGTTATTAACAAATATAGCAAGCTAAGGGTTAAGGTCAGTCTAACAATATGTTGATTGGATCGATATTGATACAATAATTTAAAAACATCAAATGCAGATGTGTTTCTTTGCGTCATAAACCTGCATTAAACTGTGACCAAGTCACTTGAAGATGTTAATGGATATACAGTACTAAGAACAATAAGCTTATCTCAATCCCACATAACTGTACTGGTATGGTATGTACATAGACACTTACACTAGGCCAAGCATTCTATGTTAATCAACAATTGGTTCAAAGGCTTTTAGACATATTATGATAGTATGACAAAGGACCAACTATGACATATACCAATTACATTTCTAAAACCAATTAATTTAGAAATGCAATGTGTGAATCTTATTAAAGGAAACCCTTACTTAATTGACTTGAGAGATAGAGTTTCAAGTGGGAACAAATATTATTATTGTGTTTTTATGTACCGTATATGAAGTAATTTATTTAGACTGAACTACAGATCTAATGACTGAATATTGAAAACAATGTTATATTGCCAATTAAGTTCTTTATAAGTCAATTTTAATTGAATGTTTGTTTTAATTCCTCACTATTATCATACTATGAATTTACTCTAAAAGCACCTTGAGCCATGGTCTAACTCATCACACAACAATGCAACTCTCTTTACACGGCTGACTCTCTATGATTTCGTAATTTTCTATCAGGATTGAATGTTGGAAGTTTGGAAGGGGGGCAGATAATGGCTCCTTTCTGTAATGTCACTGTCTCTTTGGCAGGTTTTTCATTTCTGGGAGATGTTTCCGAATCCATTGTGCTGGTTTGATCATGGACCGGCTTAGAGGATTCTGGAGTTGAGGAAGAAATGTCCTCAGATTTGAACACAACATCATCGTCCGATAGCGTTACAGTCTGTCGTCTCACTCTACCTTGTGCCTCACCCTCGGGCACCACTCTGGGTGATCTCTCATCGTCTTTTACTCCATTTGTTTGTGTCACGTCATGATCACTGAAATCCATTTTACATACAGGTTCTTTGGAAACTGCAGAAACTGAATCACTTACTGACAAATCTTTGCCAACCTTTTTACGCATTTTCACTTTGTCTTTGCACTCATTGCTTTCCCCTTGAATAGATCGACTCTTTGGAAGTTTGCTTGAGTGGTTTTCAGTGTCACTTGATACCTCCATATCAACACACCATGACTGAGACATTCTGTTAGGGGAGCGGTTCACTCCTAAACTGGGTGGGGAGGATGACAAAGGAGAGCCGGGGGACCATGATTGTGTCAAAGGATTCTGCTTCGCAAGAGGACTAGTTGGCCGTCGACTGTCTAGCAGGAAGTTTCCAGATCTTCGCTTGAACTTTTTATCTTCCCGATCATCACCATTAGAGGAGAGATTCCGTCGGAAGGATGGACTTTTTGTTGGACTGCTATCGGATCCTGATGGTGTCTTCATGCGTCGGCTAAAATCAGGGGACTGAGTGCCGTCCACTGAAGATGTGGGAGACATGCCAAGTTTCTTGTAAAATGATGCTTCTGGGGAGCCACTCTCTTCTGAAGCCTTGCTAAAACTCTCAGACAGTTTCCACATCAGCTCTTCATACTCCATAGAAAGTCGCTTGCTGGCTCGGGATTCTTTGTCATACTTCTTCATCAGGTTCTGACATCTCTCGTGTAACACCCTGTAAAATTTAGTTTTTTAGATGCATTAATAACTCAATTATGGTCCTCTTAGCAACAATTAGCCATTAATGATAAAAGGAAGGCTTCAAACAAATGTCTGGGTAAAATTAGCAATACACCAAAGTCCAGCACAGAAAACATCCCACATGAAAAGTTTTAACCATGTTGTAAAGGGCTTAAAGAAAAGAAATATTTACAGATCAAAACTCAATAGACATTTACGATATATACTGGTAAATACACAACAGTTACATCATAAAATTATGCTTTTGACAGCAAGTTACTGGAATATACACAGTGCCTTAAATTCTACCCCAGTATTTACTAGAAAATGTGTATTGCACTCACTTCTCATGGTCTGTCTTCATGCTTATGATGGCCTCTAGGTTTTCCTTCTTTTGCTGTAGACTGATTATCTTCTCTTGTGCTATTGGCAGTTCTTCAAGCTGAAACAAGGGAGATAAATGCATATTTAATATTTCTAATAATGACTGGCCTTGTTAAAGTTATCTCCCTTCTATCTTTGTGGGGCCTCCCAAGCTGAAACAAGGAAGATGATAGGTGAAACAAGGACGATAATAACAATCTAAACAATGGGAACAAGATTAATTTTTGAAATCTCCCTTTACCTCAAAGTACTTACATCTTCAAAAGAAAACTAGAAACTTCTGATAAAAAAAAAGCAAACACAAACCAAACCAAAGTTCAGATGATATGCTTACAGGAAACAAAGTGTACGACCATTTTAGTGCTAGACAATACCTTGTACTTGCATATAAAACTTAAACCAGTATTTTCTAAGTCACACTTATGCAATATTTCTAGCAGAATCCAACATATATATATATATATATATATATATATATATATATACAGTTTGATTTTATCAATTAGTATGAACAAAAGAGATATATTATTTACATTTAAATTCTAAACTATGCACTTTTAATTGAGATATGTGTTTCATAGTACATGCACACAAAACTTTTAGCTGGGCATTATTGGGACCCAGAGCTTGGGTGAGCTGATACGTTCTCCTCATTCCTGGAATAGGAATAATCAAGCTAAAAAAAAAAAAATTGCTTGATAATTAATGCCTTTATTAGCAAATAAAAACTACCCCACGATAATGGATTTTCCAGCAAGCAAAGGGTTAAATAAGACAATCTACCTTCTTCTGAAGCTCAGTGTTTGCACTGCGTAGTTTGTTGATCTCCTCATTCTTCATCTCAACCACCATTTTGAGACTCTCTATTTCCTGAGGTAGATTCTTGTATGGGGCTAGGGCACACTAGAAACAGATAATATAAAAAGCATCGTAAATGTGGGTCGATAAAGTTATGGTATTTTGCAATGTAAATTCTTGCTTGCACACACAAAAATGAAAACTAATTGTTTGGTGTAGACAAGAAAGGTTGTTTTTGCATTATTGTTTTATTTGGTTCAATACACTGCCAACTGTCTTTCAGTCTTACTTAGACAACTTAAGTAGTTACTTTGTAGCATACACACAGATACAGCTTAACTGGTATATTAACAGCCAGAAAATAAAACAGAAGTTAGGTATAAAACAACTAAATATTTAATTCTATTGATAATACAGCAAAGTATTATATTTTAAAAACATTAAACAAGTAACCAGTAAAGCAAGGTTATAATGTTAAGTCCTTTGGATACGAGACTATTAGCCAGACAAAAACTAAAATCATGAATAATAAAATATTTATCGTCCTAATCCAGATGCTGGTATCTACATACTATCTAGTATTTTATTAAAGTGATGAATATGAGTACTAAATGATACAAGATAAGTTTTGCACTGCACAAACACCAAGTTATTCTGTGTACAAGCAAGTATGGCAGACAGATGGAAGAATGATGAAAAGAAATGCAGGTAGTGTAATGAGTGTTATTACCTGAAAAAATTTAAAAAATAGAGATAAATAATAGGCTAAGCTGTGGCTCTTGTGCAATGAACTTTTCCCCACATTAGGATATACCAAGTTATAAAAGAATCCATTCAGTTGTTTTCAAATTATTTTCTGGACAAAAGAATATAAACTAAGGGAAATCACTACAAAGCTAACCACTAGAGCAAGAATAAAAAAAAAAAAATGAAGTTTTATAAATCATATTCTGAGTGTTATGTGCAGACATTACAAAATCTGGAAATCATAAGACCTACATTGAAAAAAAAAGTTGTACCATAAATTTTTTTGAGACAAAGTAAAAGCACAATTTCATTAAAGTGGCAGGACTTAAGGTGAAGATATTGTTTAGAAATAAGAATCATCTCATATAGAATATGCACACTATCTTGGTTCACAACAATCATTATTATTTATATGTAAGCTTTCCATTGGACTCTGGTATTAATTTGCTGTTTTTTTAATAGATACATCGCAGCAACCAATTTCGATCATTGTAGCGGCGTCCAGCTGTTTTGGTGGAGGAAGACCACACACAAATGTCGGTAGAACCACTGGTGCACCGCAGGTCAGCTGGAAAACCTTTCCAAATAAAGTCCATGAGCACTGATCGGGAATTTCTTTTTTTTAAATGAGTTAAATTTATTTATTTAATAATCTAAAAACTACTATAAAACATGTAAAGAGGTCCTGAACATACCTGTACTTTATAGTCTGAGTCCCTCTGCAGGGCCTCCTCACACACGCGAGCCCTGTCTCGCAGGCGGTCACATTCCTGGCGTAATGTCTCTACCTTGTCCTGAAACATGCAGCAACACAATCATGTTTTCCTTCAGATGACGTTATCGTAAATTAACACTAAGCATTTGTTAATCCTAAAAAAGTGGAGATTCATTAAGATGTTGTTTTCTTCTTTAGACATTTTTATCCTGACCAAAACTGCTTCAGGTTAACAAAAACAAGAGCTGTCCACAGACAGCATGCTCAACTTTTCTTAAAGCTGGGAAGTATAATGGAAGTTCTTGTTTGAATAAGCAGCATAACTAAGAAAAAAAATGAAATGAAAGGTTACTAAGGCTCAACAAAACAGGAGTACCACCCTATGTTCATGAGAAAAAAACTCACTTTTACTCAGTGGCTGTGAATATTACTTACAGAGAGTGTGAGTTTGATGCTGTCAAATCTTCCAGTAATATCCTCTAGCTTGTCCTGGTGTTGTTTGTGCAGCTCTGTAACATAAATATTAGTTTGGCTGGTCAGTCAAATGGACTCAAGATTGATAGTGTGTATAAAATATTGTTGATCATATGGAATAATTAAATTATAGAATACTCATTGCAATTCTACTTAATTAAGACAACAAAAAGTAACAATAGAAGCTATATGCCTTCAAATTCTACATGTTGAACATGTTGAACTTATGGCTGTGAACTGAAAATACATAGCAAATGAAACATAACAAATATAATGTAGAATGTGTACAAAAATAAGTCATCTGTTGAGAAAATAAAATCCCCAATTAGTTTAAATATAACTATTTGAAAAAGGTAAGAAATGCATTTAGACAGATTCCACAAATTATTTTGTCATATTTTTTTTTTTGAATAAGAAGACAATATTACAAAAAAATTATATTACAATCTTAATTTTTCCACTTAGACTCACTGTTTATACACACATAGCATGTTACATATACATATCAAGTAAATAATTACAAATTATTTGCTTATGATTTAAAACCAATCCAGATGTTTTCCTTTTTATTATACAATCAATCAGAATACAGACATATAATAAACATATTGTACGTTTAAAATACGGCAGTAAATCTCACATGTTGCCATCTTATACATACTTATATGAGGTGTGGGAACGGCCTGAAGAGCTTATTAAATATTGACACAAAATACAAGATCGCCCAGACATACTGTAAATCTGATCTCAACCTTTTAAAGCCTTTTTATTGGTGCTGTCTTTCCTATTTAGCCCTTTATCTAGGGTCAAGCATATTTCATTGCCTTCGCATAGACCTTGAAAGCACATGAATTTGTATAAAGCATATCCAAGTTTATAAATAATTATAATGTAAAATTGAGGGATATTCACAGTATGTAAGATATTTACGCACGAACACACACACCTCTGCCAGAGAAGGGATTGGGATTAGCCGGCATTTTTGCTGATACTGCGCAGCGACACTTCTATCATTATAGCACAGGGGCACTTATGAGGTGCCCAGGGACTGAACCCGGCCGGTCCATTATACTGACACCGACGAGTCAGGCATAATGCTGTCCCCTTTGCCCCGAGCTTTAGGAGGGAAGCCACTACTACCAACTTTAAAGTCTTTGGTTTGACCCGGCCGGGGTTCGAACCCACGACCTCCCGATCCGCAAGCCGACGCTCTACCACCTGAGCTATTGCGACCGGTCCTGCCAGAGAAGGCAGTCATATCCATTGTCATATATATATATATATATATATATGTGTGTGTGTGTGTGTATATATATATATATATATATATATATAAATATATTTATTTATTTATATATATATATACACACACATACACACACATATATATGGATGTAATAATTAAAAAAAGGACAAAGTTCAAAGGTACTTTTCTTTTGCCAATCAAACAATTTGTCAGGTAAGCTCACCTTTCATATGCAGCACCACAGCATACATTGGTCGAGGGTTCCCATTCACATCACTCTTTCCTCGACTCTCTAACACTTTCACCTCTGGCTTCATAATTAACTCCAATTAGATCCAATGTAAGATTCACTGGATGCATTCCATATTAGTACTTTTCACACTAATTAAGTCACTGGTTACCATGACCAGGTACTGTCTTACACAGTTTGTAATTGTCCGACCTGAGGTGAATCACACAAATAAGTTCACTACAACTGCCATGAATTTCTTTCTATTGCAAATAATCCAATGTTGAATCTATCATGTCATAATAAGTGTATTCATATCTTAGTACAAGGCACCTGTGACTGAGCGTTTAGAATGGAAGTCTTCACCACTGGAGTTCGAGTCCAGGTAGGGCAAAAACTTTCATGCTTGGAGGTCTACCAGTTAATTGTGTCTGGGGTTTTCCTTTACCAACAACTTGCTGGGCATTGTCCGTATGACTCCAATTGTGTCACTTTGATGTAATAAAAACATAACAAACAAAACATTTCTAATTATTTGCTTGCAGCTGTGTTCAATATCAAGCTCTGATAAAACGGATACAAGTTAAATCAGATATCAGTAAAATGACTCCAATATTTATTTTTTTAATTTTATCTTGCAATGAAAACTATCTTTGTATTTGGGAAAGTTTAAAACCCAAACTTTATTTTAAAAAAACACTAAAGAAAACAACTTTTCCCTAAAAAAAGTGGATTTTTTTTCTAAACATAATTAAACCCTATCCTATGAATGTAGTCAATGTTATGAACTCCTCACAACTAATGCTACCCATAATCCATCAGGATGTTCTGACTTTAGTTCATCCAACCATTAAACTGCAAGTTATCCATCCTTTGCAAGTTAAAGCCCCATAGTCTGACATCATTTTTCAGCCTGACCAGGCAATGAATTAGTTTTGAAGGGTTTGAGTCCAGTTCAGGTTTTATTGATAGAAGTCATCTAAGTTGTTGACAGCTCTATATATGTTTAAACAGCCGAGTCAATACTGACTAGATATTTATATTTGATATACAAATATTGAAAACCATTCATATGGCCTCTCAGTCAGCAGAACACCTTTAATTCTTAACCTGCCTAACAACATACAAAATGACCATATAAGGCAAACGGTGTATCTCCAGGTCAGACAGCTTTCACTGGGAGCTGTCTAACCAAGATCATCATTATTGGCTGTCAGGTTCACAGGTAATTATACTGTTTGTAACTGTTGCATTAACATGAGTAACCAAGTGTACATGTATTAGTGGGAGTTTCAAATTGAGTAGGCTCAGGGTTAAAAAAAAGGTGGAGATAAAAATCTTGAAACACTTAGTGCCTATCCCCATATATGCTCAGACAGCTGGCATGGAGTCAAGAATCCAGTTGTAAGATAGCCTCAAAGGCAAATCATTGATTTATATGGTCCCAGCTAAAACTCTGAGACATGCAAGGAATGCTGAATTCGAATGGGGTTAATAAAGTTAAAAAGTGTTGACTATCCTTGTTTGTAAAGGATATAAATCTCTTAATTGTAATACTTCAGAAAAGTAAATAAAAATTTGTCTAAGTGCTTTAAATTGAAAGCTTAAACAGCTGTCGTTATGGGTGTAGTATAGATGTAAAGTCATTAGACATGATGATATAGGTCATTCTACATAATTGTGTCCACAACTGTCCTTGTGCTGCCCTGTTCCCTTAATTAGGTGTTACAACTGGACTTTGCTTTTAAGGTGGTACCAATGATTCGTCATTATTAAATAAACCTTTTGTACATGTAAGAATTTCAAGCCATTTGTCTTTGGGTGTTTGGGGAGGATAAATGACACTCTGTTAGTGTTTTTTTTTTTGCTTTAAGTTAAAAATACATCACAAATTCTATGGTAAAATACAAGTGCATGCTGTGAACAACTCGATTAATCTGTGTTTTTATTATTATTCATCTCTTTTATATGCCGTAAGATTTCTGCTTAATTACACAGACTTCAAATCTGTCAGAAAACCTCACTGACAATCACATAATTTTGCAATGAACTTATTGCTCTTCAACACTACCTTTTTGTAAAAAATGAGATTAATATAGTTACTCTATCCATGTTTTTGTGGAAAAGTGGTTCAAAACTCACAATAACAGGTTCTGAACTTTGCTCCATATGCAGAGATAGGCTTCACCCCATGTATATCATGTTTGTTGTGTTACCAGGCAACTGCTGCACAATTCAAGGTCAATGTCATGCAGCTTTTAACAAGACTTGTCTTTTACCAAGAATATACATGTACTATTATTCCTCTTATTTTAGGCAGTATGTATTTAAAGACTGGTTCAGACTAGGACCTATAATCATACACTGAACATAGAAAACATGTATTAACAATTCTTATAACTTTGTCAATTAAATATTACAAAATTAGGTGGACTTTAAAATCCCATATACTATTATGATAAAAGCATTAGCCATCTGTTGATTGCACTTTCTTTGATATTATTTCTGGCCCAATTGTACAATCTTTAACTATTATATATATATATAGTATATTCTACTTAGACCATAAAAATACCACAAAACTTTGATGTAGCATATATTTAAAACAACTTATTATTTCAGTCAATCTACTACTTTCAATACTGAAAGGTAAGGTACACCCTTCAGAATAAATTCAGACATGACAGTGAATAAGTCAATTACAAAACATGTATAGAGAGACTATTTAATATCTGATCCAGATATCTGATAATGTCTTACATTAAACTTCTAGCCTGTTGGCACAAATTGCTAAGGCAAGGTAAGTAGATCCAGATAATAATTTAGCACTTAACTTCAAGGATGTTAAATTGCCAAACTATTTGCCTGATGCCATAGTGTAAAATCGTGTTTGCATGAGCCTAACGCACAACACCAAAAATCGGACATCTTATGAACCTAGCGCACAACACCAAAAATCGCCAAAGGATTAGTGAAGCTAATGAAGTATGAGCCGTCTTAACAAGTATCTGCATTGTTTGTAGCTGAGTGTCTAGCAATAAATCTTGGTACCTTTGTATTTAGTAATACATTGTAATAAGATGACTAAGAATTAACATTGATTATAAACAAACTGAAGCTAAAGAGAGTTAATCTAAACCCTGTAAAATTCTGGACAAGGTGTTTTGTGTTCCAATCAACTTTAATCAACTCAGTGTTTAGGTTAATCAACTGCTCTTATACTATGACTGGTCTACAGACATTTAAAATATTTAAGACTTTACAGTCAATAAGTCCATTAAAGTGAATACCGGTATAGAAACACTATTAAATTTAGCTAAACCTGACATACCTGTATCAAAGATCAGTAAAGCTCTGGAGAGAGTCTATTCTCCAATCAAGTTGAATAAATTCTGTTCTGTTCATAAATTGCTTTCATAATGTGAGATACACCTTAAGAACATTTCAGACCCTGGGGTGAATAGAGACACATCTACAAATTATCTAGTCCTGTTGAATACATACCACAACCAGGCTATAAAATCTTGACTTCAATCAATGAAATTGATGACTTAATGCACACAAAACACTTTTCTTGTCTGAGTCCACTTGGAAATACATTACACCTTGTAGAAATCCCAAACGTTTAACTGAATATATGATTAAAGAAGGCTTTTAAGTGAGCAATTTGCACATATTTGGTATCATTGAAAATCAAAATAATTAGCTTTACAACTTGCAGGAAAATTGTATTTTATTTTACTTTTATTTCAGTTTTATTACTTTTCTGCTACAATTTTAAAAACACTTATTAGTTTCTGTTACTTTTTACTTGCATTGCAGCACCAGGGCATTTAAAAATCCTTTTAAAGATGACTTGCAACAAGACTGAAAGTTTCAAATTAAGCCCCATGAAAACATGATAGTTTTTCAAAATAAATTCAATTTGATCACAAAGAAGTAATACATAAAACTGTATGTTTCATACAAGAAATTTCTATTTGTCTTGCATCGGCTGACCTTTTGATTTTTTAATGACATAATCATGGTCATGGTCCAGTTACTTGGTGGAGGAAGACCCCCCAATGTCTGGGTAGAACAAGTGGCACATCACGGGTCGGCTGGAAGACATTCCTACATTAAGCCCTGCGTCCCAACAGCAACTCTACCCGTCAGCCGCAGGTGTCCCTCTTGCACGCCTGATCTTAACTGACTTCAATGATTAGTTTAAACTATATCCTTTGACAAATACATTCATTAATTACATTGGCAGGTGCAGATTGAGTTTGACCGTCAACATATTACAGGTTAATTCAGGGCTAATTAAATATACACAAACATTTCCTGAGCTCATTTATCCTACCAATCTTTCAGCTTATCAACAGAAAACACAGACCCGTTAAGAATAGAGTAACAGGAAGAAAATAAAAAAAAAAGAAATCTATCCATCCTGCCTAGCCAATAGAAAAAGAGATAGAGAAATTAAAAAAAAAGAAAACTAAAAATATACATCACACAGATACCCCATAACCTAATTCCTTGACTGTCTATATCTGTCTCTTCTAGACATTCTCCTGCTATCTATTCAGGAAATAATCTGATCAAATGTTCCAACTGCTGTGCTGCAGTAATCTAGAAGGAAGGTAGAATAAATACTTTCTTCAGACTGTCTAGGCAGCAGATCTCAGACAACCAAATTTACCAGGTGCTACTGATGCTAAGAAGATTCAGAGAAAATACAGGCATCCCCACTGGGCTACAGTCAGTCAACTCATGGTACAAAGAAACGTGACTCATCTATGGAAAGTAAACCATCATGAATGGCAGATATGGTTAACAATACACACTGAGTTTTGCACCATGGTTGGTTATATTATGTTTTGCTTATAAATAATCATTTTCCACAAATGTGACCAATTATAAATCATGGTAATGCTGGAAGATTTTTTAAAATTAAAATATATACATTAAAAGTGTTCTTGCAGTTATTCTTTTGATCTTTAATGTTTCAACAGCTTCAGTTTAATTTTTTCTGTAAGGATAATTTTAACAACTAGTTAAATGATTTGTACTAGTCTATGTCACCCTTAATTAATTGCAATTATCTTTAAATTAAATGGTAATGTAAACCAACAATGTACCTTTTTCTCAATCAGAGCTTGTATTCCACAATGAAGTTATAAACAGAATGTTAATGCATGCTTAATTAATAGATGAACTTGATCAATCAATCAATTAACAGTTCAATATCAGCAGCACATTGATCAGTTCAGTGTACCTTGCTGGATCTGTCCAGCCAATAAGACAGGTAAAGTTGGTGGGAACTTTATCAATTATTCACACATTACCAATAAAAGTCACAAAGAGCACTATTGACCCCTCAAATAAACAAGCAACTGTAGAATAGAAAATTGTTTCTTGTTCAAATATTTGTACATTTTTAAAGCCGAAAACTGAGAAAGATGTCAATTATTTTGATTCGGAAAGGCAAAGAGAGTGTCAATAACATTTTTCAGATAATACATTGTTTCACCAGGAGTCTGAATACAGAGGACTGTTTCTTTGTAAACAAACATCATCAAAGAGATTAATTATGTGTGTTCTTGTGTTTTTTTTCATTTATCTAAAATCTGTAAAACTGTTCATTTTAAATAGCACAGATTAGATAATAATGTTTCAAAACAGACATTTTATTTTTGTTGTAAACAAAGTTTCCAGAAGTGCAAATAGTTGTTTTTTTTTATAATAGATTTCTTTTGCTTGAGAGAATCTGACCTAACAAGCTTGGAGGCAGTTTTTTTCTTGACACTACCAAACCACCAGTTAGTGTTATTGACTCTATAGATTCTTCATGTTAGGAATCAAGAATGGTGTTACAAAATAGCAATCAACATACAAACAAATGCTTCTAGAAAAAAAATACAGAGAGGGGTTACCTTTTGTGTATTATCATTTTTTGTTGAAAAACAACAGCAGAGAAATTATCTATTATTTAACGCAAGTCATGGAAACTAAACAACAGTCACAGTAAACAGTAGAATACATACTGAATACTTTTCATATAAACAACAACTTCATGGAGTGTTAAATATGTCGGTAGTATATAATCCTAATTATATTCTCAGCAGCCAAAACATGAAAATGTTCACAGTTTACTGCCAAGCTAGGACAGCATAATTGACTCTTATACATCAAACTAACAAATGGAGTATCTAAGGAAAATTACAAATACTGAGATGTTTTTTTTCTTATAAATAAATATTACAAATTTATTTAAAACCTGTGTATTAATACTAATGTTGCTGTTGTTGTTTTTTAAATATGTGTATTAATACTTGAACCACATAGCCTATCACAGCATTTAAAGAAAGGAATGGAAAAATGAAACCTTTTTTGGTATTAAAATTGTCATTATTCTACCAGTTAAATATCTTAAACTTAACTACACTTCCATTAAAGCGATTAATTTAAATAAAAATTAAAAAACACAGGAATTTATTACCTCCTTAAAGGAAAGGAAGTTACCCTACCACAAACTGAACCAAAACAAGGTTTTATAAAAAAAATTAAATCCAGGGAATCAAGTCCACCAACTGATACACCCACAACACTCCCTCCCAAAACTGTCCAGTTGACACATTTGTATTTCTGTAACACTTGCCAATCAGATAACAAGTCAGACTAGTCCATTGAAAGGTAACTGAAAATATTTTGGCATCATATTATAACACTCCAAGTATCCAAATATTTTGACAACTCATTATATAAGTCGACCCCCCTTGGAGTCAAGATGGTATTAACTCCAAAAGATATCACTGAATATACTTGTGTACGGCAGTATATCTGTAGAAGTATGTGTAACTTACAAAGCTGTACAAGACACAACCAGTGGATGTCCAGGTACTGGTACTATATCAGGCAGTCCTGTTGTATTTAAGTACCAGTAGTTGTAAAGGTATATATGGCACTAACAAATATCCATAATGGCAATTATCCAGTTGATATCTGCATTTAAATAGCAGTTCAACTGTAATAATTGTAACAAATTGTATATGGCACTTCCACTAGATATCCAGGTATATATGGCAGTTAGAACTGTCCATATGGCACTAACACTAGATATCCAGGTACATATGGCAGTTAGAACTGTCCATATGGCACTACCAGTCTATTTGAAGGTATATAAGACAATACAACTTAAGGATAACTTATCCAAGTGTAAACAGCTGTATGACTGTAGGTTGTGTTATCTGGGTATTTAAGGCAGAAGGAGAGAAGATATGGTGAGCCCTATGTAGTTCAGTACCCCAATACCCCTACAGGTAGACTAACGAGATTCTGTCAGGTATGTTAACCAGGTGACTGGGGCAGCTCATAGGACTTTCCTAGGGAGCTGAGATAAGTTGTTTATGTTGCAACACAGAGCTACCATCTTGTACTCTCCCTGTATCTCTCTTTCCTATAGAACTCTATGATAAACTCAGGGTTTGTAAATTGTAGATGGGAAACACATGTATCTGCTGGAAGCTGGTTGGGTCTGGGAACTGGATGCTGTTGGGGTCTGGGAATTGGATGCTGGTGGGGTCTGGGAATTGGATGCTGGTGGGGTCTGGAAATTGGATGCTGTTGGGGTCTAGGAATTGGATGCTGGTGGGGTCTGGGAATTGGATGCTGGTGGGGTCTGGGAATTGGATGCTGTTGGGGTCTGGGAATTGGATGCTGTTGGGGTCTGGGAATTGGATGCTGTTGGGGTCTGGGAATTGGATGCTGGTGGGGTCTGGGAATTGGATGCTGTTGGGGTCTGGGAATTGGATGCTGTTGGGGTCTAGGAATTGGATGCTGGTTGGGTCTGGGAATTGGATGCTGTTGGGGTCTAGGAATTGGATGCTGGTTGGGTCTGGGAATTGGATGCTGGTTGGGTCTGGGAATTGGATGCTGTTGGGGTCTGGGAATTGGATGCTGGTGGGGTCTGGGAATTGGATGCTGGTTGGGTCTGGGAATTGGATGCTGTTGGGGTCTGGGAATTGGATGCTGTTGGGGTCTGGGAATTGGATGCTGTTGGGGTCTAGGAATTGGATGCTGGTTGGGTCTGGGAATTGGATGCTGGTTCGGTCTGGGAATTGGATGCTGTTGGGGTCTGGGAATTGGATGCTGGTTGGGTCTGGGAATTGGATGCTGTTGGGGTCTGGGAATTGGATGCTGGTTGGGTCTGGGAATTGGATGCTGTTGGGGTCTGGGAATTGGATGCTGTTGGGGTCTGGGAATTGAATGCTGGTGGGGTCTGGGAATTGGATGCTGGTGGGGTCTGGGAATTGGATGCTGGTGGGGTCTAGGAATTGGATGCTCACATTGTCACATTATCCTTATAGCAGGCCAACCAGTCATGGAACTACCCTTATTTTTTCTTGCAGGGTAGCAAGGGAGCTATAATACAACCATTTTTATTGACTTTGGTATGCCGTTACCCAGGATAAAACCTAGGGCCTGGTGCTAATTAGATACAGTCTGGCCTGATCACTATTATTTTAGTCAGTGTCCTGTGCCATATACTTCTTGTTTTGAACTGTTCTGTACCAATTACATTGTTATTTCCAGCAATATGATGGCTTTCATTGTACTCCTATTTGAGGCCAGGTATTCAGTTGTATCCAGACTTGATCATACATTTAAGTTTTTTATAAAATGAAGTAAAATTACATGTGTGCTTTCATAGGAAATTTAAATAACCTGCAGTCAATAACTTAATTGACTTAAGTTAGACATTTTCTCTCTGACCACATTCCAATATGCACATTTGCAATTAAATGTTTCTTACAGCAAGTAAATACAGCCCTGCAATTCATGCTGGCATTATTGCAATTGACTTCAATTTGAAAGTTTATCAGCCAGTGATTTGTATTGAAGATCAAAAGCAGTTCTATAAAATTGTATCACCTACTTATTTACCACCACGGCAAACTGTTGGCAACTCTTTCACCGCATGTACGACAGATTGTGACAGCCCAAACTTTCGACAATTCCAACGGCTGATTTTCTTTCATAACAAGCAAACCAATGTTATCAAAAAGTCACCCCCACTAGGAGGTCTATAATCTAGAAACCTACCAAGTACCACTGAACATTATTTGATTAAATATCAGTGTTCGATTGAATCGAAGGACTTTTTCACACAGATAATTAGCTCACAAGTTGGTCTGAATCAGCACCTTGTACCATAAGTGTCATTGAATATTATCACTCCTCAACCACTTATATCTCAAATTCTCAATACAAGGTGGGCAGAAAATATATAGTCCAACTTCTCTAGGATTAAGATTGGCCATGGGTAAATATACCTATACAAGATTTTCATATTTAAATGTGACTCTTTAAATGTGACTTTGTCTACTTTTGTGATATACACAGACATGTAGACGATGGTCAACCATTATCATGGGCTAAGGACTCAGTAACAAATAGTGCAGATCCTGATCCCCGAACAAGATACCCAAGTTCTACAGTGTTAAAACTAAACAATAAATGATCAGACAGTAACCAGCATAAAAGTATGGTTTTCAGGGGTTGTTGAGCCAGTGTCAGGATGTGACTGGGTGTGGTGTTGGTAGGCTGCTTATACCAACAAAAACAGCATCATACTTTGGCTAAGAGTAAATTATCTTCTTAGCTTAAATTAGTTTGAGTTAATAAATTAGTTTAATATTTTGTTTAACTTATCAGCATATAGTGTAGAATAAAAAAATATCTGACAAGGAGCTGGCAGGTCTGGAACTAAAATATTTGACTAGTTTTTTACAAACTTTGATCAATTTGTATTTGGCAGGATACAGGTAAGGTACCCAATAGTCACATATATGATGCGGTTTTACTCCTAGTTGGCTACATTTATTAATAAGTGTTATAAGTTTTATAAAGTCGTAATTAATACCATACAAGCAGGGGTTACAAGATATTTCAGGAGACTCAGGATCAAATAATATAGATCCTGATCAGACAGCTTCCAGCAAACAGTGTAGATCCTGATCAGACAGCTCCCAACAAACAGTGTAGATCCTGATCAGACAGCTCCCAGCAAACAGTGTGGATCCTGATCAGACAGCTCCAAGCAAATAGTTTAGATCCTGATCAGACAGCTACCAGCAAACAGTGTGGATCCTGATCAGACAGCTCCCATCAAACAGTGTAGATCCTGATCAGACAGCTCCCAGCAAACAGTATAGATCCTGATCAGACAGCTCCCAGCAAACAGTGTAGATCCTGATCAGACAGCTCCCAGCATGGAGAGGGTAGATCCTGATCAGACAGCTCCCAGCAAACAGTATAGATCCTGATCAGACAGCTCCCAGCAAACAGTGTAGATCCTGATCAGACAGCTCCCAGCAAACAGTGTAGATCCTGATCAGACAGCTCCAAGCAAACAGTGTAGATCCTGATCAGACAGCTCCCAGCAAACAGTGTAGATCCTGATCAGACAGCTCCCGGCAAACAGTGTAGATCCTGATCAGACAGCTCCCAGCAAACAGTGTAGATCCTGATCAGACAGCTCCCAGCAAACAGTGTAGATCCTGATCAGACAGCTCCCAGCAAACAGTGTAGATCCTGATCAGGCAGCTCCCAGCAAATAGTGCAGATCCTGATCAGACAGCTCCCAGCATGGAGAAGGTTGATCTGGATCTACACTATTTGCCTAAGTTTTATAAATATGTACTAAGCATAATTAATCTTTGGTTAAAAAATCATGACATTCGTAAAAACAAAAACAAAACAGACCACAACTCTTTTCCACTTAAACATTTATAACACTCTCAGTATAAATATAACAGCAAATATGATTTTTTTTTAACTCCATTATCAAGTGCATATATACAGCACAGATCAAAATCAGGAAAAAAAAAAGTAAAATAAATCATTCTGCCAATAAATTAGATTGGCATTTATTTCCAATGAATGTGTGGGAGTGTGTTTAAATAATACAGGCGCTACCCCTACCCTAGTTCACAACTGTCCTAATCACAGTGAATCAACAATTTATAGAAGCAATTGAAGGGGCGCAAAATAATTAAACCCACACAATTAAGTGGAAGATTTGAAACATTCTAGTGTTGATAACAGTTGTTAGTTGTAACTTTTCAACAAACCTTCAGCCATATTCTTAAGTTAGATTGGCAAATTAAAACAGAAAATGGTTGTCAGTTAAAACTAACCAATAAACAATTAATTATATGTTACATATAGTCAGAATGGTAATAAAAACATTTATTCTCCACATAAGTTTAAGATTTATTTAAACCAAAATGTTTTGAAAACAAAAACTGGATAAGTCAGAAACTACTTGAAGGTCATTAGCAGGACATTAAACAATTTTGTCTTTTATAAATTATCATAAATTATTTTGTATATTTGTAAAACGTTAGATGATACCATTCTAACATCATCTAAATTTCCACAGAAAAAATAAACTTAGGGAGACAATTTAAGAATTGACAAAGTTTTGGGATTTAAGCACTGCCCTTCTACTCTCCAACGAGAAACCTATATCCCACACCCCACCCCACAATCAAGCAGGTAAAAGAGTTCAAGTTGAGAAAACACATACATTTAAGCTTAAATAATACCAAGCTTTTAAAGTAAATTATGTTGGTTGACTTCTTAGATCAAAGTTAGGTTCCCCTAATTTGTATATATTTAGTATTTACTAGAGTTGAATGGATCTTGATTTATTCCCCCACACCCCCACCAACATTTTCTGGATCTGCACCTGAACCTACATACCAAGTTTGATGTGACTCGTGTGACTAGTTTTCAAGTTATTTTTTGGACAAGAAAGAAAAAATATGAGAGATAACTTAACAATAATATAGGTTGAGTCATGTCATGCAATACATTTTACACATCATAATGTGTTCTTACATCCAAAATTAATGCATTTCTAAAGTGACTGATATGTCATACTTTTTTCATTATGTAAGTGTAGGCGTTACAACATATCAATACTGAGTGCAAAGTCAAGGGACAAATATTTTCATTTGTATCTACTTCACTACCCTGTGACTCTCCCAGCCTAAAGAAAACCTATTCCAATCCTACCTGAAATGAAAAATACAGAGCCTCGGTCCAGGTTCAATTCCTAGCCATGACAAGTCTTAACGTATACTTATATATGCATATCTCCATTGCTTACACCCAAGCAACTGTATGGTTTTGTTCTACAGGTGGACCGCTCAGTGTCAGTACAGTATAAGGTGACTAGGTATGGCATAATGTCATGTAAGGCATCATGTCAGGCATGGTAACATGCCAGGTATGACTTTATGTAACTGGCACCATGTAAGGTACAGCATCATGTCAGGCATGACATCATATCAGGTTTGGCATCATGGAACTGGCACCATATTAGGTAAGACATCATGTCAGGCATGACATCATGTCAAGTATGGCATTATGTAACTGGCACCATGTTAGGTAAGACATCATGTCAGGCATGACATCATGTCAAGTATGGCATCATGGAACTGGCACCATGTTAGGTGAGACATTATGTCAGGTATGACATCATGTCAGGTATGGCATCATGGAACTGGCACCATGTTAGGTACAGCATCATGTCAGGCATGACATCATGTCAGGCATGACATCATGTCAGGTATGGCATCATGGAACTGGCACCATGTTAGGTGAGACATTATGTCAGGTATGACATCATGTCAGGTATGGCATCATGTTAGGTATGGCATCATGGAACTGGCACCATGTTAGATGAGACATTATGTCAGGTATGACATCATGTCAAGTATGGCATCATGGAACTGGCACCATGTTAGGTACAACATCATGTCAGGCATGACATCATGTCAGGTATGGCATCATGGAACTGGCACCATGTTAGGTGAGACATTATGTCAGGTATGACATCATGTCAAGTATGGCATCATGGAACTGGCACCATGTTAGGTGAGACATTATGTCAGGTATGACATCATGTCAAGTATGGCATCATGGAACTGGCACCATGTTAGGCGAGACATTATGTCAGGTATGACATCATGTCAAGTATGGCATCATGGAACTGGCACCATATTAGGTAAGGCATCATGTCAGGCATGACATCATGTCAGGTATGGCATCATGTCAGGTAAGGCATCATGTCAGGCATGGTAACATGCCAGATATGACTTTATGTAACTGGCATCATGTTAGGTACGGCATCATGTCAGGCATGACATCATGTCAGGTATGACATCATGTCAGGTATGGCATCATGTCAGGCATGACATCATATCAGGTATGGCATCATGGAACTGGCACCATATTAGGTAAGACATTATGTCAGGCATGACATCATGTCAAGTATGGCATCATGGAACTGGCATCATGTTAGGTATGGCATCATGTCAGGTATGACACCATGTCAGGTATGGCATCATGTTAGGTATGACATCATGTCAGGTATGGCATCATGGAACTGGCACCATGTCAGGTAAGGCATCATGGAACTGGCATCATGTTAGGTAAGACATTATGTCAGGCATGACATCATGTCAAGTATGGCATCATGGAACTGGCACCATATTAGGTAAGGCATCATGTCAGGTATGGCATCATGTCAAGTATGGCATCATGGAACTGGCACCATGTTAGGTACAGCATCATGTCAGGTATGGCATCATGTCAAGTATGGCATCATGGAACTGGCACCATATTAGGTAAGGCATCATGTCAAGTATGGCATCATGGAACTGGCACCATGTTAGGTGAGACATTATGTCAGGCATGACATCATGTCAGGTATGACATCATGTCAAGTATGGCATCATGGAACTGGCACCATGTCAGGTAAGGCATCATGGAACTGGCATCATGTTAGGTAAGACATTATGTCAGGCATGACATCATGTCAAGTATGGCATCATGGAACTGGCACCATATTAGGTAAGGCATCATGTCAGGTATGGCATCATGTCAAGTATGGCATCATGGAACTGGCACCATGTTAGGTACAGCATCATGTCAGGCATGACATCATGTCAGGTATGGCATCATGGAACTGGCACCATATTAGGTAAGACATTATGTCAGGCATGACATCATGTCAAGTATGGCATCATGGAACTGGCATCATGTTAGGTATGGCATCATGTCAGGTATGACACCATGTCAGGTATGGCATCATGTTAGGTATGACATCATGTCAGGTATGGCATCATGGAACTGGCACCATGTCAGGTAAGGCATCATGGAACTGGCATCATGTTAGGTAAGACATTATGTCAGGCATGACATCATGTCAAGTATGGCATCATGGAACTGGCACCATATTAGGTAAGGCATCATGTCAGGTATGGCATCATGTCAAGTATGGCATCATGGAACTGGCACCATGTTAGGTACAGCATCATGTCAGGTATGGCATCATGTCAAGTATGGCATCATGGAACTGGCACCATATTAGGTAAGGCATCATGTCAGGTATGGCATCATGGAACTGGCACCATGTTAGGTGAGACATTATGTCAGGCATGACATCATGTCAGGTATGACATCATGTCAAGTATGGCATCATGTCGTATGGCATCATATCAGGCATGACATCATGTCAGTTATGGCATCATGGAACTGGCACCATATTAGGTAAGACATTATGTCAGGTATGACATCATGTCAAGTATGGCATCATGTCGTATGGCATCATGTCAGGTATGGCATCATGGAACTGGCACCATATTAGGTAAGGCATCATGTCAGGTATGACATCATGTCAAGTATGGCATCATGTCGTATGGCATCATGTCAGGTATGACATCATGTCAAGTATGGCATCATGTCGTATGGCATCATGTCAGGCATGACATCATGTCAGGCATGACATCATGTCAGGTATGGCATCATGGAACTGGCACCATATTAGGTAAGACATTATGTCAGGCATGACATCATGTCAGGTATGACATCATGTCAGGTATGGCATGGAACTGGCACCAAGCCAGAAATGGCATTGTTTCATGTATGGTAACATGCCAGTATGTCATTATGGCAAGTGTTCATGTCATGCTATCACAGTGCAGGCTGCACAATATCTTTAAGTGATCTTTGTGTCTGAATAATTGAAAAACATTTGGTAGGACGTTAAAACCCTTGAACAAACAACCCATGGCAATTGGACTAGAAACTTTGTGCCAACAATGTCAATTTTGTCAAGTTCCAATGGAAAAAACAGACAATGTTACATCAGTGTTTTTAAGACTTTTATGGCCCCAAACAAACAATGTGCCATGTTTGGATGTTTATTTTACAACGTTTTACAACATTGGGTACAGGTTTGTCTTCAGGCCAGGGTAGAAAACTTTGATAACATAGTGGGATAAGAGATAATTGCTTAATCAATACAAACTTATTTGAACAGCTGATTAAAGTCTACAACTTCTGAAGATTCTATTGGCTTATTTATCTTTTTGATGTAAGACCTGGTTTTTCAATGACTGGTGTTTGGTCAACTGTATTATTAAAAGTACATCTAAATATGGTATAAAAATGTACATATATAGAAAAAAATCAATAAATTATATAATTATATATATATATATATTTTTTTAACCAATTTATTTATTTTTATTTGTTTTGGTTTTTTAAATTATCTATGGTTTATTTGCTTTATATTACTTTTAATAACTACAACTTTTATAAATACCAAAATATTAATTTAAGCAAGGATGAATACTTCCAATTTTACCTCTTGTAATTGAAAAAAATGTGTTGTTAACAACTTTGTTTTTTATGTAAAAAAAAGAAAAAGATGTTAAATTCATATTTGAATCTGTACAAATTAAGATTGCATCAGTTTTACAATTAATCAGATAAAGCATAAACCTTATCAGTAATATTACTTTTTAAATAAATCATCAAGATTACTCTGAAAATTAATAAGTGAACTACCAACCAATGTAGATGACACCCTTACTAATGGGGTTTGAGAATTTGCCAATTTTAACTCCTACCTAGCATTTCTGATGGGGTTACAGATAGTGATAGCATAACATGCTATACAAGGATTAAGGTAAGCAATAAAAGGTGGGCAAAAAATAAACATTTGTTTTTCTAAACAAATGGAATAAAACCAAATCTACTGAACAAAATTGACATTTTAACAATATCATATCAAAAAATCAACATTAGGACTAATCAACATCAATCAACATCAATCAACATCAATCAGCACACAAGGTTAAAGCCAGCAGACTATAGAAGAATTATCAAGCGCCCTTACCACTTGGCCGCTGCGGCCGGCCTGCACATAACATCTGCTGTTTATTAATGTAACTTGTTTAACTAAATCAACTGAAATATCTTGATCATTTTTGTTGAACAAAAAGTCTAAGAACTTTTTAAATTTACAATGTACTGGGTTAATACCAGAGCAGGTTGACTCTGTTACTTACCAAGCAGATTGTAATCAGAAAAAATACCAAAACAATACAATTTGTTTGTTTATTGGGTTTATCGTCCCACCAACAGTATTTCAGTTTTCTGGAGACAGTGTCCACTTGAAGCAGATATAGTGCTGCCTTCACTGTGTATAGCATGCCGTGAACACCTGGCATGATACCACACTCAGTCACATGATCCTGACACTGGGCCAACCAGTCGTGGGACTACCCTTATATTTGCTTGAGCGTTAGCAAGGGAGCTATACCACTACCATTTTTAACGACTTTGGTATGTCGCGGCCTGGGATCGAACCCGGGTCCTCCCGTACCTGGAGCCGACGCTCTACCGATTGTGCTACCAGGTCTGGTCAAAACAATATAAGATTGGTGTTAAAACAAACTTAAAAAAAATATTCTACTAATATTTAAATGCATTAATAAAATGTATGGCAATACAAGTTGTTTATTCAATTTTCTTTTTTTTTTTTGGATTGGACCAACTATCACACAGGACCTTTAAGCAGGATTCTGCATCATTTGCAATCTTCTGATTTATCCGAATTAATATTTACTCAATGTACCAGTTTGTAGCAGGAGTTTCATAACCTTGAACTGTGGTGCCCAATAATGTGAATGGGTGTAAACACATCAAGCTATCATAGCTAAGGCAGCACTTTATTGCTTGTAAGGTGATTTCATCTTCATATGACTGGAATGTTGTTGGCGATGATCAAACTTGAAACAGAATCTTCACAAGCATTCTTCCTTTTTTTTAACCAAGGGACATAACCACTGCATGATATAATCCATCTAAACAATTCAGTTAGCTCCCTTGATTAATAGTGCTAGTGTCAGCAAGGAAAGAAGACCTAATTATTTGAATCAAACTTACAAAAAACTTAAATTATGAGGGATTAACATTTTCAATTTTAATGTTACAGTTGATGTCACCTGTGGTGGCACATACATGTTACTTTTGAATCCTAGGAAAAACAGTAGGAGTGTTCCCCAAGACAACTTCACTATAAATACCATACAGATACTACATGTAGCACCACTTGACCATGATATAAAACTTAGAACTCACAATACATGCAAATAAGTCTATGATCTTGATAGGACAACCATTTTCAGCCGAACTGACCACTTCAAGATTCCACCCTTTTTTATCACTTTATCCAGAGGTGGGTTCAGAAATACTTTCAGACATATTCATATAAACTTTTCCATAAAATTGGAAATCACCTCATAATTGCTTACAATAACCTCTTTTATTATTATCTACTTCAATAAGCCTGTGATTCACATACAATTTATTGTACCAATAATATGTTTATTTCATTATTATAAACTTTTTCAAAAAACATGGAAGCCGATTAAGTTGAACTTTACTTTGCATTTGGTCCCTCTCGTACATATTTTGTTAACTGGTTGCCTATAAATCAACTTTTCCAAAATTCTGAAACAAAATTCCCAGTACAGTTTACCTTCCATCTAGCTTCCCCAATAAAATATTTTCATTACATCTGGAAAGCACCTTCAGTACAACCTACCTTTGTTCTGGTCTCCTACAGCCAACTGTTTTATACAGGGTTTGAAACCATGGCAACAAGACACATTTTCTCCTTACCTTCCATTTGGTTTTCCTGTTTCCTTTGCAGGTCCTTGATATCCTCTCGTCTCAACATCTGAAGCCGCTCCATGGCCACAGTGTGTTCAATCTTCAACTCCGAAACATACTGGTTGTGACTGTATTGGATGTTCTGTATCTCATGATTATGCCTTTCCTCAGCTGTAATTTTAACAAATCAAGTTGTCACTTTTTTGGAAGGAATACAACGCAAAATATTATGAAAATTGGCAGAAATGTATTTATGTATATGACATTATTAAAGAAATATTTCACAAGTGAATATTATACATAGCCAAAAACTGAAGAATTAACCTTTTTCTTTTTGTGTTAGAAGTTAAACAACATTGGTGTAACCAGGAAAAGAAAGCTAAGAAATTAAATGGGAGGTAACTCTTTCTTGTTGCAACTATAACAAAGTTACCTCGCCTGCTAGTATGTTCATTTAAATGTTCTGACATAGCTTATCATGTATGGAAGTATATAAAAAGAACAACAAAAACATATAAAGAGTCATTTGGGAGTGTGTTTTTAATAAAACAGAAAAGTAACCGAGAAGGTTTCTGTATATATATTCACAATACATTTTCACAATCCCAGTTTTCACACTCAAAATTGTCAATACTACATTATATCTGTAAATCAATGACCACTTAACATGTCTTTGTGTCAAGTAACTTCATAATAAACCATCATTTTTAAGTTCATACTTCATCACATTTATCATATTTATCCTGATAATTTTTTTAACTACACATTTCAAAATTACCCACCTTTCCTCAGGTTGTGCTGATATTCCTCATCCAGGGTTTCCCTTTGGTACGTGATGGTTCGTTCATTCTCTAGCTCGAGGTTTTTGATATAAACACTCTGCTCCTCTTTCAGCTTTGCCACCAAATCTTGGAGCTCTCGTTTCTTGGCCACTGCCTTATCAGCTCGCTCTTTCTCATTAGTGACCTCTACATTGAGTTTCTTGATGTCCCTCTGCAGTTTCGGGCAGGAGAAACCATCAAGCTGTAAAATAATACAATACTTTCAGTTACAGTTAAACTTTAGTTATTTGAATTTGTCAAGACAGCTTATTTACGTCGAAAAATGCATGGGTTAGAACAAATTCCCACCAAAAATTTTTACAATACCGCTATGAGACATAGGGATCACATGTCAATCTTATTGGATTATCACTCTGCCTAATTAGTGATACATCCTAAATGATCGTCAAATAAATCAACAAGTCATAAACAATTAACAACTTCAACCAACAACCAAGCAAAGCCAAAAATCTATGTTAGTGGAGTAACTTCAGTCGCAGTTTGACAGGTGACGATACACAATGACCATCCGGTGACTTGGGCAGGCTTTAGATCAAGTGTGTGAAGACAGCATTAAAACTGTATGTTAAAAGACAAAAAAGGTTTAACAATAATGCTGTAACTTTGAATAATGAAAAGAAATCATCGAGAGTGCTATTATACATTTAATATAGGAAAACAAAATCGGTACAAACAAATGACTTTGAATAATACCTCGGCTTCAGAAAATCTCAGTTTGAATCACAGAGGTTCAACTGTACATACTTTACAAATGCTTGTTTTTTCTTGGTTAAAAGAAGATTTTTTTAGCTAACCCCATTTTTAGTGTCTGAACCCACTACACTGTTGTAACAGAGTGACAGACAAAATCCCTAATGGACAAAATCCCTTCCATGCATTTGAGAATTCAGTATGGAGAATTTGGTATGCCAATATTTTTTTTCTTCCTGTACATTTTCCCAAGGCAGGCAAAATCCATTCTTTACCTTTTCCACATTTTGCAACATTTTTTAATATGTTAACACATTTAGTAATTTAAATATTATCATAATAACATAGGATTTTTTCTTATAAAACCCAACGTGGAGAGGTTATGTTTTATTTATTTACAGATAGGATTTTGTCAGCCTTGTGAAATTTAGCTTAATATTAAGTAAGATATACAAAAAATTTAATTGTTTAATTAATCATGTAAAATAATATTATTATATATTGCATTAAAATCAACAAAGTCGTGAAACTTAATGTTGTAGAAATCACAACATCTTGCCCATTTTCTGCCCATTTACTTCACAATTATATTTGAGGATATTATGATAAAGATGGCATAAGACGACATTCTGACAAGAGACCTTGCAATGTTGTAATGCCTGCACTTACACAATGAGACAAAGAAACATGATCCATGATATAAACAGCAATGGAGCCAATATTATTTTAAACAAAGGATAAGAGTCCTTTAAGATGCTTAAAATATCAGCAAGCCCCACAAAACTCTCTCAACTAGAAACCTTGCCTGTTTGTTGTGTTTTGAGTACCACTAAAAATCTATCAGTTTTCAGTTTCATTATGCCACTTCTCCACAAAAAAAACCTGGTACTTACATCATGGGACAGATAGTTAACAACCACAGCCATGCTGTCGAACGCCTGGTTGCTGGTCTGCAGCTGCAGCTTGGTCAAGTTGAGCTGCTTAGTTCGAGTCTCACACAGGGCCTCAAGTCTCTGGACCTCCTGAGTGTGAACCTCTGCTGGCACCGTCTCAATGACCTTGACCTTCCCATCCTTCTTGGAGCGACTGGTCTTGTTACGATTCTGGTCTGCAGAGAGACATAAATAGGGGCAAATTGTAAAACATGGAATTATGGGGTTCACCTTTTTATTTCTATACTAGATAGTTTATTGTATATTGGTATATTATAAACATTGACAAAATATCTTACAAATGTATTTGTTAATTTCCATGATATTAATTATGTACATACATTTATATCAAATGTGACAAAACATGGTTAATTAAACAAAGATATTCCAAATAATCTGTACAATATATATTACTATGTTATATTTACTAAGTAGTTTTATTTAGTTAATGTTATATATGTTTTTTTTGTAAAACATACATTCCTGTAAATAATACTATTTTAAATAAGTATATCATTTGAACATTACATGTAGCAAAGAATGCATATTTTAACAAGAGCTGTTCATAGACAGTTGGAGTCCACTCCAGTCCACATTGTTGGATTTTAAATTAAAAACTGTAAGTTTAAAAAAAAAAGTGGCATAACTCTGCCAAAACTAATTTTAGGGTTTACTGCCTTTTTAAAATTGGTTTCCATTTTGGCTAGTGAACTGGTATCTTTGACGAGTTTAGAGAAATGGACCTTAACATGATAGTTAAATTAATGTAGACAAATGGAACATGACAATAGCTCTACTGTTTTGCTTCTAAAATGTAGTTTATAATAAGACAGGTATATAATGTTATATATATATATATATGTCATGTATTATAATGTGTCTTTAAGTGTATGACTGGTTATGAATTGTGTATCCATTCATACAAATCTCTGATAAGAAGTAAATGCCTCACAATGTTGCTAGGATGACTAAAGCCATTATTTATTTTACCACTTTTACTGTCAAGTTTGGACTGACTACTTTAGTTGTTAGTTGTTCTTGTTTAACAAAGAAATGGTAGAATACAATAAATCTCAGGTCACCTATTTATTTACAAACAATTTGCAGAACCTTGGAAATAACAGTGCTTTTATCTCATAACCTGTGATTTTTTTTATTAAATTAAAATACCTCTTTGATATAAAAATATTCCATTTATTGACGAAACATTTTGTTTATAACTGTTAGAGAATAAAATGGTAATTTCTACTTCTGACAAATAAAAAATCTTTCACAGTATTTTTTTCTAATGAGGAGAAGTACGTCATGTTGAGATGAATTTAAATGAACCAGAACACTTGCAACTGTCAATCAACAGTAGTCAAGGCAGAATCCCACCTTCCCTTGACAACCAATCATCACCATAGCAACACACCAGGTGGTGGGTGGGGTAGAAAACAGACCCACAGAGTTAATTGAAATTGCTCCCATTTTCTTCTGGACAGAAAATGCCAAAGATTGGAACCTGAGTTGTAAAAATCACAAACACATTAACTTTTTCTTCTGAGACTGATTTATTACTGGACAGTGTCTAAGAGATCCTGGGGCTTTGAATGGCACTTTCCTTTACTTAAAAATAATATTTATGACTTGACACTATCATGAGTAAGATGAAGTATATGACGACTTTTTTGCTTTCAATGTTCACCAAAAAAACCCAAATGACTTTAAATTTACTCTATAATGAGAAGTAATGTTGATGGTGTAGTTTTCCCCTTAAAGAAATAAAAAAAATGTATTGCCAATGAACACACACATGTACTTGCAACAAAATTTCTGAATTTACCATTAAAAAGCATTTTTAGCTTATGTCAATAAAGATGAAATACATGTTGATATAGCCGGTTTTAAAAAAAATTAAAGAAAAAACACATACTAAATGCCAAAAAATTCTTGGAACATACTCTCCTATAACTAGCCCCACCTTGGCATGTTCTAATCAAACATACAGCAGGCCTTGTTATATCAGGGTGGGGCATTTTATTAACTGTTACAAGAGAACAAACTGCCAGCATGATACGAATTGCATGTCAAATGCAGGTACAGACTTCTGGTGGAAAAAAAGGTCTCTACAGCAAAAAATAAAAACACCCATTTTTCTGCAACAATCTTGTGTTCACTGACACAAATAAGAGTCTTCAGGTGTGTTAAAGCAATAAAGGCAATAGGAATCAATAGAACTGCAGTTATATTCTAATGGTTGTAAACAGTTTAATCTCACACACATGTGAAGCAAGCGTACCTTAAGCTTTCATTCCATAACAGAGTGTTGTTAAAGGCCACATGCCGTTTTGTAGTCGGTTAGCTTTATTTTACAATTGTGTATAGTTGAACAGTGTAAAACAATTGAAATATTATACAGTCCACACAGTTTGATGTCTATCTGATACAATTAATGTCATTATGTCCCCAAAGATACAATGACCTTATATAGATCCTTGAATATGACCTTGACCTAAATAGTTGCCCTTGCAAATGTTCTGCAATTATTTATTTTTTTTAGAAGTCATTTTTAGGTTAAAGTAAAAATATTGCTGCTTGTTTGAGTTAAGCTTTGTTGCAGCACAAACACAGTCTGAGAGTTGTCCAGGGCCCGCGGCTAAAAAACTTTGAGTCTGAGATGGTTCTGAAGAATGTAATGAGGTATTGTTGACAAGTCTCTGGGGAGAACCACTGACACACCTCAAATAAATTGACAGAATATCAAACATCCCTCGTCAGTCTTAACTTCATGTTGTATGGGTTTATATGAAGGGTTCTTCGGTCCTTAAATTCAAACAAAACCTTTTTTAAGCCATTTCATTACATATTTGCAACAGCTTTGAAATTTATGTTTCTTCAATTGATAATAAATAGGAAAACATCAATGTAATAAAAAAGCTATAAAGTGGAGAAATCAAAATTATTATTAAGCACAAAAGTTGCTGCACGTGCAGTGATATATTTTAACAGCCCTGCTTCCTTCCTTGTACAGTGTGCTGTTCAGGGTCCCATGCAGTTTTACAGTCAGTATGCCTTATTTACTAATTGTGTGTGATCAGTTAATAACAATTGAAATATTAAACAGTCCATACAGTTTTACATTCATGGGATACAATTAATATCATATGCCCCTGAAGGTACAATGACCTTGCATATAACCATGACCTAAATAATTGTCCTTGTAAATGTTACGCATTTTTTTAAGAAGACATTTTTCTGTTGAAGCAAAAATACTGCCACTTGTTTTGAGTTAAGCACTGTATTATCAATAATCTGCCAAGCCAACAAAAGCACTTAAAGTCAACTGCTTAATATGACATCACAATTCAACAACATGGTCGAAGAAAATGATGCTCACATCCTCAGCCTCTTTTAAGTCAATGGTTTGTTTTAAATGGGCCAACTTACCCATGGTTTTGCAAACAGACAAGAAAACATCCAAATTACACAACTTGTATTAAAAACAATAATGTACGGGTGAACTTGGCTGAGTGCTGATAACTGGCTCTAAGGCCTCCAAACATTCTATGGCCACTCTGGGCTATTATTTGTCAGATGGCCAACTATCAGTATAACTTTAGTGTATTATCTTAATAAATAGATTATTTTCTGAAATCTAGTTTTTCATAAGTAAGGCAGTAAATGGTCTCATATTTAAGGATTTTGTGTTTTAACAATATAATTAAGATTTTGTTTTCGGATGCAATTATGGCTTTTAAATAAAAGTTTTACAATTAAGTTTTATCAAGAATAACTTGTTTAAATAATAACACTGACACAAGTGTGCTGATATGTATGTTATAGCAAATCTGTAAATGTGGAAATTATAATTTTCAAACTAGATAAGCCACAAACACAAAGAGAGAAGCCCAGAGAGAAAAATCACAGACACCAAGCCCATTAAACATTAAGAGGCAGAGCAAATGTTATATCCATTAAAACTGTAAACCAGACAGTTTGTTTACATTTGAAATGTGGAACCATTCAAGCACCTGGATGTGTAATGAAGTATGAAGGTGAAGAATGGTTGGATTTTAATTAGGCTACAAAAATAGAAGATGTGTTTATGGGGCCATTTTTTTAAAATAAGATAATGTACCTGTGTCAGAAACTTCTTTTTTTTCCTTGATTTTTATTTCATTTTTCATGATAGCTGTCCATTGTTGTTTTAAATAAAGAAAATACATTTTACTCAGCTGTTTTAAAATATTTCATTTTTATTTGTTTTCCAGATGAAAATCTGCTATTTTAAATATTTAACAAGTCTTCAAATATTAATAACTTTTAAAATGCTATTTCATTTTTTTTAAATAACTTTTAGGCAAACAAAAAGGTGGTCAGGCATTGTTTTTTTTTTCTTCCCTGGAGCCGTTAAACAAACAATTAACTTCATGTAGCCTAAGGTCCCAATGTGGGATACCCCAGACCAAAGCAAGCATGTGAGGAACAGACAGGACAAATGTTGCAGACAAACCAAAGGCACCAATTAACATAAGCACAAATCCACTTCTGCCAACTTTGATCTTCAAACTTAATGATGATTAATGGATACTCTGTGGCCCGTCTCAATCAAAGATGGAGAAAGTATGCCCCATCTACTGAGAATAGTTTTGAAACCAAACTTATGCCAACATTGCCTTTTAAATTAAATAATGCAACATATGTTTTATTTCACTTTATGAAACCTTTTTAATTTCAATTAGCTAACCAATGTTTTACTTCAATTATGAAATCTATTTTAATATTACAATTAACTAACATTTATTTGATTTCAATGATTTTGTGCATATTTAGCTTTTACTTAAGCTTTGATTTGTTTCAATTTACTTCAAGTATGTTTTCTCTCAAATAACATGCATGTTTTATCTTAATCTTCTAAAATACGCAATGATAAAACAAGCTAAGAAATTTTCCCACCAAGTCATGTAAATATATAAATATACCTAAAGAAATAAACAAATACATAATGATAAAAGAAGCTAAATATTGTACCACGAACTCTTGTAAATATATAAATTATGTTTGTTTATTGGGTTTATCATTCCACCAACAGTATTTCAGTTATCTGGAGACAGTTATAAATTATGTACCAAAATGTTTAAAACAATCATTGTTCCATGTAATTTATATGTCCCATTAGTGACAATACATAAAGGTTTGTCCTATTTCCATTAATGAATAATTGAGTTAAAAAACAATGAAACAGGCCTTTTATTGTTCAACTGGCTGCAACTATAAACCTCACTTTACACATTAAATCATTGAAATACAACAGAAATAAGAATGCAATCGATAGGTTTCAACAAGTCAGTTTAAATGAATCTAGACTTTAGAATCATGCGTGAACAGCTACTGAGAAACTATATTAAACTATACGATCAGTTTAATGGGTCAAAACGGTTTAAACAAATACATTTATAAAAGGTGTTCTCACAAATAAGCATATGGACACTGAAGGACAGCTTATTTATTTCATTTGTAAACCTGATTAATAATTTTTTTTTTTAAATCTTCAAGACAGAAAAAGGTCAGTTGATACTGGACTAAAAGGTCAACACAAAAACAAAACAAATATCTCTGAGAGATTTGAAACCACATAGTAATTCTAATTATACAAAAACCATGTCACCCCAATTTAATTAAGTTGTAAGTGAAGGCATTTACATGGGCCATTAAATGTTTTCAGAAACTGTCAACTGGCACAATTACTTATATGGATTGCACAATATCTCTGGAGAATAAGGTTTAATAACAAATATTGTTAACTAAAGTAGTAACCAAGTATCAAAATTCAATCTTCTGGACAAACTATAAGATAGAATCTTTGAGGAAGTTATTTCAGCACAAATATTAAATAAGCCCTTAATTAAAACCCATATATTTACTATCATATAACTAAGTCTTGGTGGTTGTTAACACATGCCAACCATATACTACAGGTTGGGAAGTAATGCTGACCGAGGGGGATACTACCATATCAAGGGTTGATAAACTGTGCTATTACCCTGTGATATTTTTTGTCCAAACAAATATACTGTATAGAGATAAAAATATAATAATATCTAGATGACTATACTTTTACTGGATTTTTTCCCTCCCTGATCAAAAGAAAAGAGAAAGAAACACAATCAAAATACAAATTTTTCCTCGACAATTATCACTGAATCAAAATTAATTGACTTGAGACTGATATTATGTACACACTTCAAGAAAAGGTTAAATTTTAACATCCAGCTTAAGTAAGTTTTTCAGGCTCCAATCAAATGTAGGGTAGAGAGCCACTGATACACGTATTTTAAAATACATTACATACATTCTTACTAATTTGTGATATCCTAAGTACAATAACAGCACTTTTATACTGAGCAAAGCTGACTTGAAAATGATATAATTATAAAAATACAATTTTGAATA
Source organism: Sinonovacula constricta (assembly GCA_007844125.1). Taxonomy (NCBI): domain Eukaryota; kingdom Metazoa; phylum Mollusca; class Bivalvia; order Cardiida; family Solecurtidae; genus Sinonovacula; species Sinonovacula constricta. The sequence continues at coordinate 68,091,773 of CM017558.1, read as the reverse complement.
GTTAATGTTAAAATTTACAAACTTTTTACAATTACAGGAGATTTGAGATATTCTAATAACAGAAACATGTTTCAATGTTGCAGACATGATGAGCAGTAAAGCATACCTTATCTATACCAATGTAAACATACACTTCTTTACCCATTCATACACACCTTTATATCAATCAATGCTCAACTCTTGAGAACCACAACTGATAACAGTGATGGCCAAACATTTGACCCTTATTCTGTAGCTACTGTAACACATACATTTCTACACTTTTAACAACCCAATCAAATCCCAAGTCATCTTCTTACATAGACATATCATATTGCTAGAGACACATGAGCAAATACTGCAAATCCTGATCAAGCAGCATCCAACAGGAATTGGCTGATCTGGATTCACACTAATTGCCAAAGCTTGATAACATATGTGCTAAGCTAACGATAAATAAACCATACTCAATCTTAGAAACCGTACTCAATCTTACACAGCATACTCTATCTCAGAAACCATACTCACCCATAGAAAGCATACTCAATCATAGAAAGCAAACTCAATCTCAGAAAGCATACTTAATCATAGAAAGCATACTCAATCACAGAAAGCATACCCAATACCACAACAATACTCAATCTTAGAAGAAATACTCAATCTCAGAAACAATACTCAATCATAGAAAGCATACTCAATCCCGCAACAATACTCAATCTTAGAAGACATACTAAATCTCAGAAACAATACTCAATCTTAGACAGCATACTCAATATTAGAAAGCATACTCAATATTAGAAAGCATACTCAATCTCAGAAACCATACTCAATCATAGAAAGCATACTCAATCTCAGAAAGCATGCTCAATCCTGGCAACAATACTCAATCTCAGAAAGCATATTCAATCTCAGAAACAATACTCAATCTAAGAAAACATACTCAAGCTTAGAAAACATACTGAATCTCAGAAACCATAACCAAACTTTATCTCAGAAACCATACTTAATCATAGAAAGCATGCTTAATCTCAGAGACCATACTCAATTATAGAAAGCATACTCAATCATAATAGAGACCATACCTAATCTCAGAAACCATAATCAATCTCGGAAACCATATTCAGCCTTAAAAACCTTGCTCACTCTTTTAAAACCATACTAAAATTTAGAAACCATACTCAAACATAGATCTGTTTGCATGCAAACGTAATAAGACATATTTTCCAAGACTCAGCAGTAGCGAGTGTACTGATTTTATTAGCTCCTAGCTGCCTAAAAGGTCGAATAAGTTTGTGCTTACCAGTTTAAGATTTAACATTTGTTCATCATCTGTATAAAATCTTGCATATTTTTTTAGAATATATATCTATACAGTCCTGGTGTGAGCATGAACATTCTTGTGAGGAGGTCATCATTGATACTCCAATGGTTTTACCCAAAAACATGTCTGAGGTCTTTCTCCACCAATAATTACCTGGACATCAGTAACATAAACACCATTGTGTCAGTGAGATATAACACAACTAAAACCAAATTTAAAATATCTACATGTTCTTGCAATGGATACTTCACTGTCATTTGCAGATTTCAACACAAAGCCCAGGGGATGACAAAACATCCCCAGACACTGATAACCCATGCTTACCTGTCAATAACTCCTCATTTCAATAATCCAAGGCTATGTGAACCCTTTGACCACTCTTTTTCCTGTCTATTTGCCAGATTTGCTTAAAATTCATAGTTATTTGTACTTTATATTTCTAACAACTGTTTATAAAGGGGACATATCACTTTATTTGGCAATGGTAGGAGCTGGCTGACCTGGGGCTACACTATCGGTCTAAGTCTGATCTATGATGCTTAGCAGGGTAAGAGGTAAGATTTTCTTTTCATGGTTAATAACATATGTACACAGATAACTGAAATTATCACCTTTCAAATTTTCTGCTCCATAAACCTTACTGCAAGTACTGATTACCTGAAAGAGGACAGTTATATTTATCTCTTAGCCCACTAAATGAGAATTGATCAGGCTTATGCAAACTATATTGATCAAGACCAGCCAGCTCATACAGGGAGCTGTCTGATTGGGATCTGCACTATTTGCTAGTGAGTCTTCAGCAATATCCGTTGTTACCTTTACAACTGTATTGATTATAAATAAATGCAGTTCGAAACAGGTAAACTGCTTTTCTTCGGCACATGTAGGTGCACACTAAATACTGCAGCCATTGAGGTATATGCAAGTCTATTCCTCACCATTTAGAAGTCAATAAAAGAGTAACAAGCGTTCAATTTATGAACATTCCACTTCCTGTCACACAAGAAAGGAAGAGGTAAACTAGAAGGAGGTATAATCTTTAAAACTGTGTGTATACAGGTGAAACTTCTGACCTGCATACATGATTATTTACCACATGTATCCATTTTTGATATACCAGTAGAATTGTTTATTTCATAAATTACAATACAACAAAAAGTTCTCAAAAAACACTGTTTCAAATTATGTATGTCTGTGCCTCATAAATGGTCTTACAATTGTAAATCGTACAAGGTGTTATAGGCCTGTTACTCTTCTTCAGTAAGGATAAAAGTCTTTCTGTTTTTTTCATTTTAATAAATAATTGCTTCAAATTCATCAAACCTGTTTCTCACAGGGTGGTTATGTAATAACTTACAGCTATTATCACACTGATTATTGGCCTTTTCCAGATGTTGTAAGTAGAGAAAGAACCCCAGATGAATGGATGTCTGGATAGAACCACCTGTGCTCCACATATCAGCTAGAAGACCTCTCCACATTAAAGTTTTTGCCTCGAATGGGACTTGCCATGATGGTTTGAATGATTAAAAGTTGGGTATGACACACCTGTTGGTTTCACCTTCATAAATACAGTAATAAACCTTTTGATCGTTTCACCTTACCTTCAGAAGTCTCACTTATTACATATTCCTTGCAAGGTACATGAGGGACCGTAGATCGCCAAGATCGTAGAATAAACTCAACTGACGGAAGTCTTCGGAAACGATCCTGAAGATACATGCTGGGGGACCAGTTGCCCATTGGTCAAATATGGTCAAGATCTCCGGCTTGTTAGATGCAGATGAATGATTGGGCAAAAAATGACTGAGGCCAAGGCACAAGCCTAATGAGCAGACTCTCAAATGTTGTCAGTGGCAGAAACACATGCACAATGACCAAGACATCACTGTCAATATGTCATGGTCAAGTCACAATCACAATGGATGGTTTCAAACTAGTCTGTGAAGTCTGTTCACATTTACCTGATTTATCCAATCAGTGAAAGTGTAAAGTAAACAGTTAATGGTTGGCCTAGTTAACACAAAGTATGTTTATGTTTTGTTTGTGATACTTTTTGTTAGCACTTGAGGTAGGCATGAACTGAAACTGTCAAAATAAAAAAAAACATGGGGGGCAGAAGTTACATGGGAATCCAGTAGTGATCCATGGTTTAAGATCTACTATGGCACTTGTGAAACTTGTAACAAAAGACAAAGATGTCTGATGTTCATGAACTAATGGTTCTTACTATGATTGCAAAAATCTGCAAAGTTTATAAATAATTGTGGTAGAACGTGTGCATGTACAATGGTCTGGACCTCGGTGTCTAATGTTAAGTGTATGGTCCCATCAAACAAAGAATGGTCAAGATATCAAGATTTTTCTTTAACCAAAACATCAAAAATGTTCAAGATATCAAGGCTATTCACTGACTGCTAGGAGCAAGATAAACTTATGACAATACAATGCCAATCTGTTATCCAAAAAAAATAAAATATATACACAAGTGAATAGCCTAACAGTAATTCGCATTATATTCATCATACGATATCAATGGCTATCTGTTAAGACAAAATAAATCAAAATACTCCAAAGTGCTTCACAACACAGTGTAATGTTCACAGTATTTGTTTATGCCATTCCTTCACAGATGTTGTGAGAGGATTAACGTCCACTAAGTAACAAAATTCTATCATGAGAGCTTTCACTATTTGTCACTGACCAGACAACTCTAATACTTTAATATATGCAAATTCCAGATACAGTCCTTAGGGGAGCATCGGGTTTTAAAGGGAGGTGATCATGCAGAAAATTGTATACAGAAAAAGGTCACTGACCTTTAACATAGTGAAACAAGGCCTTAAGCTGACTCAAACTTTAAAAGTTAATTTGAAAATCCAAATAATCAGACTAGAGAGCACCTGGGATAGAAACTTCCGTTCCTTATTTAGATGACCTTTCACTTTACCTGAATTTAATTTTTTTGATAGATTTATAGTTTCTTGCCTAGTTCTATTTTTGGCTTATACCCAGTGAGTCTTAGATTTGATGTGGTCATTTTTTATCATCCTCTTTCACTTACATTTTTTATTTACCAAACTGCCATGGTTGGTAAGAGACCTGATGACAGAAACATGTCATAAAAGATTAAGACTAGTATCTCATTGGATGACATAGGGTTTGGCTTTTAGAAAACAACTGATCAAATGAGGATAATTTGTACAATTAAAAGAAATATGTAAAAGATCATGAGAAGCATGTATTTCTTTAAAACATTCTTTGCATAATTTAAGAATTATCTTTAAGAATATGTTCATAAATGTTAAGACTTTCCTTTTCCCATTTCAATTTAGACAAAACTCCTTATTACTGAATCTATCATTTGGGAAGACAACATTTATTCAAATCTATATCCATTAAAAGTAAACACAACCCATCGCCACATCTAGAAAAGAAAATTCCAGCATGTATGCACTCACTATTCCATTTCAAATTCAGTCACAACAATGTCATACTCCAATCACAGACACCACATGCACATACTACAAAAGACACATTTTTTATTCACAATATTTCTTCACGCCTATACGAATATATAATCCTATTATAAAATCAAAGACCTCTCCCAACAATGGATACGATGGGTTTATCCTCCTGTCCCTAGCCCTCTAACACTAGGACACTTGTCACTTTGAAACCCGTTGTAAGATTTTTATCTTTCCCAACATTGAAATGTATCCGCAACACAAGTCGGTCATGTTAAACAAATCTACAGGTGAGTAAAAAATTAAGATATTACGATATGAGGTAGGAGCACAGTGAGTCCCACAGATCCGTCTCCTCGTGTCACAGGTACCTTGACATAAGTTTGGTATTAAAATCGATTTATGAACACTTCATTAAAAAGTAAAAGACCCCCTATTCATTCTAGAGTTGACCCTTAACTTTCTGAGATTGAATAAAGATTTTCCATCAGGGGTGAAAGTTTAAATTGATTCACTGTATAGTAAATGGCTCATTTCATGACCGAGCAGAAATTTTATTGTCTGAGAATGGAGTCTCACCATTGTTTGTTTACATTCACTATCTGTTTTCACTACCAAATGATAGTTGCCATTCATTAAATAGGTAGCAGTGTAGTTTGACCAAGGTAACATAGGTGTAGTTTGACCAAGGCAACAGAGGTGTAGTTTGACCAAGGCAACAGAGGTGTAGTTTGACCAAGGTAACAGAGGTGTAGTTTGACCAAGGCAACAGAGGTGTAGTTTGACCAAGGCAACAGAGGTGTAGTTTGACCAAGGCAACATAGGGACAAAAAATGGTCCTCACAGAAGGTTTGATTTTATGATACCTGAAGTCATGAATTATTGTGATATATAGGACAGCATGGCTAATTTTCAAACTTTTAGTAATGTTGAATTATTTCAAACAAGGATTATTGCTAATTAAATAAAGGAACCAGGATTTGGGGGTGTCTTATGCCATATGGCAAGAGTAGAAATATATTTGATTCTTACTTTTAAGATTGATCAATGTTTATTTTGTTTGTGTTTGTTTTTTACATTACAACAACATAATTATTGGCATATTGGAGACCTCCAGCTAATTATTGATGGAGGAAGACCCCTGACTGATTCTTATGTTTTATTTGCTTGTTTATTAGGTAAATCATCCCACCAACAGTACTTCAGTTATTTGGAGGTGGTTCATGTTTTAGATTTACAGATGATTTCCTAACATTTTTATGATATTTATGCAACTTTAGTCAAAAAGAGATTAACCAGTTCATTTCATTTGTTGGCAGAAAAACCTCAGAGTAAAAAAAAAATATGGGTATGAAAATCATACAAGGAACTTGAGAACAGGTACTATGGCAACCTACAACACATTCTCAAACTGTAGCAAAATGGAACCACACAATAGCACACATGAAAACCTACTCTGTTCAGGATGTGAACTTGTGCACATATGGACAGAATGATTTATTTATTGTGCAATTCTAGATCATTTAGCTTGGGATGCTGTCTTACATTTAAACCTTAAACAATACCACAAGGACACAATTAATACTTCAGTGAACAAATCTTTTTTTCAGCTTAATCAGGGTTTAAACGTTTGCATTTAGATGTAAATAGTTCCTATTTTTAGTCAAATGACCCATAGTAATCGAACATTTGAATGCAATACACACCCTACAATGACCATGTAGCCAACGAGCATCTTTTTATCTATTATAAACCCAGACCACCGGACCTGGCAGCGCAATCGGTAGAGCGTCTGCTCCAGGTACGGGAGGGCCTGGGTTCGATCCTTGGCCGCGACATACCAAAGTCGTTAAAAATGGTAGCGGTATAGCTCCCTTGCTAACGCTCAAGCAAATATAAGGGTAGTTCCAAGACTAGTTGGCCCGGTGTCAGGATAATGTGACTGGGTGTGGTATCATGCCAGGTGTTCACGGCATGCTATACACAGTGAAGGCAGCACTATAACTGCTTCAAGTGGACACCGTCTCCAGATAACTGAAATACTGTTGGTGGGACGATAAACTCAATAAACAAATAAACCCAGCCCAGGGTTCAAATCCATGCATTGACCAGCTAAGAAATTTTGAAGTTTTGAAATTAGAAAACTGTCAAGACTTGACCAGTGTACCCAACCCTAAAGCCCTGGCGCATGTAAACAAACAATGATCTGTTATCAAGGTGACTCTGTGGAGATCCTTCATTTCAAGAGATGGCGAATAACAAGATCAAACATACATCAAGTTGTCCAAACAAGAATACCTTAGTAGGTAGGCACATGTCAAAGGCCAACTCCATTACCTGCTAGATCTGTTAAAAACCAAATATAGATTAATTAACTACCTGCTTATATTACGACATGCATAGGTAACAAGACATGTTCCTTTATAATAAGCAGTAAATATTGTAGATCCAGATGAGACACCTGCCAGTGAGATCTGCCTGATCTATATCTCCCCTATTGACCTGGGCCAGATACGTCTGTGCACAGCAGGCTGAGATACTTTTCATTTTCGAACACACAGACAAGGGAGACAACTATAGATGTAGTTGATATCTGTGGGATATCGGAGACGTTCATATTGATCAGTGTAATAAAATTGTAAATCTTTTCATAAGACAGGTGAATTAGTGTGTCTTTCTTTCTTTTGATACATCCTTGATATATAGCATACTGTTTGATAGTAGTTTGACCTTTGCATGGCAAATACCTCATATTTCTATGTCTGGCAAGATTTATTATGCAAAACAGAAAGAAAAATTTTACAAGTATTTATTTACAGACAAACACCCTTGGTCATAAAAAAGTGTTGTATGCAAACAAGATGTACACAAAATAGATTAATTTAAAGGCATAGTTTTAAATTTCAAAGAACTGAAAAATAATTAAGTTTTATTTTTTTATGAGGACATTGAAAGTCAATAAGTTTCAACTAATATTAATCCATCTTGACTTTCCACTTCTTTGGCAGAACCAGTATTTAATTAGTATATAACCAAGGCAATTCACAGTCTTGTTCAATGACTTGTGTCTCATGCCAGATCTTGGGCTCACACAGTGAACCCTGCCATCCCTATTCAAACACATTATACCACGTGACTTCAAATACTTCAAAAGACCCTATTAAGTGATCTCTTCAATCAACTGCCAAAATTTTATGGGACTGAATTTGCACTAAATTTACAGTTGATACAACAAACATGTACATAGCATACTATACTGCAGCCTACCAATGTCATACCTTGCATGTTTACAATCTACTACATCAAACTAAAGGTCAAGATAGCCTTCCATATCAAGGAATGCTGCAATTTCTGGCTCTTTACAATACAGACCTACATATATAATTGACTACCCATTGTTTCAGCATAATATAAACTATATCTCAATTGTCAGATCTACATAGTATAACCTGGTCACAGCTTGTAGTGGTCCACCAAAGGAACAAATAGGCCTGATATTCTGATAAAATAGATAGAGTATGAAGATATAGTTATACCGCTAATTCTCATTTACACTCGCACCTTCACAAGTACAAACAAGCAGTCGGGCTCTTTATATGGTATTTGTTTAAAATATATATGGCAAAATGTTAACTAGTGGTATTTCTGTAAGTAAAATATCAGTTTTCTGTGATTCAGTTAACAGTATCATGTTTCAATATTGTTGACAAAACATTAAGATGTGATAAATGAGAAGTGGAATAGTCCAGTGGTTGGACACATAACTCTGGATCATGGGGTCTGTGGTTCGAAGCCTGGTCAGGCCGCTGCTAATTTCCTTGAGCAAGAAATTTAACTCGAATAGTTCCACTCCACCCAGTTGTATAAATGGGGTAAAGTTGGCTGAATGAGCAGTAGCTTGAAAAAAGACTATTACTTGGTATTACCTATTACCTATAAATACTATCTGTGTTCCTGTGCAACTTGTTTTTTTAAAGAAATGGGAATATAATTGCAACTTATACAAAGTGGTAATATGTATGTGCTGTTTGCCTATTATATACTTAAAACCCAATTCACACATTTACCTCCAGATTCATGGACTATTCATAAATTGCTATCATTATAACCAATCCTTCTAAACTGCTTACATGTACTTCCTGGGTAGTACCAGCATGCTTTATCATATTAGATCTTAAAAAAAGACAATTAAAATGTTCTCTTATGTAAATTGTGTTTACAAAGCGAATAAGCCCAATTAAAGAAAGAGGACTACTTGGAATTTAACCACAAAAATTACTGCTGTGAGGTTACAGTTAAAAAACACATCCAAACAATTTCATATCCACCATATGGCTTAATATTTAAATAAATGGCATACCATGTACCTGCCAATTAACCACAAACATTTTTGTCATATGGCAACTGCTTAAAAACCCATCAAACAATTTTCATTTCAACAATATGGGTATTTTGAACATTTTCCACCTGAAGAAAAACAAAGTAAATCCGCTCCACTTCCCTCATTATGCTTGACTTCTAACCTGGTATAATCGTCCATGAAGTTGTGATTGCTTCCACATGACCATTCTTACCTCCAAGCTTTAAGAGTGAAGAGCTCATATAAAACATGAAATTAGATGGTGTTTATAGAAAAAAAAGAACGGATGTTCATCTTTAGAACAGAAAAAAAGTGTGGAAGCAGTCAGCTGTTATGAACCAATAATAGATTAAATGTAGATTAAACAGTCATTACTGCATTACTTCAGCATCCTCTTCGTTATATGCTCATAAAAGAGAACTATAAGTAAAAGCCTGTATCTATTTTGTAGGTTCCAGATAAAAGAGATCCCTATTTCCTTTGACAAATCAAAGACCATTTCTTCTTCACATACATGTATAACAGATTTTATACATACATGTAGTTTTAATAATCAGGTAATTTAAGAATGTACAATTTTTACACCAACAACTATGAACCAGCTAGGTGTCCATCTTTTTAATTATCATAAAAAAGACCTTGCCAAATGTCTTAACTTCCAAGACAACAAAAAAGAGAAAATATCACTGTCTGTTTTCTTTTAAGCAGCCTCATAAAAACAAACCAAGGAAATGCTTGTGGGTGTTTACACTTAAGGAAGCTGTTTTAGGATAGTTTTATACTGTTTATCATTTAATGGCTATCATGTTTTACCAATGTTATCTGGAGTGTCAATTAAAAAACACCCAGCTTTAAGATGACCACAAATAACATGTAAAAAAGGCCTTGAAGGTGGTATCTGACAATTCAGATAATGTTTAAACACGTCTTTTTAGACTTAAGTATGAGTGAATGTACAAATTAAGTCAAAATTTCCCTCAAAACAGGGTTAAGATATTGTTTCATACATTAGACAAAGGCAAACTGTCAGCTAGCAGCTTTAAACAATTAAGTGTATGTTTTTTAACAACTAACACAAACAAATACCTTAGTTGTTCTAATTAGGAGCAGTATGTGCATTTTTAGCTGACTGGATTTTCCAACCAGCTTAATAAAACCAAAACACAAGGAAGACCTCTTGGATGTGTTTATAATTCAGGAACCTGTTCTGGATGAAGTTTATTTCCCTGTTAATCACATAATTGGCCAGCATGTCTTAATTGGACAATTAAACATGCATATTGCTGTTGTTTCACCCAGACTATGGCAGACAGACAAACCAGATGGCCAACTCTTCAGTGTCTCGTTTGTGTGGGGGAAAAAGTATCTTGGGGGATTATTTTGTGGTTGTTTATAAAAAACACCAGCAGTTGTTGGAGCTGCTTTGGTTAGGGTTAGCACTAGAAACAATGGGTATGGAGAAAAAGTGTATCGGTAAATGGTGATGATTCATTGAAAGGAGCCTTCTTGGTTAAATGGTGGTGATTCATTTAATTCTTAGCCTGCTATACATTGATCTGACAGACAGATATAGACAAAAGATCAGGAACTGCACTTACTGTTGTTAAGTCTCTAACAATTACGTATTGATACATGTGCATGTAGAGTCAGTCTAGCTGGGATATGAGCAAGTATGCTGATTGATTCATCAAGCCCCAAGAAAATTCACAGAAATCATAAAAGTGAAAAACTGAGATATTGAGACTGAATTTGAATTATAATTTGTTAACTAATGTTCTTATTTAAACATTTTTGCATATGTTCGAAATTATGATTTTTTAAAATTATCTTCTTTTTCCAAACTGTTTTGCCTGTGTTAAAAAATAAGAAGTTGCCAGCTAACAAAACTTGGCAGCAAAGACTGTAGATCCTGATCAGAATGATTCAAAAGAAAGTTGCTGATCTGGTTTCTATTTTTTAAGCCAAGGTATGGCTTACTGGTAAAAGCAGAACAAGAGTTCAAACATACCACCTTTAAAATAGCATGAAACTGGAGACTTACACAATTAAGGGCTGTACAGAGTTTAAAACATTTCTGAGGAACCAAAGATTCCAAGAAAAGAAACAAAAATACAATCATGTCTTCTGCTAAATAAACATAAACATACAAAAAGTTTTGCTTCCACATTAACACCGAATCCTACGGAAATGAATTTTAAGCTTGATAATTGGGTTGCCACAGAAACTGGCTCCTTTACAAGGAAAGCCTAATTGGATAGGACACTGATACTGACAGAGCAGGTTGTTTTTTCCCTAGGAATAGGGGTAAACTAGGACTTGGGTGGCTGGTACTGAAATGTGAGTAAGGGTAGAAACTTGTCACTTTCCTTATATTTAATTGGATGGTTCTACTGCCACTGGGTATGTTTTGTTTTTGTTTTTGTTACATTGCACCAAAACAGTTATGGTTATATTGGTGAATTCCAGCTAAATAATGGTACAGGAAATCCCCAAACATATCTGGATAGAACCACCGGCATATCACAGGTCAACTGGAAGAATCCCTGAATCTTTACGCCTTGACCTATAGGTAGGACAGAAAATGGCATTAAATAATACCAAAATATTGATGCTATGCATAAGTCATCAGACTATTTTGTCTTCAACTTGGCTGGTGTACAGTCAAATAAGTTAGAGCTCAAAAGATTTGGTTGTGAAACCAGTCAGCTGTTTGGATAAAACACCAATGGGTCACAGCTGGCAGCGGAAAAGGAATATCAGCTGTTTTATTAACAAAACAAAAAACTGATGTTCATAAATCTTCTAAATGTATTTTATCATTATAATTTATGTACTTTGATAAATTAAAAACATGTTACTTCTATCATTACACTTTTTAAATAAAATTTTATAAAGATTCCATTAATGAAAAAAGTATTCTTAACAAAGTCAAAAGAAGTGCTCAGAAGGGCAGTTTGGGAGGGGTAATTTGACCTTGTAACTGATGACGGGTGTGCAAACAATGGTCAAACTAATTTCGTAGTAAATCAAAAGTACAGCACTGAAATTGGAAAACAGGCAAATCTTCAACCGCAAAAATACACCTCTTCTAAACTATAGTTTACAGTATAGTTATTGGGACAAAAGTTACACCAGAGTCACTAATATATTATATAAACCATTTTAGTTAAGATTCAATACTTTCTATATGATTTTGCATTTTAAGTTATGTCTAAAATAAATGCTCATACATGCTACAGGATGCGATCAAAATAAACTGAGCTTGAAATAAACTACTACCAGGTGATATGAATCTAAAAAACACTGAGTGCGCCATTCATCTTGGAATGGATACAGAAGCTTCAGACTGAGATGACACGAATGATCGCTGTCATTCCATAACCTGGTTCAGAGCAGCAGTGGGCAGCAAGGCCCCGCGAGATATCGAGATATCGCAAATGTCCCCCCATAGCAGATTTTGCATACTCAGTGGAACACATGTTCTAATAATAGTTTGCTCCTCATTTTTACTCTTTCCTCTGGACAAAAAGTTATATTCCTGCGCCATGATATTCGTATGCGGCATTGTTCATTCATAAATCTGCATTTCATGTTTATCTGAATTTCATAAAATGACGAACATCTAGTTAAAACAGATAACAATATTTATGTTATTATTAGACATTTCAAGCATGTCAGGACACAACTGACATGCCTAGTCTCCTTAGACATACATATTTGTTCTGGACATACACTATTTCTTCCCAGGTATGTATAAATGACTGCAGGTATAGTCCAGGTCATGCAGGGTCAATCCTGTGTGCTTCCAAAATCCAGCCTTCTCATAGCTCTGAACAGTGTTGCTAGCGACATCACCCAAAAACCATAGGGGAAAACAGAAATTTCTTTCATCTTTTCTTTAATAAAAAAATCCTGATGAAATATTTGATCTTTTGAAGAAGGATATTTCCGGTATATATTTGATAATGACCACTTCTATTTCCCAACTTATTAATGAGCTTGTCAGAAGCATGAACAACAGCTGTGTTGTTATACAACATTTATGGCCGATATTACTCATACCTATCTATAGAAACACACCTCAGTTATCCCTGAAAATCTCCCAGCAACTCTCCAACATAACCCTTTCATGTCAATAAATGTCAGAATTTCCACCTAGCAACTTCACTTTCCATGTCAAAATGGTCCATGAATATTATAATGATGCAGAACCCCATGTGGATTTCACATTTATCCTCAAGGGTCTGTAAGATATGTGTTTTACCTGATTTACCTTATTTCTCTAAATGTGTTACATGTACAAATGTTATACAACCAATGGCTTGATACCTTGCAGAAAATAGTATCAGACAGTTGGAAGATCTGGATCTACACCATTTTGCAATTTCTAGAAACATATTGGGGCTGTATGGACAGGGCTTACACAACCAATATTTAGGGCTGTATGGACAGGGCTTACACAACCAATATTTGGGGCTGTATGGTCAGGGCTTACACAACCAATATTTGGGGCTGTATGGTCAGGGCTTACACAACCAATATTTGGGGCTGTATGGTCAGGGCTTACACAACCAATATTTGGGGCTGTATGGACAGGGCTTACACAACCAATATTTGGGGCTGTATGGTCAGGGCTTACACAACCAATATTTGGGGCTGTATGGACAGGGCTTACACAACCAATATTTGGGGCTGTATGGTCAGGGCTTACACAACCAATATTTGGGGCTGTATGGTCAGGGCGTACACAACCAATATTTGGGGCTGTATGGTCAGGGCGTACACAACCAATATTTGGGGCTGTATGGTCAGGGCGTACACAACCAATATTTGGGGCTATATGGTCAGGGCATAAACAACCAATATTTGGGGCTGTATGGCCAGGGCATAAACAACCAATATTTGGGGCTGTATGGTCAGGGCGTAAACAACCAATATTTGGGGCTGTATGGTCAGGGCGTAAACAACCAATATTTGGGGCTGTATGGTCAGGGCTTACACAACCAATATTTGGGGCTGTATGGTCAGGGATTACACAACCAATATTTGGGGCTGTATGGTCAGGGCTTACACAACCAATATTTGGGGCTGTATGGACAGGGCTTACACAACCAATATTTGGGGCTGTATGGACAGGGCTTACACAACCAATATTTGGGGCTGTATGGTCAGGGCTTACACAACCAATATTTGGGGCTGTATGGTCAGGGCATACACAACCAATATTTGGGGCTGTATGGTCAGGGCATAAACAACCAATATTTGGGGCTGTATGGCCAGGGCGAACACAACCAATATTTGGGGCTGTATGGTCAGGGCGTACACAACCAATATTTGGGGCTGTATGGTCAGGGCTTACACAACCAATATTTGGGGCTGTATGGTCAGGGCTTACACAACCAATATTTGGGGCTGTATGGTCAGGGCTTACACAACCAATATTTGGGGCTGTATGGTCAGGGATTACACAACCAATATTTGGGGCTGTATGGTCAGGGCTTACACAACCAATATTTGGGGCTGTATGGACAGGGCTTACACAACCAATATTTGGGGCTGTATGGTCAGGGCTTACACAACCAATATTTGGGGCTGTATGGTCAGGGCGTACACAACCAATATTTGGGGCTGTATGGTCAGGGCGTACACAACCAATATTTGGGGCTGTATGGTCAGGGCGTAAACAACCAATATTTGGGGCTGTATAGCCAGGGCGTACACAACCAATATTTGGGGCTGTATGGTCAGGGTGTACACAACCAATATTTGGGGCTGTATGGTCAGGGCTTACACAACCAATATTTGGGGCTGTATGGTCAGGGCTTACACAACCAATATTTGGGGCTGTATGGTCAGGGCTTACACAACCAATATTTGGGGCTGTATGGTCAGGGATTACACAACCAATATTTGGGGCTGTATGGCCAGGACGTAAACAACCAATATTTGGGGCTGTATAGTCAGGGCATAAACAACCAATATTTGGGGCTGTATGGTCAGGGCGTACACAACCAATATTTGGGGCTGTATGGTCAGGGCGTACACAACCAATATTTGGGGCTGTATGGTCAGGGCGTAAACAACCAATATTTGGGGCTGTATGGCCAGGGCGTAAACAATCAATATTTGGGGCTGTATGGTCAGGGCGTAAACAACCAATATTTGGGGCTGTATGGCCAGGGCATAAACAACCAATATTTGGGGCTGTATGGTCAGGGCATAAACAACCAATATTTGGGGCTGTATGGTCAGGGCGTACACAACCAATATTTGGGGCTGTATGGTCAGAGCTTACACAACCAATATTTGGGGCTGTATGGTCAGGGCTTACACAACCAATATTTGGGGCTGTATGGTCAGGGCATAAACAACCAATATTTGGGGCTGTATGGCCAGGGCATAAACAACCAATATTTAGGGCTGTATGGTCAGGGCATAAGCAACCAATATTTGGGGCTGTATGGTCAGAGCTTACACAACCAATATTTGGGGCTGTATGGTCAGGGCTTACACAACCAATATTTGGGGCTGTATGGTCAGGGCATAAACAACCAATATTTGGGGCTGTATGGCCAGGGCATAAACAACCAATATTTGGGGCTGTATGGCCAGGGCATAAGCAACCAATATTTGGGGCTGTATGGTCAGGGCTTACACAACCAATATTTGGGGCTGTATGGCCAGGGCATAAACAACCAATATTTGGGGCTGTATGGTCAGGGCTTACACAACCAAAATTTGGGGCTGTATGGCCAGGGCATAAACAACCAATATTTGGGGCTGTATGGCCAGGGCATAAACAACCAATATTTGGGGCTGTATGGTCAGGGCGTACACAACCAATATTTGGGGCTGTATGGTCAGAGCTTACACAACCAATATTTGGGGCTGTATGGTCAGGGCTTACACAACCAATATTTGGGGCTGTATGGTCAGGGCATAAACAACCAATATTTGGGGCTGTATGGCCAGGGCATAAACAACCAATATTTGGGGCTGTATGGCCAGGGCATAAACAACCAATATTTGGGGCTGTATGGTCAGGGCATACACAACCAATATTTGGGGCTGTATGGTCAGGGTTTTCACAACCAATATTTGGGGCTGTATCGTCAGGGCGTACACAACCAATATTTGGGGCTGTATGGCCAGGGCATAAACAACCAATATTTGGGGCTGTATGGTCAGGGCATAAACAACCAATATTTGGGGCTGTATGGTCAGAGCTTACACAACCAATATTTGGGGCTGTATAGTCAGGGCATAAACAACCAATATTTGGGGCTGTATGGTCAGGGCATAAACAACCAATATTTGGGGCTGTATGGTCAGGGCATAAACAACCAATATTTGGGGCTGTATGGTCAGGGCATAAACAACCAATATTTGGGGCTGAATGGTCAGGGCATACACAACCAATATTTGGGGCTGTATGGTCAGGGCATACACAAGCAATATTTGGGGCTGTATGGCCAGGGCATAAACAACCAATATTTGGGGCTGTATGGCCAGGGCATAAACAACCAATATTTGGGGCTGTATGGTCAGGGCGTAAACAACCAATATTTGGGGCTGTATGGTCAGGGCGTAAACAACCAATATTTGGGGCTATAAGGTCAGGGCATAAACAACCAATATTTGGGGCTGTATGGTCAGGGCATAAACAACCAATATTTGGGGCTGTATGGTCAGGGCATACACAACCAATATTTGGGGCTGTATGGTCAGGGTTTTCACAACCAATATTTGGGGCTGTATCGTCAGGGCGTACACAACCAATATTTGCCAAGGCCTGATGTAGTCAGCAGAGTAAGAGCTTAATATTATAAATGGCTGATTACTCCATGTGGATTTCACATTCATTTTTTAAGAGTCTGTTCGAATAAGATCTTTCTCCATGTTGGAGATCTATCTCCCTGTCAGAGATCTATCTCCATAATGGAGTGCCTTTCAGGTCAAAGTAACCTCTACCTCCAAAGAGTGAAAGTCAGTAATGAGCTTGATAAACAACAAAGTTTGAGCAAGATTATAATATTTTGATATATCTAAAAAAAAAAAAGAAGGAAATACCACGATAGTTTTATTCTTAGGATAACGTCTAAGAAGTATTTACATTTTAAAAATAAACTGCTTTGATTTTAAAAGGACACCAATAGCAATGTACACTATGGTCATGTGCTTTTCAAGACAACATTGGTTACTGTAATGCAAGGGGTTTGAGGTAAGATACAAACAGCCCAAAATGAATTTTGAACAAGAAAAAGAATTTTAAAAACATCAAACAGAAAAAATATACTTTTACCTATTACTATTATTAAAATATACTATTACCTGCACTGAATTTGATCTCATTTACACTGAAGGTATCAAGGATCACCTTGATTATTGAATTGTGTACCTCTTGATAATTACCAGTATATAGTCATATAACTTTCATTTCTTTCTTGTTGTCGTCATGACTGCATTGCATGTAGAACATCTATTACAAACCTATAGAACTCCCTTGGGTAACATGAGGAATGTTTTAACATTCATTTCTTGGGAAATAAAGAATAATAGGAACTATCAGACAAGGATAAGACTGGAAGGATTCCAATTATCAAACACTTGTCAAGAAACAACTTTTAGACATAGAAAAAAGACAGTGAAGGTTTCTGTAACTATGCAAACATTTGTCTTGAAACAACTTTTTAGAAACAAAACAGAACATATTTATGTAATTAAATTAACAAAGAATAATGGACATTTTAAAATGTGTACTCATATAAAACACTATTAGACAATAGCACCCCAACAATGTCATCATAACCACAGTGGGATGGAAAATGGCGGAACTTTTATAAACACATTTATGCAGTGGTATAGGCAGCAAGTTTGTTACTCAGAATTTTTACAAAAAGTCTCTGTGAATGATAATAAATACTGTTCTGTTATTTATATTCAAATCATTAGACCTGACATTGAAAATAACAATATTGATAAGATATAGATCCTTTAAATAAAATATATCCATCCAATCATTTTCCAAGAATGATTATTATCATTAACCATTTTTGTTACTTCTGAAAAATGAAAATAATTAAAAATAAATAAAATAAGACCCACCACAAATATTAATCTGTTCATCTTAATATAATAAAAAAAAATCTTTAAAGGTAGAAGACATTCTAACTTTAGGCAACAAATTCAAATAAAAGGAAGTTTTCTTTTTGTTTATAAATGATCCAGACTTTCATCTGTGCCTGGTTTAATTAACAACCATAAACATAACAGTGTATGTGGAAGCTTATAGACCTTATTCATATCACATTCAATACAGTTTTATTTAAACATCTCCCCAGCATGATGCAGCCTCCTAAATCCAGGCAAGGCCATATGAGCAATAAACCAACTGAGCATGTTTACCTTAGCAAAGGTATCAACCATTAAAACTCAAGTGCAGAAATCACTTCACACATGTTTGTAATTTAGACACTTAACCCTAACTCAGCTACATTTTGTATACATCTCATACTATTTCTTAGGCCATCTTCTGATATCAACATACAAAAGTGCCTGAGCATAATATTTAGAGAGATATGCAGCAAATAGTGTCCCTGTTTGGAACTGGCTGATCTGGATTGACACTATTTGCCTAAACCATCAAACTTCATGTTACAGGCGACTAACTTCATTTGTTAATAATCCATGCTCAATTCTGATTTTTTTTCTTACAACATGTAACAAAGATACATTCCCATATTCAGCAGTAAGTATTGTAGATTGTCACAGACTGTTCTAGATCTGTACTATTTGTCAAGGCTTAATCAATTAATGCTTAGCAGGATAAGTGTTAAGGTAAAATAAACTGACAGCTCATATTTAGCACCTATCAGGTCCCTTGTGTTAATAACCAATAATAAATTCTTGATTCTTAGCTTACAAAAACAAGCAAATGTAACAAGTCAAACTGCAAGAGACTTGGCCACAATGTACAGATCCTACTTAAACTGGCTGATCTGTATCTACTTTTTTCTGACTAAGCTTGATCTACCTATGCTTAGCAGCTAAGAACTCTTAGTGCTTATTAAGCACATATTTACAAGGCTAAAGCAAATAGTGTAGATACAAATCAACCAGCCACCTGCGGGGAGCAGTCTGGGCCAGGATCTGCACCATTTACTGTTGAGTCTCCAGCAATAGCTGCCAATAACTAAGAATTAGTTATATATATGTTACTTACAAATATAGCAAGATAAGAGTTAACTTCATCTTTACTATAGCACATACTTTTAAAGACCTTAATTGCTTCAGTGTGCTGATAATTTTAAATTTACTTTCATGGCCTGATATCTCTTTTTTTGACCTTTGAACCTAGCTGCCATAAAACCCATCTGGCTTCATGATTAAATGAGTTTATGGTGTAGAGAAAATTTAATTATAGCTGAGGAGAGGCTATATAGAAGCAAGCTATCTAGCCTTGGGCTTGTATCTCATTTCTGTGGTTCAGTGTGTTGTTTGTTAACTAGGGTAACAGGAATTGAACCATACAATCATTTTTTATTTTTTTATTCTTATCATATAATATTTTTATACCAAAATGACAATAATAAGCATCAGCTTTGTTGATTTTTTATTAAAAATGGTTAAAAATTAGTAACAGAAAAGTACTTCTTTTAAACATAGTAAAAATAACTGTTTTTTTTTCATATTTATTTATAAACAATATAAAATTATTAACAATAACAGAATGTTCCTAAAATACCTTTACCACAATTTATGATTTTATCTATCTTAAGAATATT
This sequence comes from Sinonovacula constricta, assembly GCA_007844125.1. Classification (NCBI taxonomy): domain Eukaryota; kingdom Metazoa; phylum Mollusca; class Bivalvia; order Cardiida; family Solecurtidae; genus Sinonovacula; species Sinonovacula constricta. The sequence goes on along the minus strand of CM017558.1, from coordinate 68,071,862 downwards.
ACAGAATCAACCTCTTGACTTTAAGTATCTCTCCATAGCTTTCCCTTTCTGATAAGCCTTGACCACACATCTGGCAGGGTGCCCTTATATCATCCCCTATGGACACTGGTCATATCATCAAGTCATTGGCTGATAATGTGGATAATGTGGATTCAGCTATATACACTTATCAAAGGGAATATATCACAGCATCCATCCAACACAATTACCATCAATCAGACAGTGTCTTAAACAAGGTAACATCATACACATTACTGTAAGTAATACCTATCAAACAAAAAAAATGGGCAACCTGCAGTTTCTGGGAGAAGATTTATAAAGACCCAATCTATAAATTCTGCACCCAATCTATTTATTATTTACCCATTCTACTAATTCTACACCTAATTTATTAATTCTTCACCCTATCTATTAATTGAAGAAGGAATACCATCACCTCCAGTCATTATCAGCTTAGGAATACCATCACCTTCAGTCATTATCAGCTTAGAAATACCATCACCTTCAGTCATTAACAGCTTAGGAATACCATCACCTTCAGTCATTATCAGCTTAGGAATACCATCACCTTCAGTCATTATCAGCTTAGGAATACCATCACCTTCAGTCATTAACAGCTAAGGAATACCATCACCTTCAGTCATTAACAGCTTAGGAATACCATCCCCTCCAGTCATTAACAGCTTAGGAATACCATCACCTTCAGTCATTATCAGCTTAGGAATAACATCACCTTCAGTCATTATCAGCTTAGGAATACCATCACCTTCAGTCATTATCAGCTTAGGAATACCATCACCTTCAGTCATTATCAGCTTAGGAATACCATCACCTTCAGTCATTAACAGCTTAGGAATACCATCACCTTCAGTCATTATCAGCTTAGGAATAACATCACCTTCAGTCATTATCAGCTTAGGAATACCATCACCTTCAGTCATTATCAGCTTAGGAATACCATCACCTTCAGTCATTATCAGCTAAGGAATACCACCAACTTCAGTCATTATCAGCTAAGGAATACCACCAACTTCAGTCATTATCAGCTTAGGAATACCATCACCTTCAGTCATTATCAGCTAAGGAATACCACCAACTTCAGTCATTATCAGCTTAGGAATACCACCAACTTCAGTCATTATCAGCTTAGGAATACCATCACCTCCAGTCATTAACAGCTTAGGAATACCATCACCTTCAGTCATTATCAGCTTAGGAATACCATCACCTTCAGTCATTAACAGCTTAGGAATACCATCACCTTCAGTCAATGTCAGCTTAGGAATACCATCACCTTCAGTCATTAACAGCTTAGGAATACCATCACCTTCAGTCATTATCAGCTTAGGAATACCATCACCTTCAGTCATTAACAGCTTAGGAATACTATCACCTTCAGTCATTAACAGCTTAGGAATACCATCACCTTCAGTCATTATCAGCTTAGGAATATCATCACCTTCAGTCATTAACAGCTTAGGAATACCATCACCTTCAGTCATTATCAGCTTAGGAATACCATCACCTCCAGTCATTAACAGCTTAGGAATACCATCACCTTCAGTCATTTATCAGCTTAGGAATACCATCACCTCCAGTCATTAACAGCTTAGGAATACCATCACCTTCAGTCATTATCAGCTTAGGAATACCATCACCTTCAGTCATTAACAGCTTAGGAATACTATCACCTTCAGTCATTAACAGCTTAGGAATACCATCACCTTCAGTCATTATCAGCTAAGGAATACCATCACCTTCAGTCATTATCAGCTTAGGAACACCATCACCTTCAGTCATTATCAGCTTAGGAATACCATCACCTTCAGTCATTAACAGCTTAGGAATACCATCACCTTCAGTCATTATCAGCTTAGGAATACCATTACCTTCAGTCATTTACAGCTTAGGAATACCATCACCTTCATTCATTATCAGCTTAGGAATAACATCACCTTCAGTCATTATCAGCTTAGGAATACCATCACCTTCAGTCATTAACAGCTTAGGAATACCATCACCTTCAGTCATTATCAGCTTAGGAATACCATCACCTTCAGTCATTATCAGCTTAGGAATACCATCACCTTCAGTCATTAACAGCTTAGGAATACCATCACCTTCAGTCATTTACAGCTTAGGAATACCATCACCTTCAGTCATTATCAGCTTAGGAACACTATCACCTTCAGTCATTATCAGCTTAGGAATACCATCACCTTCAGTCATTATCAGCTTAGGAATACCATCACCTTCAGTCATTAACAGCTTAGGAATACCATCACCTTCAGTCATTTACAGCTTAGGAATACCATCACCTTCAGTCATTATCAGCTTAGGAATACCATCACCTTCAGTCATTATCAGCTTAGGAATACCATCACCTCCAGTCATTATCAGCTTAGGAATACCATCACCTTCAGTCAATGTCAGCTTAGGAATACCATCACCTTCAGTCAATGTCAGCTTTGGAATACCATCACCTTCAGTCATTATCAGCTTAGGAACACCATCACCTTCAGTCATTATCAGCTTAGGAATACCATCACCTTCAGTCATTATCAGCTTAGGAATACCATCACCTCCAGTCATTATCAGCTTAGGAATACCATCACCTTCAGTCAATGTCAGCTTAGGAATACCATCACCTTCAGTCATTGTCAGCTTAGGAATACCATCACCTCCAATCCAAAGAACTACATGTAACCTATAGGATCTGAGGATCCATTTGTGCTCATGTTTAAATAGACTATAGGGATCATTTATCCAGCAGTATATCTATTCTGGATTTTACCTATTTTTTATACTGATAGGTAATTATTGCTACATATACAAGCATACAAAACTGCAGCCATTGGTTCCCCAGTGGTTCTACCAATATCTGGGGTCTTTCTCAGATAAAACAACACAAAAGTTGTTGCTAAAAAATTGGAGCTGAAATGGAGCTGTATTTATTGCTCGATCTATCGGCAGGATGAATATTCATTATACAGGTTCTTTGAAGATCTTTTACCAGACTCCAAGCATATTTACTGAGTCCAAGTATCTAACAAGTATCTAACATATGCCATAGACTAATGGGACTTTATAGTTCTGTACTACTGACTTAATTAACTTAGTACTACATATAGGTGAAATTGGTTAAAGATCTAGGAAAATTTATATTCCTAAGGCTGCTTTATATACATCAGTTCACTTTGGAGTTATTACTTCAATAGTACAACCGTGGAACAAAGGATTTAGACCAAAGCTTGCAAATAAAATATTTGTGTACGCCTAGGCATTATAGAGCAGAGCCAGATCAGACAGTTCCTTGTCTACCAGAATGAGGTTTTCAACCTTGTCATGAAGTTTTTAGCCAATAACTAAGGATTTTGTGTGGTTTATTAACAAATTTGGAAGGCTAAGACTTAATGCTGAAAGACATCTACATTATTCAATCTGCATGACTAAGTTTTCCAACTAAAGAGGGTGACAAGAATGTAACCAGTATTTACTTTTTCTAATGACATAAAAATGGTTCTACCACTCAGATTTTATCGCAAATATTGTAAGTGAAAGAAAAATCATGTTAAGTCAATACTTTAATTGACACACACACAAAAAAAGCTATTCAAAGCTTTTGACCATCATTGCAAGACAGTCATAACTATTTTGTATTTTGTGTTTCTCACCAAAGATAATATAAAAAATTCATTTGTATCAATGTGCAACAAGCATTAATACAAGACAGACCACACAAACAACAACATGCAAATTGACCTTCCATAAATTGGATTTAATTTGCATGAGCAAAATCTGACATCGCCTTGGACATTTTATGCTTTAAGTTTGCAAGAAAATACTTTAAATGTCTCATTCACTCCTTCCTTTGGGCATTTTGCATTTTTCCTCACAGTATTGAGCCATGAAATTAAACAGGTTTTCTAACAATTGCAAACCATTTAAAATTTACAGTTGATATTTTCTTGCTATTTCCTTGAAACAAGTGATATAATAAAGCCATTAAAAACAGGCTTTACATAAGTGGTTGCTGTTATTTTTCTTCTAAAAGATCACTTACATCAGGGAATTCAATTTTGTGAATATAATTATTAGTTTCACATTTGCTTTAATGTCTATTAGTGGGTGGTCCCAGAAATAATGCATTCCAATAACCCTTATCTTGATATATTTGTTCATACCACTGCCTTTATACTAAGATTTTTGCAATCTCATTAAAATCATATCCTAATTTCCCTCATCTACTGTCCGTGATTAGGATCTGACTACATCGCATAAGAGGTCGTGTCAAAATGACCTTTGTGTAATTGAATATGCATAGACAAGTGCCTGTATTTCGACCAATGCAATCGCTCCTTTCAAAACTACTATAGAATCCTTCCCGATACACCAGTCAACACATACCACTTTTTAAACCGCTGAATCAGCCATCCTTTCTATTGGCATGCATTAATTTTTACACATTTTGTTCAATCAACAATTTATCTATCGGTATCTACCATAACATTTCATAATTCCATTTTTAAGTAGAATACGAAAGGATTTTCAACGCAACCCACTGCGAAAACGCTTTCATTATCCGCCATGACAATTGCAGCGAGCGAGTTGTGAATGTATTTACCAGTGTTACTAAAATAAGGATTTCTAGTTCAAAACTTCTTTTTGTTGGATGGTTTATACATATTTGTAGAGGTTATATATGTCTCTTTTGAAATATGTAAAGTTAAGTTAAAGAATGTGTGTAGATTGCATGCAATCACGAGTTAAACGCGACCCTTTACCATTAAAATTTTATAGCGTGTAGAACGTTGCTCGCAGTATACCACAAGATTTTGTTGCCGAGAATTTCATTGGCTACTGAAAAGGTCAATTTGAGGTGAACCGTAATGGGAAGTCATCAGATCCTATTACGCGTAATACTGGAGCTGATTTTAATGAGATTGAGATTTTTGCTAGCATCTTCAAGAAAAGCTTTAATTTTTATAGACATAAAAGCAAACAGTGCAGATCCTGATCAGAGTTTCTGTTCAGCCTGGCTGATCTGGATCTACACTATTTGTCTAAGCCTGATTAATTCATGCATAGCATGCTATGGGTTAAGTACTTTAACATACTTTTATTAATGATCAATATTTGAACTTTGCCAGTAGACAAGTGTTTCATTTTTTTTCATGAAACAATCCCAGAAGATTTCTTGTCTAAATTACTGCTAAGTGGTTACTATATTTATTACAATAAAAGTCCATTGAATTGAATGAGAATTGAGATGAAAATTCACTGAACTGAAGCATTTCATAAACAATAAAACAGAACAATGGAAATATGTTTTTGATTAATTTTATCTCTTTACCTGTTACCATATTCTATTCAAGGTATCATTTTGATGCTGGCAGCATTTGAGGTATTATTGGAGACCTGACAATAAAAAAGTTTTGGTCAATATCTGATCAAACTGAGTATATTAAGCTCTCAGTCATTCTTTGTCTTAGTTTTTCTAAATACATCACAGCAATGCAATTAATTGTTCACATCACAGTTAAGGATCTATTTTTAGAACCTGTTACAGTTTGACCTGTGTGTACAGTTGATCCTGCACTAAAGTTATTGTGTGAGTTACCAATAATTATTTTTATTGGAAATTTTAAAAAAAATCATTTTAAACTTTTACGGAGTTGGGGATGGGCAGTTCAAGCCTGTTTAATCTGCCCCTGGTTGAGGATTATGGGATATATTGTGGAGTGAATGAGTGAAATCCTACATGAAGTAAAGTTCTTGGATACACGATACAAGAAATAGTCAAACAGAAACAAGAAACAATATATCATTTTTCCATCAATCTTTTTTTTTGTTGCCAATGTTCATGTACTTAACATACCACTGGACAAGATACCAACAATGATTGAAGACCACACTGATTAACAGAGAAATAATCACTTCAGGAAAAAACCACTCACATAATACCCCTCGGAATATAGGCTGCCCTAGATATGGAGAGAGATAAAGACTTGAAGGAGCATTATATCCCATAGTTCTCAACCATGTACTTGGTATATAGAGTACCCAGTATACAGAGTTTAGAACAGAAATAAACAATTATTCATGAGCAGATGCCCTATATCACAAACTTTGCCTGTCAGACAGTGCACATTATTGTTTACCTAAAAAATAAACAAAGGGAATTAACTAAAAATAAAACAGTTGTGGTTCTTGTACTTTGCATTTCATGTCAAACTTAGGTGCATTTTACAGTAATTTAGCAATGCTGTGAACAAGGAAACTCAATAAAGGGAGAGAATTTATGCATGAGAGTTATGGTTCTTGTTCCACATTATATAAGTTGCAACAAAGATTTTCTTTATACAGTGCATTTGGTGCTGCCTCTTCTGATCCCCTAAATCTGAAATTGTGGATGAATGTTATGAAGTATTGCAATATAACAACACTATCCAGTGTCATCAATATATCCTTTAATTCTTAACTGACCCCCCATAAACCTGGCATTCAAAAGATTCGTGTTCTCTGAAGAAGTCTATTGTGTACCAAGATTATAAAGAGAAATGATTTAGCATGCAAGCAATATTTTCAATGGAAATGACATACAGCCCAGAAGCTGCAATGACCTTAATTTAGAATGACCTTGACCATGATGCTTGCACTAGCAATTGGTATACAGGACATAACTAAAAGTCAGTAAAATACATTGTAGTAAAATTTGACTAAATACATGTGAAAATGGTAGTTATGGATTTGACACTAATATAAAGCATGAGAAGGCATTTATAATGAATGACCTTAAAAATGGTCTTGACCTTAAGACTTCCAAAAGCAAATATAGGCATGAAACATCTTTAAATGTATGTTTGTAAGATGGTAAAATTAGATAGAAGAACTAAAAATACTATAGAAGTTTTAAGACACAGAACTCTTACTTCTCTAGCCCTCTTGATATATCTGGAAGACGTATTGCAAACAGGCCTGTCATATAGAGACAGGATAAAATAGACTATCTCTGCACATCACCAAGTGAGATTACCTAGATATTTTAGTAGGAAAACAAATTCATCACAGCAGCCAATATATCATCATTCCAATGTTATGTACAGTATCTTTTCCCACTGATTATTGGAATATAACTGCACAAGATACTGTACATCATAGTTTGTCGTTCATCAAGATGAGAAAAAAATGATATTACTGGAATATGTTTTCCAAACTTTTGGGAAAGTCATTACAGCTTAGTGATATATTACCAAAACTACTGGTTCTCACAATAACTTACTCTACTATGTATTAATTATTAAGATTTCTAAGGACTCTGTTACATTACTTTATTCAAAATATTGTAATGAGCAAGACACTACAATTCACCTTCTAGGAAATATTAAAGCATCTAGTCAGCTTGTGTTTTAGATTCTTTTTAAAGCTTGCAGCTACATCAACTACATTTTAAGACAGACAGAATTCGTAATATTCTTACTGATAAAACTGCTCATATAAAAGAAACTAACATGGTATAATCTAAACTGTTACAAGTAGGACTCCTTAACTTACTAAACAATAAAACAGTAATGTCAAAATATTATATTGTAATATACTTTAACAATTCTGTAACCACTTGATCTCAGTTGTTTACCTGTCAAATAAATTACCAACCTACCTCTGTTGAAGAGTTTGTCGAAGCTGAAATGTGAGACGAACCATGACGCAGGACGTGAGCGTCTGTTCGAAGAGTTATCTTTCTTGTTTTTATCTCGTCGTTTAATGACTGGAGGAGCATCTTGCACATAAATCGTCGACATGGCTGATCATTTAATATCTCCACACAATGATGAAGTTGTGATAATTGTTCAACACTTTGTAATGGTTTTATTGTTATGATGATGTTCAGTACTTCCTCATAATTTCACATTATTTAACATTTTCAGTTTTACCACATGTTCCTTTCCTGTAGAGATAACACATTTTTTTTGCACATAAAATGACAAAGTTTAACACTTTAAAGCCTTTCAGTGTTCTTCTTTCAAACCTTTTAATAACAATGGATCAACATAACCTCTGTTTATGTAGAATAATATGTTTGTTTTTTTATCAAATCATTTTATATAGGAAGTTAACATGTCAGAGGCCAACTGACATTAGGAAGTGTACTACAAAAAACATATTCAGCCATAATGTAAACAAAACCGCACATTGCATAATGTCCTTGTTTAAGATCCACTACAAGTCATAGTATGAAAATAGATAAATTAACTTCCTTTTCATGAGTCTCACTGAATACCAAATCTTGAAGAGAGTTAATGCTAACTTTCAACAAGAATTAACAGAGCTTTAGCCATCTGCCCACTGAATGTCAAATCTTGAAGAGAGTTTATGCTAACTTTCAGCAAAAACATAAAAGAGTTAAGGCCATAATTGGCCACTGAATACCAAATCTTGAAGAGAATTTATGCTAACTTTCAGCAAAAACATAAAAGAGCTTTAGCCATCTGCCCACTGAATATCAAATCTTGAAGAGATTTTAAGCTAACTTTCAACAAAAACATGTCATCTGAATGTCAAATCAGAATTTTTCCATACTTAATTCAGCAACAAGGGAACAAAGTTTATTACTGGTTTTGTTGTTTTGCAAAATACTTACTCAGCAATAAGCTCAAGTTTACAAATGTATTCAAATCGCAGATATGGCTAAATCAGTCTAAGGAAAATAGTACATCAATTTCCCTTATAATTACCATGATGTCAGTTTCTTGGGTTAACATCCCACCAGTTATTGTGAGACAACTTCATGGTCTGGATGTGTTTTATGTAAAATAGTTCACAGTTAAGATGTAATCTTTAACACAATTTCTCTTAATGAACTGCCAATTTTAATAATGTACTTACATTTAAGTTGAAATCTTGAGCATAATTTTACCAAAATGCCATGTTTTATGATATAAATATATGTATACTTGACAGTGAAGATAAAATCTCAATCTTTATCTAACTGAACTGCAGAATTTCACAGCAATGTAACATATAATAAATATTCCTTCAACACAGCAGCAGTCTTGCCCTTAACAATGCCAAGGTCACTTTATCCATCACCCGATCAGGTTAAATTCAGTCTCTCGTAACCAATGAACTCACGAACTATCCATATAGGTAGTGAAATAAGATACCTCATCGATAATGCACTACTATTGATCAATCCACTTAAAACAAGTGGCATCGTCGATGGCGAAACAGGCACATTCTGATACATGTAACAGACCATACGCTTCACTAGGCATAACGAATAGGTAAAAACTAATTGATTACCCACAATGCATCTCAATTGATTTGACCAATCAACCCAGCCTATTTAAATACAATTGGCATCAATGAAGATATAATGTTGTAACCTGATGCCTGTCAATGGGTACAGGGAATCTTTAAAAACACTGCTGCCAGTTAGGTTAGCCCTTAATAAAAACAAGCCATTAACCTGAAATGTAAACAAACATATACCAATACCAATTAATGTCACAAACCACAGCTTCAAGTGACAGAGCTACTAGGAAAAAATTCATTGATTTTCTATAACATAGGACTATTGTTTTAACCAATCACACCCTTTAAAATAAGTTGCATCACTGACCTAACATAGAGACATACATATACATGCAACAGGCTGCACACTTCAATTGTCACAGGTTTTGATATAGGCAAAAACCAAATCAATTATCCATAACAAACTTGATTCACCATATCAGTCACTCCCTTTACAACAAGTGGTATCAACAGCAGCAAAATGCAGAACTGATATGAACTGATACATTTCACAGACCATGCACTTCATTTGTCACAGCTAATGGCTAAATGATTAGATCTTGTTTACCACAACTGCTATCAATGTGTAAACAATCCCGCCTGAAGATTTTCTGTTGTTTTTTACCCTCCCCTGCTAAACTTCTTTAGAAGTATGCCAAGTTATAACACAAATTGCTACACAAATGCCCTTCAAAAGATGTTTACAATGCATTTCAGTGTCACGTTGTGATGGTAGCTGGATGACAATCGCCCAGTTGACATTTTTAGTTTACTTGTATAAGTAAAGATTCCTGCATGGAGGTAATTGACAATCAATTAAACTTACAACAATGAGATGATAATAGTGTGCCTGTTTATATGACACATCAAAGGTTATTAATTAGGTATCAATTAGTAATTGTCTTATCTCCGAAGACAAATTAAGATTCTTTTGTTACTGATATTGTTAGTCTAGACTTACAAAGAAAGATCAACAGTAGCAATCTGAATCTGAATTTTAAGATAATTGCTACAAAGAATCCTAACAGAACTTACAATTTATAATATAAATATTTTTATATTTACACATAGAAAATTAACCTTAATTTGTACCTAGTAACAAAAACAATAATATTTAATGCAAAAGTAAGAAATATCAATTAACATTTTTGTTTAATTTGAACACCTATTCCAATACATCCTCACTCTTTTATCTAAAAAAATATGAATTTTAACTCACAAATTCATTTGTTTATTTCAATGCTCTCTTAAAGAATCTCCTAAATGAATTTCTCCCTTAAAAATAAATATGTATTTTGGGTTTTATGGCACACCAACACTTGATAGGTCATACGGTGCTGAATACGGTGAAGTTTAATGTGAACTGATTATAAACATGTAAAATTTAAATATATAAGTAGAAAAAATAAAAATCTATAAGGTTAAAATAATGTAAAATATAATTGTAGACAAGTTAAAAATAAATCCTATTACTTAGTGCTAACAGAGAACAAAGCATTACACCTCTTTACCATATTAACATAAACTCACTATTCAAACAAAGACAATATATCCTTTTAATGAAGATTTCTCATGTTATGACTAAATATCACAATCACCACACAAACAAACCAAGATCACCTCTAAACAACGTATAATCACACTCCAACAGTAGTGAAGTCAATCATTTAACCTCCTTGAATCATTACCTTGCTATATGTGTAATATACAACCCATAATAGATGTTAGTTATTCTTCTTACAGTGAATGCCTAGTCAATTATTGCTGGAAACTCAGCAGCAAACAGTGAAGATCTTGATCAAAGAGCTCCTAGCAGACAGCTGGCTCATATAGATATCTACACTGTTTATTGTCTCACATCTGTGAAATATTGATGATTTTCAAAATAATCCTGTTAATACAAACTAACAGAGAAAACAGCATAACACATGAAATCATCTTATTTAACATAAAGTCCATATCACATTACAAACAACCTTCATATCAAAACAACTCACCAATAAAATCACCTATAAACTATGTATATACAATCGTTTAAGGCACATAATAACAATGAGAAAATCCATTCCCTGGAACTTAATTGATCTGAGCACAGTGAATAACAATGTTGTTGAGATGATGACTTAACTCGGGAATATTTGCTGTCCTTAGTAACAGCTGCTACCAACATCAACCACTCACACAACAACAAACACCAATATATTCCAATACTGCTGTGAAAATAGAGCCATGAATATATCAAACATATCTGAACATATTGTGGGTGTGTCCTGTCTTGAAAATATCTCAAATGTCACAAAGATAAACATTTCAACAGCTTCCATGCCCGTATGCATGGAAACACTCCCAGATTATTTGAACAGATTAGTTTCTTAAAACCTTTGATTTAACTTGACAATACCTTGGAAACCTAAAGACATCAAGCATTATCATAGCTTCAAATTGTGGTATCTTTGACCTGCTTGCAAGAAAATATGCTCAAGTCTTGTATACAGTTTACCAATTGTCTCCAAACAGATAAAATTCTGATAGCACAAATATTTCTAAAACAGCTGGAGTATCCCCACATTGTTGAATGAACTCTTCTATTCCTGCAAGACTTATATGTTTTAAGGATCAATCCACTTCAAAGATAGGGAAGTCAAGTGGTGCTTGACACAATGGGATGCTCCAAATGACACACGTTAAGGACATTAAGTCCTAGCCTTTCTAAGCATGAAATGAGAAAAACTTAGTGTGAATATAGATCGTTCAGTGATCAGGATTTATACTATTTGCTGCCGAGCCTCTAGATGTGTTTCTTGTAACCCTTGCATGAAGTAGTAAGAAATTATGTAAGAATATAGAATTGGTTAATGATACTAGTACATTCAGCAGGCACAGAGTTACCAGCTAGATAATGACATTAGAACAGATACAAGCACATGCCTGACTGCCTATCTAATTACAAGCACTTGTAATTTACCAATAACAGGTTGCTACACTTAGAGGACAAGATGTATAATTTGGTGCAAAATGACAGCTTCATCCAGCCACCATTATAATTTTTGTCCCAAATGGCAGGCTACCTAGTCCAGCCATTATAATTGCAAGTTCAAAATGAAAGGCTATAAAATGCCACTATGGCCAACTATGTTCTTTTAATAAATGATACAACAGAATGCAAGAGAATGAAAATTGACAATAAAACAGCTGATGTCACAAACTACAACTAAAGATCCTTGAACCTTAACCAGAACATTTTTTATATTGCTTAAACATAAAAATTATAAAAAATATCTTTTAAAACTTTAGAACAAGTTTATAGAAAAAAAAATTCAAATGTAGCAAGAAAAAGTTTGTTTATTTATAGAAAAATTACAACTTAATCCCTAGTAAATAATATTCACCCTTCTTTCTACTATTTCTTTGCATATGAATATATAAAATGTAAAGAAGCTAAAATCATCAAATTTGTCAAATAGACTTATACATTTGTATCCTTCTTCCTTCAGTATGATTTATCTATAACAATACCTTATCATTCATTTCCAAAGTGCAAAGCCTGTTCTCCTTTTTGTCAAAACTTTCAAAACCAAAATATTTCTTGCCAAAAAGATTAAAAAACGAAAAAAGCAGAAATATTTCTCAGATAAAGCACTTTTTTTCTCTTTTTTTTTAGTCACATCCACAATTCCTTTGCACATCGAAATAATGAAGTACCAATCCTTTGTTGATTTGCTTCATAAAGTCTCCATCGGTCACAAGTTTCAGCACTACAATTTCATTAAATGACAAAAATCGAAAATAAGCTGCAGTTTTCAGCAGAAATTCGCCTTCACCTCAAACATAAAGCAGTTTGAAAATTCACAGTCTAAGTAAAACATCGAAAGTAAGCAGCAGATTTCTACAGAACCCTTCCTACAATCACTGCCACCCCCCCTAGAACACCGAATGCCACTTCCTTCCGCTAACAACAGGTTAGCGGCACTGAACTTTATGAAGGTCCCTGGAACTATTTAAACCCTCCCTTCAAACATAGCCTTCCACCCCTGTCTCTGGCTTCAGTCCTTCTACCCACATCCCTTTGTGTTTCTATCATTACATCTGCAGAAAGCCGAAGCAGCCTGGTAATAGCTGAAGTAGCAGTCACTGCAGGAGCAATTGGTAAGAGTGGTGGGCAAATGGGCAGAAGAAGGACAACAAAAATAGACCAGATAGATGAAGAGAGAGTGAGAGAGAAAGGGAGAGAGATGGAGAAAAAGATGGGAGAGAGAGAACCTGGCAGGCAGGCAAGCAGGCAGGCAGGCAGACAGACAGATGGACAGATTGAAAAATGGAACACATAGAGATAGTCAGAGAGAGAGAGGGGGGAAAGAGAAAGACAGACAGACAGAAACAGACAAAGAAGGACATATGCAGAATATTAATTGGTAGAAAAAAACAAAACAAGTCAGAAAATTATAAAAAGTAAAAATTAATCTTTGGTACATAAAATGTTAGTGAAGATATAATATGTAAGTGTGTACTTAAAACTGTAAGTCAGAAAATGACATACCATTTACATTAACAATGTGTAGTTTTTACTCCATATGGAAAACAAACCTCTATGATATTATTCTACTTTTTATAACTGCAATCTTTCTATTGAAACATAATTACATGACAATGAAAACTGACAGCAAAATTCAATATAATTTAATTTTTATTAACTATCCTCTTTTTGTGCACAATAATTTTAAATGTTCTAAAAATAGCTGGAAAAAACTAAAAGTAGCTGCAAAAAACATTGATGCCTTCTAGAAGCAATTGAAAAGATAAAGCCCATTATATCTGCCTTTGGAATATCATGCACAAAAAGCATGTTTATACTAGAACAGAAATAAATAAAGAAAAAACGTGAAGGCAACAAAAAAAAATGAAAACATGCAAGAGATTGGGATAGCAATTTGATGTGTAAACCAAAACTGTGAATCTTGTGAAACATGAACTTGAAAAATGATCTTAGACTTCTTATGTAACAGTGTGGGATTACATCATTCCTCCCTTTCATCATTCACTCTTAACAACCTTGTGGTCTACCAACTGATCTACAGGGCGCCAGTGGTTCTACCCAGAGATATTTCTGTGGGTTTTACTTCCACAACAGTTGGATGGATGTCACCAATATGACAATTGTTGTCTGGATGTAACAAGAAACTAAAAAAGCAACAACCCACATTTGAACAATGGTCATGGCATTGAACTTTTATTGGTTGAAAAAGAACCACAAATATCTAGGATAAACTCTGGGATGTATTTACTTAATGTGACAACTGTTGTTTATTTGTATGTACATCGTGTCTGAAATATGCATGCATATGACTGTCATCTTTTCTTTTGTTAAGAAATTGCAAAAACTTCATTTGGCTGCAAATGCTACAACTGTAATATAGTTTACATTCCAGCAGAAGTCGTCTCTGTTGTTTTTGCCATGAAACCAGATCAACAGAACATGTTTTGTCATTAAGATTTGTAACAGCATTCATAGAATAAATTGGAAGCTACACATTTGTGGAAATAGCAACAGTGTTATCTTATCTGTCTTTGCATAAATCTACTGTTTGCAATTTCTTGATAGCAATTTTAAATGTAATTGAGCAAATGTTATAAGAATATTGTATAATAATATTTAACTTTTTTATATATAATACTTTTCCTACCAAACAGATTGAAAGTCATCTCAAAGAAAATATAATTAAAAACAAACAACACTTTCTATATGATTGCATATTGAGATATACATATATAAGGTCTAAAAAATCCTTATAAAAGCTACCTTATTAACCATAACACACTTAGTTAAAAAATAACACCCATCTATTTATTTCTTCAAAATTACATTCGTCATCTGAGCATAAAAATCTTGATTGCCCCATTATTTTCAGAACATGTGTAGTAACTTTAGACTGAGATGCTGGGATGATAGGACTGACCTCTTTCATACATAACCTGGTACACAGCTACAGAAGGCAGTACGGCCCCTCATGGGATATCACAAACATGTTGACCTTGTAGATAATGTGTAATCAGTGAAATACTTGTTCTAATTACAGTTTGCTTCCGGTTTCGACCCTTTCCTCTGGTCACTAAATGATATTTCTTGTTGCCATTGTTCCTTCATAAATCTGCATTTCATGTATATCTGCATTACACAATAAAATAACTTGAACTTCTACTTTAAACAGATTACAATATTCATGTTAATATTTGAAGCATGCCTTGACATAACTGATGCATTCTTTACATACAAACTACTTCTTCCCAGGCATAACAAATGACTGCAAGAAGTGAAGTTCATGCAGGGTCAATCCTTTTGTGCTTCCAAAATTCAGCTTTCCTTTAACTCTGGAGAGTGTTGCAAGAGACACTGACCAAAAACTGAAACACTGATTTTGAACTATAAGTTTGAGACGAAAAATTCTCTAAACCAGCAAGCTTATTGTGCTAGAAAATTTTTTTAAGAAATACATCATGGTAACAATAGTGGTCTTTATAAAAGTCCAGCTGGTGGACAAAGCTTCCAGACAGATGTCAGTGCACCACAGGCCAGCTGGAGGACAGACTCACATTAGGTCCTTTGCCTTGAACCAAGGAGTCTGGAGTCTATGACTCTACTAGTCACCAATTCAACATTTATGCCTAAAAGAGACAAGATAGAAAACAGGGCAATAGGATAAAGGTAAGAGTAAGATGCATTATTACAAGTGTGAAGGACTACACTGGGTGTTTTTTTGTGAAACTTGTGGAATGATCTAAACACCATCCAGGTACATTCTTTCTGGAGAAAATAATTTAGGTTTCCCAGTGTCTGCATGTTGGCAAGGATGGTTTGTGTACAATGTGTACAATGTACTTGGCGTGTTCAGAAAATGATTCTTCAAACATGCCATTAGCAAATGTGTTTTGCAGTTATCTTTTTAGGTTACAAGAGTTGGATTAAAGGCAAAAGAAAAAACTTAGACAAAAAAATAATGTCACATATAATATACAAATTATGCATTTAAAAGCCTATGAATGCCTTTTGTGGTTTAATAATAAAGTTTACCTGTACAAATTACCACTAAATTTGCTAAAATATAGTCAAATACATTGTATACAAACAGTACCCTCAATATTCTTTGAAATATTAATCAAATTATGAACTAAAAGTAACCTCCATATGTAACATGTTTAAATGTGTATAAGTTGAGCCTTTAAATGTCAGATCACCAAAGTTTTAGTCATCCAGAGAAAGTATTCACTTGAAGCAGATATAGTGCCACATTAACTATGAATTCATGCCACAAACACCTGGCATGATACCACAACCCAAGCACGTTATTCTAACAAGAGCCAACATTTCATGGCAGTATTCTTATATATCTGCTGAAGTTTAAGCAATGAAGCTTTACCAATACCCTCTTAATAACTGTGGTTATGTCCCAACCTGGGCTTGTACCTGGGGCTTGTACCTGGGGCTTTCTGTACCTGGGGCTTGTACCTGGGGCTTGTACCTGGGGCTTGTACCTGGGGCTTGTACCTGGGGCTTTCTGTACCTGGGGCTTTCTGTACCTGGGGCTTGTACCTGGGGCTTGTACCTGGGGCTTTCTGTACCTGGGGCTTTCTGTACCTGGGGCTTGTACCTGGGGCTTGTACCTGGGGCTTTCTGTACCTGGGGCTTTCTGTACCTGGGGCTTGTACCTGGGGCTTGTACCTGGGGCTTTCTGTACATGGGGCTTGTACCTGGGGCTTGTAGCCATGTCCAGCTACTTTGGTGGATTTTTTTGTTTTTTATGTTACATCAAACCAACTAAATTTTAGTCGTACTGGTGAAATCCAGCTAATTATTGGTGGAGGAAGACCCCAAAATTATGTCATGGCAGAACCACTGGTACAACTTAGTTCAAGTAGAAAGTCTGCCCACATTAAGTCCTTTGCACCAATTGGGACACAAATTCAACTGGCGAGAGGCAAGCAGTCAGGAAATACATGTTGGGGACACTACCACTAGGCCAAGGGCTCTCCTAAAAAAGGAGCTTGAGGAAGAGAAAATGTTAAAGACAACTGCTGTAACAATATTTCTATGACCACATTGGACTCATATTTACTTTTTCTTCTCTTAAATAAGATTTATTCTTGCAGCCCACATCATTATCAAATTACTTAATCAAGTAATAAATTAATACTAAGCCTGTTCCATCAAATGTCTTTTACCTACCAAGAAAATGGTACCTGTTCAGTTAACAGATAACACAACCCCTAATAGATCTCTATCAAGAAACATCAACTAATTACCCAATACATAATTGATGTAAAATGCAGCTGCAATGGAAGGTGAAGGTCATATTAAGTCTGTATAATCCATTACAATGGTAATAGTTGTCACAGAACTAGAAGAACTTGGCACAAGGAAGAATATTTGCTCCCTTCAGGCTATCTGTGAAAGGTAATTGACTGAAACATATAAAAAAGCTTAATTATCTAATTTAAATTAGATTAATAAAATGGACAACACACTTTCATCATTAAAGATGTTGTTTTTCTGAGGTGGAATTCCTCAGTATAATTTCCACCAACAACAGTTATCATTCCCTTATTAGGTAAGTGCTGAGTGCAAATAACCTTAATTCGAATACTTTTCTGTTTACACAATACATATCACAATCCAGCCACTACATCATATTTCGTACATAATTGTTTACCCAAGAGTATATCATTGCTAAATTTAGAAATAATCATTTCAAGTGGGCAATTCAAGAAAGAAACTTGTTCCTAATATATCTCACCTATTTTTAGGACCCAAATAGTTTTTATGGTTACATATAATACTACCAAACCTACAATTAGTTTAATTGCATGGTCTGCTGCATTAAGTTAACAAATGTAAATAAAAACCACTCAACCAAAATCATCAGTTTTCAAGGCTGATACGACTATAAAGCATCATTGTCCTTGAGTCAAAGGTACTACTTAAAAAATGGATCCTGTTATGTAGTGAATCTGTTCTTCTTTAAATCCATTTTGGCTACCTCTTTAATAAAACACAAATATTGAATAAAATTAATTGATCTTTTATAGATTTGGCAATTTAAAAACAAATCTCTCAATTTCCTGGTGTTTTGTTATCTCAAACTCCTAGTACCACGGATAAGGTTAATCAAGGATAGCTTGAGATAGCTTTCACTTGCAATAGATAGTGCTACATTCCCTGTTGTAGCACAATATTATGAGATTTATGTCTGGGTAGAACCACTGGGGCATCCCAGGTTGGCTGAAAAATTCTCTCAGACATGAAATGTCTTGCCCTGATACGGTAAGGAGCTGAGGTATTACAATTATTATAAGTTGTCAATTTATAGTATCAATAATGATCATGTTTTGCTACAATAATTTACATTTAAGCTATCTCTAAACATATACTCTCTTGGTAGAGATGTTTAGCAATTGTATAAACATTTAAGTTATCTCTAAACATACCCACATGGTAGAGATGTATTACTGTTGTGTAATAAATACCTGAAGTAACAGCCTTACAGCAACTTAAATCAGTCAGTAGAAACTGATAAATTTGTGATTAATATGTGATAAACAGATAAACCATATTTGCCAGAGAGTTGTTTGACTTTGAAACATTTAGCAGAAAGAGCAAACCATCAGATAATGGTAATAAATCAGTAAGAAATAGCAACAAAAGAAAGCTGTCAAGATAATTTTGACTCTTAACCTGATAAGCCAAATTTGTCAGGAAGGCAAATAGTGCAAAAGTGAATCAGCCAGCTTCCATAGGGAGCTGATCTGGATGTGCCAGCTTCCACAGGGAGCTGATCTGGATCTGCCAGCTTCCACAGGAACAGACCTGGATCTGCCAGCTTCCACGGGAACAGATCTGGACCTGCAAGCTTCCACAGGGAGCTGATCTGGATATGCCAGCTTCCACAGGGAGCTGATCTGGATCTGCCAGCTTCCACAAGAACAGATCTGGATGTGTCAGCTTCCACAGGAACAGACCTGGATCTGCCAGCTTCCACAGGGAGCAGATCTGGATCTGCCAGCTTCCACAGGAACAGATCTGGATGTGCCAGCTTCCACAGGGAGCTGATCTGAATCTGCCAGTTTTAAAGACAGCAGACTTCTCAGGATCTGCACTATAAGTTGCTTTGCTTTTAGTTAAGATATCTAGCTACAGAACCTAATTTTGCATGTTGTTAGCAACAAGGAAAAATTAACAATATATTAGAGTTATTGACCAATGCAGCATGTTATGGGTGTATATGGATAATATCAGGGCGTCCCACTCAGGGAAATCTAAACAGACTCCACCATGCCTTGCCTTTGCCTTGCATTGCCATGTGAGATATGGGAGTATTCATCTTTATTTACATCTACTGAGAATGTTGATATGTTTTTGCTTTGTGTCTCATTTGTTAGTGTTTATTCTATACAAATGTAATAGGTCTTATTATAGCTTGGCCGCATATATTCCTCTAAACATTCCTTTTTTATTGAAGGACTGGGTTTTTGATAACAACCTACCACAAAACTGCAAAGTTGACATTTTTTTAAACCTGTATACAAATGTTTTTTTATACAAAGAACTTTAAAATAAATAATTTTTATGTAGTCATTTTCAACACTTGTTTCCAAAATGAACATTTTTTGTGATAAGAATTTATACCATCAGTATATGCATAAACTAATTACTTTGCACATATTAGAATATTGAGAAGAAATCAGCAAAGAAAAAAGTCAAAATGTTCATGTCATAAGTTGATTTGTCCTTTAATGAATGTTGTTTCTGCTAGAGGTGAAGGACCCTGTTGGTTTTTATTACTTTTTACAGAAAATAAATATTCCTAGTACTTTCCCCTGAGTTTACACTTAAACCTTTCAGTACTTACCATACACCCAATGTCATTATAGATGATATAAAACATCCAGACAAAAACTATGTCTTGAAAAGGTACTTATTGTTAATGCTCTCTACTGTGGAGGAAATCTGGAACTACTTTCTCTATTGCCATGGTAATGAATCCTACCTTTGTTCGACCACTCTTCAGCTAGAATTTCAGCAAGTAATGATTTTGCCATATATCATGGTTATTACCTTTGTTTTCCACCTGGAAACAGTTCAAAACAATTTTCCACCAATGCCTGACTTATCATGACCTTAGCTTTATGGTGTGCCCACCCAGTGACTGGTCTTACATGTGAAAGTTCATGGCTTCTAATTTCTGAAAAGTTGTACAACTTCATGCATTTGAAAAGATGCATGAGTATACATTTCTTTTCATTATACGAAAAAAAAAACACACTCAGGTCTGTATGTGTGTACATTTTACAATTAAATCTTTTGTTCATGCAAATGCCAGGTTGGCCTTAGCAAAAGCATACACAAGAATCACTCTGATCTTTGGTAGAATCTGCACATACTAGGGTTCATTTGTAGACTGGTTTGGTCTAATCCATAATCATGTGTAACTTACAAAACTAAGCAAATTTTCAAAGTCATAAACATGTATCATGAATGCAAAGGTTACTTAAGGTTGCTTTCTACAACTACCTAACCCTTAGAAAATTAATGTAAAGAACTGTAACTCTACTTTATCCATGTACATGGTCTGACTAGAATTGTCTCCCTTTCATTAAGTGCATTCTCTGCCAGTGAACATTTTATTTCACACCACAGGTTATGATGATTGTGGTGATATCTTCATGCTATTGGATGTCTGGGTGTGAAGTTCTGCAGTTCTGATGGAAAACCTTAGCAAATATAACTGCAACATCTTCGTATCCAAACTTAATTTACCCCAATGTACTTGCTGAGTGTTTTCAAGTTTGACGATATGTAATCAAGCTATGTATGTATTTGTTGACAAAATTAAAGGAACCACTTAGTTTCTATTTTCAACATGTTCCCCTACAAATAAAGAAAAATGAAAACATTGCAAGCACAGTGGTATTTTCTATAAAAGTAAGCGCATACATGTGAACTTTTTCTGAGACCAAAGTGGGAGATTTTCAATTGCAAATTGCGTATTGGAAAAACAATGAAAAATCAGTTTAGATCAACTGACTTAGATGAACCACCCCTTCTCAAGCTATACAACTCTGCTTAAAATGTAGTGAACATAAGCAGAAGGTTAAGAAATGAGAACCAAGATTAACTTTTATTGCAAGTGAGGTGGTCACTAACGCCCTATGCTAATTAACTCACATAACACATTTAAATAGATGCTGTGTTACTATAGAATCTCCCTTAAATCACACATACCACATTTATATGGATGCTGTGAAACTACACTATCTCCCTTACATCCTACATACCACATTTACATGGATGCTGTGTTACTATAGAATCTCCCTTACATTACACATACCACATTTATATGGATGCTGTGAAACTACACTATCTCCCTTACATCACACATACCACATTTATATGGATGCTGTGTTACTAGACTCTCCCTTACATCACATATACCACATTTATATGGATGCTGTGTTACTATAGAATCTCCCTTACTTCACACATACCACAGTTATATGGATG
This sequence comes from Sinonovacula constricta, assembly GCA_007844125.1. Lineage (NCBI taxonomy): Eukaryota > Metazoa > Mollusca > Bivalvia > Cardiida > Solecurtidae > Sinonovacula > Sinonovacula constricta. The sequence goes on along the minus strand of CM017558.1, from coordinate 68,050,018 downwards.
CTGTGTTACTAGACTATCTCCCTTACATCACACATACCACATTTATATGGATGCTGTGTTACTACACTATCTCCCTTACATCACTCATACCACATTTATATGGATGCTGTGTTACTAGACTCTCCCTTACATCACACATACCACATTTATATGGATGCTGTGTTACTACACTATCTCCCTTACATCACTCATACCACATTTATATGGATACTGTGTTACTACACTATCTCCCTTACATCACACATCCCACATTTATATGGATGCTGTGTTACTAGACTCTCCCTTACACCACACATACCACATTTATATGGATGCTGTGTTACTATAGAATCTCCCTTACAACACACATACCACATTTATATGGATGCTGTGTTACTTCACTATATCCCTTACATCACACACAACACATTTATATGGATGCTGTGTTACTATAGAATCTTCCTTACATCACACACAACACATTTATATGGATGCTGTGTTACTATAGAATCTTCCTTACATCACACACAACACATTTATATGGATGCTGTGAAACTACACTATCTCCCTTACATCACACATACCACATTTATATGGATGCTGTGAAACTACACTATCTCCCTTACATCACACATCCCACATTTATATGGATGCTGTGTTACTATAGAATCTCCCTTACATCACACATCCCACATTTATATGGATGCTGTGTTACTATAGAATCTCCCTTACATCACACACAACACATTTATATGGATGTTGTGTTACCAGACTCTCCCTTACATCACACATACCACATTTATATGGATGCTGTGTTACTATAGAATCTTCCTTACATCACACACAACACATTTATATGGATGTTGTGTTACTAGACTCTCCCTTACATTACACATACCACATTTATATGGATGCTGTGTTACTACACTATCTCCCTATGCTGCCTTAGTACACATACACCATTTATATGGATGCTGTGTTACTACACACTGCAGATGGTGATACATTTATAAATTTGAAGTTCATTTTGTGTCGCATTTTTAAATTGCATTTCCATTCAGTTTGAATAACTGGACATACTTATGTGAACATTGAATGATTGTGTACTGTTACAGGATTTAACTCTGGGATTGTGCAGGTTGTTTCACATTCAATTATGGAATAAAGCAGAACTACTTTTTTGTCATGCTTGAGACAGGATACATCTTGAATAGTTAGGTCAGGAGCTTAGACGTGTGAAGCAGAAATTCAGTGAACATAAAAACCAAAATGTGTTAAGGTAAAGAACACTCAGTGTGAATTTTTATGTCATTTTATAGCAAACATCAAAACAAGAAAATAACCTTAAAGAAATGAACGTAGACTAACAAGAAAAACTGTCGATTATTCACAGGTTTAAAATCACAGAAACTAACAATGTGATGAAACACATCACCAAAACATTTGACAATCTATGCGTACAACATTAACAAAAGTTCACGCTCTAATACACTCAGTTTACTCTATGTTCATTGAGTGTAAAAAGACAAATGTCGATATATTTATTTACAACAGCATGTTAGAGCTTCAGGAGGGTAATCTGATTATTTGTCAAGAAATAAAAAGAAAAAAATATATATATATTTCTTCATTCTCAGAATTGTAACAAATGCAGGGTTTTTCACGGAGTAGGCTTGACTTAAAAGTCCTCATATGAAAGATTTGTTCAGAAATATGGCCAAATTGTCTTAGTTTCAAATTATTTCTTTTAAGTTAATAAGAGAAAAAATTTTACAACTTGTATCAATTTTAACAGCGGTAAGTCTTTGAGGCAGAGAATGAGTTAGAATGATAAGTGAATAGTCTCCCCTGAATACTCTGTAAATACCAGTAAATCGTTTAATTTAAATTACCTGCTTTTATGCCTTTACTCTTTGGAGAGTATGTTGATTAAAGTTCCTATATTAATACTCAGATTAACCATCAACAACAAATATGTCAATTTTCTTGTTTAAGTAACACATCTGAGAAAGTATTTAAATGGACTTAGCTCATATACATGCAAAAGAAGAAATATCACAGTTTGTTATGGCAACATCTCCAAAACAAAAAGGTCCAGGAATTCCAATACAAGGACCTACTGACTATTTGGACAACCTTGAATATATTTATCAAGGGAGATAGTTTTCATTTTTTAAATGTACACCAATGTATTTTGGGTTTTGTTTGTGTTGATATGTATATACTAGCATAATTATCATTTTAACAGTGATATTTATCTACTTTTGGGTAAGTATTAGCCAGTCAGGTGGGAGACCTCCTCATCGCATCTGGGAGTCGTACACACATATAGAGAGGGACAGAGGTGATATAAGAGGGCTACTCCAGCAACTTAGCAAATGTCTTCTTGGTCTTGTATGTAGTTGATCAAGTGAAAACATGTCAACATAAAAATATTCAAACATCCAAGACTCACCCAGACTCTCCAATGAAGCCAATGGCGCTGTTATGCAAAGTTCCTCCTGACATTCCTCCCAAACCTCCTCTGTATCATCCATATATGGAATGTCATCCAGTGCATCAAGCACTTTCTCCGCAACATTGATCGTCACATACATCCCGCAGAAAAATGTGAAGTAGTCATACAAATTGTTACAAAGCCATGTGAAGATTACCGAAAGAATCGAAATCAAGAGAACCATAGCTGTCCAACCGAAAAGTTACTTTGTTACCTCACGCCCATAGTTGCTGTACAAAATGCTAAATGCTTATGCCATACTTCATTTGTTGTTACAAAATGATGTTACCTTTAATGTTCATAGGCATTTAACATCATGATTGTATGAAGATAATCCATGATGTTGTCACCAAATTTGAAATGCTTCTTCATTTTTCGTTGATCATCCTGAATTTCAGGTTAATCCCCTGAGCTTGTTTCAAAATTTCAGCAGTGACATCTGTCAGTTCATGTATTTTCACATATCTGTCATTGCTACACATAAACATTTTTTTTTTTTTTAGAATTAAGCAATGCCTTGGTACTCTATACCCCACACATTTCACATATTAGTGAATTTCACTGATCTAAATTTGTTGCACTGAAAATGAGTTATATTTTCTTTTATGCATTCAGTGATCCTTTTGCTTTTATTTTTTTAATTTCAACCTTTGTGATACAAACTATATTCAGTTATCTCAAGACGCTGCCAACGACAATATAGATCATTACATTTACTTTTACAAACTAAGACATCCTTTATTTCCGATTCCTGCATACTCTTGACATCAGTTAATTTCACCAACTTTTATCCGTATTTCAATTTCCTGCACACGAAAGTTTGACATATTTCTATATTTTGTAACCAATCCCCAGGTTATAATCTCCAACCTGATCCTATCATATTTCCAGCAATAGCCAAAAAAATGTCCACTGAGCCCACACCGGTACCAAGGCACAATCTCCACCGGGCTTATCTTTACACTGTATCCAGTCTAGATTATAAACTTCTAGGCAAAATTTATAAACAATCAAACAAACCAGATGTATATATTGGCATCGAAAAAACTGCTAACAGATGTGAAACATGCCTTAAAACTGAGACATACCAAGGTGGACTTTGTTTATCAGGCTTTCATAAAAAAGTTTGAGAAATGTCCATATGCACTGAATGTAACTGTTTTCAAGTGAAATATGCACATTCTTTCAAAATAAAAATACTGTTATATATTGTGGTGCAATGTTATTCATTATCATCAATCAGTGGAATGTGAAACCTTTTTAGTCAAACATCAATTTAAGTTACTGTACAGACAGAAAGTTACATACATCAACCACTTTACAGAATAACACTGCACTGCTGGTTCTTATTTCTAACAAACTGTCAAGTGCACTTTTCTAATTATTCACTTGTTCTATAAAGTAACCAATATTTTCATCTTTCCCTTACATTTACTACTTTTATTCCTTTGTCATCATATGTCAATGTATATACAAGCTATGTATGTCTCAACCTAGGCCTATATGCCCATGTATCTAGTTTATCACACATCTATCCTAAAGTCTAAACATCCGCTAAACAACTAATCCACATGCATGACATTGTATAACATTAATAAAGTAAGTCCAATTTGTGTGGGTCTTGTTACCTCAAGCTTGGCATATTTCTGGGGAATGTCAGAGAAGGTAGATATCTGGAGAAATCTGGACATGTGTTCCACAAACCACCATATGTATTATGTCACTTTCTATACCTTCACTTTCTCTATCATTCTCTACCTATGCTATTAAAATACATACCGTAACATTCATGTAAATTTGCTATACACCCTCAGCTGTATCTACATCATTTGATGCTTGAATTTCATTAAAGTGGACACTTCAATTTTTATCTATGTGGAATTCTCAAATTTAACTGAACACAAAACACTAATTTCTGTTTTTCTGTACAGTATTGCAAACATTCATCCAGCACTAATCCATCTTTACAAGAAAAAACACAACTTTCACCAAAAAAAATCCAAAACCTTTTGTTGAACTTTTGAATAGAACAGTTTATACCACAATGAACCAAGAAAATTGGTCAAAATCCCTCAACTACCTGTCCATTTGTCAGGGGACACCCAAAGTTGACTCAATAATAAGCATGTGTTCATGGGTTCCTCAATTAAGAACTAATCCACTTGAATATCTGTAATCATAGTGTATTGATATAGGTAGGGTACGAGATAAAGTATTCGGGCCACTGCTGGTGTTATGTTAGATAAGACTGTTACACCTGACTTGATAAAACTTATGTGAGCAAACAGCTACAAATATAATATACGTGTGACATAAATCCAGCTTGTATGGAGACTGTTAAAGCCACAAAGGCAGAAAGCCAGATCTGTCAAATGTTCCCTACAACTGACAAATCATTTATTTGGTGATAAAGTAATATTATCACCAACATGTGATAATTTGAGAAAGTGAATTCTGATATGAACTCAATCATACCCTGCTAGGCATGAGCTGACAATGTGTAGAAAAAAAGTATAAATCTAACTCAGAGTATTGTCTGATCAGGATTTATACTATTGGCTGCTTTGTCTCTACCATAGTCCTTGTTACAATGCATAAAGCTATAAGTATAAACAAGGCCTTAAGAATTACAATTAAGTTTTGGGTATTCATTACAGTAGCATGAATATGGGTTAAAGGAATTAGATCCTCAAACAATGGGGTGTTAATTATACAGTAACTCCTGTTGACTGACCACATGTGTTGAGCAACCACTTGTCTATAAAGACCTTAATCCTACTTACATGAACAAACATCTAAAAGACCATTTTTTCCAAAAGAAAAAAAAAATTTTGTTCATATGACACCAATGTTTATCCATCAGCTTTAAGGCTCTTAAATTTAAGACAAGAAATTAATCTTTTAAATCACATTAGCTAAAAATTCAACAGGGAAAACAGATCAGAAATTTCTGTTGTTGTCCTGTTGAAAAATAAGTATTTGTAACACACAGTCCTATCTGCTAATGAGTATATAGCAATATAGCAGCCGTCTGACCAGGATCTGTCCTATCTGCTAATGAGTATATAGCAATAAAGCAGCTGTCTGATCAGGATCTGTCCTATCTGCTAATGAGTATATAGCAATATAGGAGCTGTCTGACCAAGATCTGCCCTATCTGATAATGATTATATAGCAATATAGAAGCTGTCTGATCAGGATCTGTCCTATCTGCCAATGAGTATATAGCAATATAGGAGTTGTCTGACCAAGATCTGCCCTATCTGCTAATGAGTATATAGCAATACAGAAGCTGTCTGATCAGGATCTGTCCTATCTGCTTATGAGTATATAGCAATATAGAAGCTGTCTGATCAGGATCTGTCCTATCTCCTAATGAGTATATAGCAATATAGCAGCTGTCTGATCAGGATCTGTCCTATCTGCTAATGAGTATATAGCAATATAGGAGCTGTCTGACAAGGATCTGTCCTATCTGCTAATAAGTATATAGCAATATAGAATCTGTCTGACCAAGATCTGCCCTATCTGCTAATGAGTATATAGCAATACAGAAGCTGTCTGATCAGGATCTGTCCTATCTGCTTATGAGTATATAGCAATATAGAAGCTGTCTGATCAGGATCTGTCTTATCTGCTTATGAGTATATAGCAATATAGGAGCTGTCTGACCAAGATCTGCCCTATCTGCTAATGAGTATATAGCAATATAGGAGCTGTCTGATCAGGATCTGTCCTATCTGCTAATGAGTATATAGCAATATAGAAGCTGTCTGACCAAGATCTGTCCTATCTGCTTATGAGTATATAGCAATATAGAAGCTGTCTGATCAGGATCTGTCCTATCTGCTAATGAGTATATAGCAATATAGAAGCTGTCTGACCAGGATCTGTCCTATCTGCTAATGAGTATATAGCAATATAGGAGCTGTCTGATCAGGATCTGTCCTATCTGCCAATGAGTATATAGCAATATAGGAGCTGTCTGACCAGGATCTGTCCTATCTCCTAATGAGTATATAGCAATATAGCAGCTGTCTGATCAGGATCTGTCCTATCTCCTAATGAGTATATAGCAATAAAGCAGCTGTCTGACCAAGATCTGTCCTATCTCCTTATGAGTATATAGCACATATAGGAGCTGTCTGATCAGGATCTGTCCTATCTCCAAATGAGTATATAGCAATATAGGAGCTGTCTGACCAAGATCTGTCCTATCTCCTAATGAGTATATAGCAATATAGGAGCTGTCTGATCAGGATCTGTCCTATCTGCTAATGAGTATATAGCAATATAGCAGCTGTCTGATCAGGATCTGTCCTATCTCCTAATGAGTATACAGCAATATAGGAGCTGTCTGACCAAGATCTGTCCTATCTGCTAATGAGTATATAGCACATATAGGAGCTGTCTGACCAGAATCTGTCCTATCTGCTAATGAGTACATAGCAATATAGGAGCTTTCTGACCAAGATCTGCCCTATCTGCTAATGAGTATATAGCAATATAGCAGCTGTCTAATCAGGATCTGTCCTATCTGCTAATGAGTATATAGCAATATAGCAGCTGTCTGATCAGGATCTGTCCTATCTGCTAATGAGTATATAGCAATATAGCAGCTGTCTGATCAGGATCTGTCCTATCTGCTAATGAGTATATAGCAATATAGGAGCTGTCTGACCAGGATCTGTCCTATCTCCTAATGAGTATATAGCAATATAGGAGCTTTCTGACCATGATCTGTCCTATCTGATAATGAGTATATACCAATATAGGAGCTGTCTGACCAGGATCTGCCCTATCTGCTAATGAGTATATAGCAATATAGAAGCTGTCTGATCAGGATCTGTCCTATCTGCTAATGAGTATATAGCTATATAGGAGCTGTCTGACCAGGATCTGCCCTATCTGCTAATGAGTATATAGCAATATAGAAGCTGTCTGATCAGGATCTGTCCTATCTCCTAATGAGTATATAGCAATATAGGAGCTGTCTGATTAGGATCTGTCCTATATACTAATGAGTATATAGCAATATAGGAGCTGTCTGACCAGGATCTGTCCTATCTCCTAATGAGTACATAGCAATATAGGAGCTGTCTGATCAGGATCTGTCCGATCTGCTAATGAGTATATAGCAATATAGAAGCTGTCTGATCAGGATCTGTCCTATCAGCTAATGAGTATATAGCAATATAGGAGCTGTCTGATCAGGATCTGTCCTATCTGCTAATGAGCATATAGCAATATAGAAGCTGTCTGATCAGGATCTGTCCTATATACTAATGAGTATATAGCAATATAGGAGCTGTCTGATCAGGATCTGTCCTATCTGCTAATAAGTATATAGCAATATAGAAGCTGTCTGATCAGGATCTGTCCTATCTGCTAATGAGTATATAGCAATATAGGAGCTGTCTGATCAGGATCTGCCCTATCTGATAATGAGTATATAGCAATATAGGAGCTGTCTGATTAGGATCTGTCCTATATACTAATGAGTATATAGCAATATAGGAGCTGTCTGATCAGGATCTGCCCTATCTGCTAATAAGTATATAGCAATATAGAAGCTGTCTGATTAGGATCTGTCCTATATACTAATGAGTATATAGCAATATAGGAGCTGTCTGATCAGGATCTGTCCTATCTGCTAATGAGTATATAGCAATATAGAAGCTGTCTGATCAGGATCTGTCCTATCTGCTAATGAGTATATAGCAATATAGGAGCTGTCTGATCAGGATCTGTCCTATCTGCTAATAAGTATATAGCAATATAGAAGCTGTCTGATCAGGATCTGTCCTATCTGCTAATGAGTATATAGCAATATAGGAGATGTCTGATCAGGATCTGTCCTATCTGCTAATGAGTATATAGCAATATAGGAGCTGTCTGATCAGGATCTGTCCTATCTCCTAATGAGTATATAGCAATATAGGAGCTGTCTGATCAGGATCTGTCCTATCTGCTAATAAGTATATAGCAATATAGAAGCTGTCTGATCAGGATCTGCCCTATCTGCTAATAAGTATATAGCAATATAGAAGCTGTCTGACCAGGATCTGTCCTATCTGCTAATGAGTATATAGCAATATAGGAGCTGTCTGACCAGGATCTGTCCTATCTGCTAATGAGTATATAGCAATATAGCAGCTGTCTGATCAGGATCTGTCCTATCTGCTAATAAGTATATAGCAATATAGCAGCTGTCTGATCAGGATCTGTCCTATCTGCTAATAAGTATATAGCAATATAGAAGCTGTCTGATTAGGATCTGTCCTATCTGCTAATGGGTATATAGCAATATAGAAGCTGTCTGATCAGGATCTGTCCTATCTGCTAATAAGTATATAGCAATATAGAAGCTGTCTGATCAGGATCTGTCCTATCTGCTAATGAGTATATAGCAATATAGAAGCTGTCTGATCAGGATCTGTCCTATCTGCTAATAAGTATATAGCAATATAGAAGCTGTCTGATCAGGATCTGTCCTATCTGCTAATGAGTATATAGCAATATAGAAGCTATCTGCTAATGAGTATACAGCAATATAGAAGCTGTCTGATCAGGATCTGTCCTATCTGCTAATAAGTATATAGCAATATAGAAGCTGTCTGATCAGGATCTGTCCTATCTGCTAATGAGTATATAGCAATATAGAAGCTGTCTGATCAGGATCTGTCCTATCTGCTAATGAGTATATAGCAATATAGAAGCTGTCTGATCAGGATCTGTCCTATCTGCTAATGAGTATAGCAATATAGAAGCTGTCTGATCAGGATCTGTCCTATCTGCTAATGAGTATATAGCAATATAGAAGCTGTCTGATCAGGATCTGTCCTATCTGCTAATAAGTATATAGCAATATAGAAGCTGTCTGATCAGGATCTGTCCTATCTGCTAATGAGTATATAGCAATATAGAAGCTGTCTGATCAGGATCTGTCCTATCTGCTAATGAGTATATAGCAATATAGGAGCTGTCTGATCAGGATCTGCCCTATCTGCTAATAAGTATATAGCAATACAGAAGCTGTCTGATCAGGATCTGTCCTATCTGCTAATGAGTATATAGCAATATAGAAGCTGTCTGATCAGGATCTGTCCTATCTGCTAATGAGTATATAGCAATATAGAAGCTGTCTGATCAGGATCTGTCCTATCTGCTAATAAGTATATAGCAATATAGAAGCTGTCTGATCAGGATCTGTCCTATCTGCTAATAAGTATATAGCAATATAGAAGCTGTCTGATCAGGATCTGTCCTATCTGCTAATGAGTATATAGCAATATAGAAGCTGTCTGATCAGGATCTGTCCTATCTGCTAATAAGTATATAGCAATATAGGAGCTGTCTGATCAGGATCTGTCCTATCTGCTAATGAGTATATAGCAATATAGGAGCTGTCTGATCAGGATCTGCCCTATCTGCTAATAAGTATATAGCAATATAGGAGCTGTCTGACCAAGATCTGTCCTATCTGCTAATGAGTATATAGCAATATAGAAGCTGTCTGATCAGGATCTGTCCTATCTGCTAATGAGTATATAGCAATATAGAAGCTGTCTGATCAGGATCTGTCCTATCTGCTAATGAGTATATAGCAATATAGAAGCTGTCTGATTAGGATCTGTCCTATCTGCTAATGAGTATATAGCAATATAGGAGCTGTCTAACTAGGATCTGCCCTATCTGCTAATGAGTATATAGCAATATAGGAGCTGTCTGATCAGGATCTGCCCTATCTGCTAATAAGTATATAGCAATATAGAAGCTGTCTGATCAGGATCTGCCCTATCTGCTAATGAGTATATAGCAATATAGGAGCTGTCTGATCAGGATCTGTCCTATATACTAATGAGTATATAGCAATATAGAAGCTGTCTGATCAGGATCTGTCCTATCTGCTAATGAGTATATAGCAATATAGGAGCTGTCTGACCAAGATCTGTCCTATCTGCTAATGAGTATATAGCAATATAGAAGCTGTCTGACCAGGATCTGTCCTATCTGCTAATGAGTATATAGCAATATAGGAGCTGTCTGATCAGGATCTGTCCTATCTGCTAATGAGTATATAGCAATATAGGAGCTGTCTGATTAGGATCTGTCCTATATACTAATGAGTATATAGCAATATAGAAGCTGTCTGATTAGGATCTGTCCTATATACTAATGAGTATATAGCAATATAGGAGCTGTCTGATCAGGATCTGCCCTATCTGCTAATAAGTATATAGCAATATAGGAGCTGTCTGACCAGGATCTGTCCTATCTGCTAATGAGTATATAGCAATATAGGAGCTGTCTGTCCAGGATCTGCCCTATCTGCTAATGAGTATATAGCAATATAGGAGCTGTCTGACCAGGATCTGCCCTATCTGCTAATGAGTATATAGCAATATAGGAGCTGTCTGACCAGGATCTGTCCTATCTGCTAATGAGTATATAGCAATATAGAAGCTGTCTGACCAGGATCTGCCCTATCTGCTAATGAGTATATAGCAATATAGGAGCTGTCTGACCAGGATCTGTCCTATCTGCTAATGAGTATATCCTATCTGCTAATGAGTATATAGCAATATAGGAGCTGTCTGACCAGGATCTGCCCTATCTGCTAATGAGTATATAGCAATATAGGAGCTGTCTGACCAGGATCTGCCCTATCTGCTAATGAGTATATAGCAATATAGGAGCTGTCTGACCAGGATCTGTCCTATCTGCTAATGAGTATATAGCAATATAGAAGCTGTCTGACCAGGATCTGCCCTATCTGCTAATGAGTATATAGCAATATAGGAGCTGTCTGACCAGGATCTGTCCTATCTGCTAATGAGTATATAGCAATATAGGAGCTGTCTGACCAGGATCTGTCCTATCTGCTAATGAGTATATAGCAATATAGAAGCTGTCTGACCAGGATCTGCCCTATCTGCTAATGAGTATATAGCAATATAGGAGCTGTCTGACCAGGATCTGCCCTATCTGCTAATGAGTATATAGCAATATAGGAGCTGTCTGACCAGGATCTGCCCTATCTGCTAATGAGTATATAGCAATATAGGAGCTGTCTGACCAGGATCTGTCCTATCTGCTAATGAGTATATAGCAATATAGGAGCTGTCTGACCAGGATCTGCCCTATCTGCTAATGAGTATATAGCAATATAGGAGCTGTCTGACCAGGATCTGCCCTATCTGCTAATGAGTATATAGCAATATAGGAGCTGTCTGACCAGGATCTGTCCTATCTGCTAATGAGTATATAGCAATATAGAAGCTGTCTGACCAGGATCTGCCCTATCTGCTAATGAGTATATAGCAATATAGGAGCTGTCTGACCAGGATCTGTCCTATCTGCTAATGAGTATATAGCAATATAGGAGCTGTCTGACCAGGATCTGTCCTATCTGCTAATGAGTATATAGCAATATAGAAGCTGTCTGACCAGGATCTGCCCTATCTGCTAATGAGTATATAGCAATATAGGAGCTGTCTGACCAGGATCTGCCCTATCTGCTAATGAGTATATAGCAATATAGGAGCTGTCTGACCAGGATCTGCCCTATCTGCTAATGAGTATATAGCAATATAGGAGCTGTCTGACCAGGATCTGTCCTATCTGCTAATGAGTATATAGCAATATAGGAGCTGTCTGACCAGGATCTGCCCTATCTGCTAATGAGTATATAGCAATATAGGAGCTGTCTGACCAGGATCTGTCCTATCTGCTAATGAGTATATAGCAATATAGAAGCTGTCTGATCAGGATCTGTCCTATCTGCTAATGAGTATATAGCAATATAGGAGCTGTCTGATCAGGATCTGTCCTATCTGCTAATGAGTATATAGCAATATAGAAGCTGTCTGATCAGGATCTGTCCTATCTGCTAATGAGTATATAGCAATATAGAAGCTGTCTGATCAGGATCTGTCCTATCTCCTAATGAGTATATAGCAATATAGAAGCTGTCTGATCAGGATCTGTCCTATCTGCTAATGAGTATATAGCAATATAGAAGCTGTCTGATCAGGATCTGTCCTATCTGCTAATAAGTATATAGCAATATAGGAGCTGTCTGATTAGGATCTGTCCTATATACTAATGAGTATATAGCAATATAGAAGCTGTCTGATCAGGATCTGTCCTATCTGCTAATAAGTATATAGCAATATAGCAGCTGTCTGATCAGGATCTGAATTATTTTCTACTAAATCTGAAGCAAAATTGGAGCTGACTGATCAGGACCTGAACCATTTGTTGCTGCATCCCTTGCAATTTGGTTTACAACCATTTTCATGTGGGATTTTGTATTGCTTAAAAAATGCACCAAGTACCTCTTAAGAGTTTGATATATAAGGTTGCTTTTTGTGTTCTATGTACAGGAATAATGGTTCAATAAAAATAATAGATCTTTTATGTGATTCCTTTTTAAAGAGATATAAACTTGACTTTTGGTAATATGTTTATATCAATTGATCTCAATATTCTATGGTCCTGAATGAGACTTTCTAATCAATACCTGTTCTAAAAACCAGGTGTAAAATTCTGCCCATACACTGATAGAGGCTAAACATACATTTAGTTCTCTCTATTTGAAACAAGAGTACCTACTGGTAGTAACAGGACACTGGTTACAATTGTAGGTAAAACATTTCAAACAAAACTGACATGTAATTCTTGTTAACTGAGTTTAAATCTACCAATATGAAGTATCCTATTAAAATCAGACATGATGCAATCTCTTATCAACCAGCTCTATCAACCCATAGCCTGTTTTGTCTGTTAATAACCCTGACTATATTTAAAGTTTTTTTGCTAACAACTTTTGTGAAAAGCTAACAAAACATACCAATAAACACTCAGCTGCAAATAGTGCAAATCTTGATCAGAGAGCTCCCAGCAGAAGCTGATCAGGATCTGCACTGTCTGCTAATGAGTATATAGTATATATATAGCAATATTGGCTATACTGTTTATACATCTATACTATTTATCTAGGCTTGATCAATCTGTGCTAAGCTGGCTAGGAGACGAGGTAGCATGCACATTTCTTGAATAACTACAACCTATTATGCCATTCAGGTTCATCAAGCAGTTGAACTGCTTGTCAGCTGATTTTGACGAAGTTCAAATCCTGCTACATGACTTTCAAAGCACGACTCATAAGCTACCTTCAAGAGCAAATAAAAATGTTACAATTGACATTAAAGGTTTTCTAAAAAAAATGCTATCAAAAGTAAGAAGTTAAAACAAACACTGAATGTCTTTTAAAAAAATGACTTGCAAATATAAACTAGCAAAAGATGTTGAATGTTTTCTAAAGAATTATTTGAGAGATGTCTGAGTCATGTTGAGATGATTATTTGAGAGATGTCTGAGTCATGTTGAGATGATTATTTGAGAGCTGTCTGAGAGCTATTGAGATGAAGCAAATTTGTGGAATATCTTGGTAAAATTTTGATGGTCAGTTTGTCATGCTAGTTTGTTAGATTTAAAAGTTGACACTAAAAATCTCCCAAAAATCATAATATAAGTTTGTCCTCAACCTGATATGGTGCTGCTAACACTGAAGTAAAATGTTTTGAAAACTTGACATAATTCCACACCCAGTTACATTTTCTTAACACTTTAAACACAAGCTAAATATAAAAAGCAATACTACATGTATATTAGGACCATAATGTGAGACATAAGCAGAGCCCCAGACAAGATAAATTTGTTTTCATTTCAATTTGAATTACATCACAGTGACTTATTACGGTAATTACAGCAATTATCCAGCTATTGGGGGAGTAAGACCTCAGAAAATGTCTGGAGAGAACCACAGGCATACATATCAGCTGGATGACCTTCCCACATTATAAGTTCTTCACTCAGAATGGGACTTGGACCCATGAGCAGTCAGAGGAGTTGCTAGTCAATGACTCTACCACTAAGCATCCATTATTTCCCCAAACTCTATATACCTTATACATGTACTCATTAGAATCTCCTCAATATGGTTATTCCAATTAGCACCAGCAATATATCTAATTCACGAGGCTTGCCGAGCAATTTGGTTTTGTCATGTTGAGTGTGATAACATTTTCTTTGTTCAACAATAACCTAGTATTCTATTTATCCTACAATCTGTTTTATAAACAAAAGTGTTGTTTAATGTAAAGATCTACTTTGTTTTTTTGAAAATACAATTCGCGTTCAAGTGTGGGTGTTATGTTTTCATAGGCGCTTAGCTGAAAATAACAAAATAATTTGTCATGAAATACAATCCATAACACACATGATGACAGTTAAACTTACTTGTAGCCAAAGTCACAAAAACTTGATAATAAGAGCATCAAATCCAAACAAAACCATGGATAGGTTAGGTATAAAGTCAAAAGATTTAAGTTTTGCTGGACCACTGGATTGAGTCTCATCGAACACTGTTCGCCATGACCGAAATCGAGAAAAACATATACAATTACACAATCTATCATAGCATTAACTCAAATCTAGATTGTACATGTATACTTTGGCCTTTTTATATGAATAACACCTTCTATTTCTAGTTCTATTACTTTAAAAACTAAAATTTATAAACTGACCAAGATAAATGATGTGTAGTTTTCAAAGAATTTTATGTCAACACATGTGACATCATTTGACATAAATGAAACAAAAGGATTTAAATACTTCTAAACTATAGTATTCCTGTCATAAGCCATTGCATCCCTTAAAGTCTAAAAAAGAAAATAAGATTTTTTATGATGTCTGGAGTTCCAAGTGCAGCATGGAATATATCAGGGACGTAGCTTGACATAAAATCATGTGTAGGCACCTTAAATCGTGTGTGTGTGGTGTGTGTGTGAGGGGGGGGGGGGGGGGGGGTGGTCCAGGGGAATTCTCACATAAAATACAGACGAACCAATATCTTCGATGAAGGACTGTATACAGCCATGTTGAATGTTTTTATTTAAAACGTTTAATGTGTAGTGTCAACATATTTTTTTTTTTTTGCATATAAGGGAATTGACTCATACAGTATATAAGAATTGTTTGTGTTTTTGTTACGCTTTTCAGTAAAAATGAATAAATCTGTACACATATGAAATTAGGCACAATAGAATGTGTAATTGGCATTTTTAAAATTTTAATTTTTGAGAAAAATGTGTAGGCACGTGCCTACTGTGCCTAAAGGAAGCTACGCCAGTGTATATGCATTGAAAAAAGTAGTCCGTCAGGATCCGTGTGACAAGTTTTACACATTGATGTATGATGAAGCAAATGTTATCACACAGGGCTTTATATATCTAATGTCTGAGGGGATTAAAGGTATAATGCAGCTGGAGTTTGGACCTCGAAAGTTCCATAATTTTATAGCCTAATAGTGTGCTCTTCTTTTTATTCTAGTTAAACCTTCAGGCAAGGCCAAAGTCTTAACAAAAACTCTGACAGTTCATTAAGAGCATTATTTCTTCCACATTAATATAAATCTATGTGGCTGCCAAACAATTCATATGACTATGAACTGCCAAAGAATTTTGTATGACTATGAAATTGCTATTCTACTTTTTTAACAAAACACTGTAAGAAATCTTTCAATTTTTGTTTATTCTGGATTGAAATCTTGTCAGCTAAGGTCCACTTAACTCCTGAGAATGTCTCTAGTTTTATAAATCTGGCCCATTGTATGACTTGCCGAGGCAGAATAATATTTGAATATTGTAATCCAAACTCTAAACAAAGAGAAAGGGTGCCCATCAGGTGCTTCACACCTTACAGATAGGGACAGACATAGGTAGTAAGTAACTGAACCTTACAGATAGGGACAGACATGGGCAGTTAGTAACTGAACCTTACAGATAGGGACAGACATGGGCAGTTAGTAACTGAAGCTTACATAAAACTCTCACAACTTAAATACACTTAAGTATGTGTTCAGTAAGGCTTGTGGAGGCGCCAGTGTCTAAGTTGTTAGAGTCACAAATTAATATCCCATCAGCCAATCATATCTCATTTGTGTCTGGTACGCAGAAAAACTTCCATGTAGGAAGACGTTCCAGCTGACCTTCTGTGCATCGCTTGTACTTTAGATATTTGTCTGGTAGTCTTAACACACAAATAATGATGTGAGGCCACTATAATGACCATAAGTTGTTAGTCTGATGTTTATTAAAAAACAATACAGACTTGTTAGCAGTTAATACCTGGCTTAAATTAACAAACAAATCCTTATTCTTTTAAAGAAAGAGAACATGAAAAAAAATGGTCCTTTCACTGCATGTTTTGTTTTTAAGTTGTTTTCAAATGCCACAATTGGCAAAACAGTAAAAGTCATTGATTTAAAACATGTGGGCCTATGACTGTTGAGTTTTGTAAAAAAAAAAAAAAAAACCTTGTACCTAGTTTACTGGATGTCCATAGTTGTTAGAAGACTTAACACCCTACTATAAAAATACCTCGTGTGAAATCCTGAAGAGACTTCATTTATTCATACTAAGAAATGTTATGCCTTTTTCAGTTAAAGCAAGGAAATTAATATGTTATGAAGTCAGAACATTTACATATCTGTGCCAGTTATAGAATCAGAAGTGTGAAAACAAATTATGTATGAGTGAAACTTGAGCTGACAAAGGTAGCTAGATTACAATTAACCCCACTATCTAATGTCACAGAACAAACCCCCTAGTAGGTAGTCAATCTGTGTGTTAAATCATGTAGAAGGGATAATTACCCAGATTATTTCTGCTCCACATCAACTACCCTGCTACCAGCTTTATATTACACTAAATTTTTTTCCATTCATACACCCATGGCCAAGCGGTAGAAGCTGCCAACTTGTGACCCCTCACCCAATCTTCACATAGGTTCGAGTCCCTGTCAGGCAGACAATTTTTAAAAGCCTATTTTTCAGTAGTGCTGCTGACCTCTGGTGTGCCAGTAGATCTCTACCACTCCATTTGTCTGAGGTCTTCAAACAACAGTGGGATGTCATAATTAAGGGCATAACTGGATCAATATATATCACCAATACCAAGATTGTAACCTTGAGCAAGGGCTGAGGAAACCAGGGACCCTGAATACTCAGTCAGAGGACCAGCGATGGATCAAACCCTACTGACTTGTAATCTCAAGGGCAGCACCATAACTGCTTTATAAGGGCCTTGACTAGTAATAAATCTTTGCTGATGGGTCAACCCAAAGTCCTTCAGTCATCCAGAAGCAGAAACTGTTCTGCTTTCACTGTGGTACTACAGCACAGTGATAAACACCTAACATGATAGCACCTGCAGTAACATGATAGCGCATGCAGTAACATTTTTCTGACTATGTTTATGACTTTCTAGGGATGGAACCTTTACAACCACCCTTTGTTAGAACTAGGATGCTACAAATGTTTTTACCAATAAAGCTTGCAAATATACATGTCATGTTTGTAAGTAGATTACGACTTTATTAACTGAAATAGTCAGTAGCAGGGTGTAGACTGAGACAATACGCAGATAGGCGTGACAGATCTAGACAGGTAATTCTAGATTAATAAACAATTACTGCACAGGTGGTAAGGACTTGTATAACAGGTCCAGTCAACTGTCAAACAAATGGACATACTGACTTACAACAGTAAGTAAGGGAAAACATACTACAAATCATTGTATTTATACCTCATGTGACCTTCCCTTGTTAAATTTCTATACAGGAGACATTTGACAATCTGTAATGTCCCATATAATGATATTGTGTGGAGTTAAAACCCATCGACAGCATATTTACTGATGACATTGTCACAACACAGTGCCTCACAATATAAGCAGTCATAAGTTCTTCCTTAACTTTGATGAAATTGTCCACATACATACTTGATAGTTAAAACAAATCCTAATCACTTGTCTAGTCAATCCTAGAAACAGATATCTGAGTTTGATCCACTGAAGCTAAACCTTTTTTTGAAGACTTCAACATTTAAAATTTCCTGCTGGGGATTGAACCCATCACCTCTAGCATCCCTGGTCTGACAATCAATGGTTTTACCACCAGGCCCAGTAAGAGATTGGACAAAATCTTTCTCTGACAAAAAAAACATTCATCATTTTTTGTTCTTGTTATGTAGGTATACCTTCTTTGTCCAGGCATTCAAAAGGTGCTACAGTTCTAAAATATATTATTTATGAAATTCAAAGGACTAATTATCCATGCCATACTTACAACTAGACATCCCAATTACCCATAATGCTCTGGTGTGTGCCAATTACCCCTCTACATCATTAATCTTGTAAAAATATCTGCTGGTAAGATTGGAGTCATGGTACAAAATGTGTCAATTCAGATTTTAATGTGCTCTCTACAGTGTTTTGATTATTACTTAGGGGATTTAAGCATATTTTGTTTTTATTTTATTTTATTTTAAGCACATATTTTGTTAACCTATTAACACAGCACATATTTAAGAACACAATAAAGTCGTAAAGTTATGAAGACTAGAAACTGTCTTAAACATAAAAAAAAGAGCAATTTAACATGATTGTTAATGATCTATTAACACAACCAGTACAATTAAAATGTAATAAAAGCAAGGCAATAATAACATATGATAGGACACTTACAGGTATATATACCTGTTTAAACAATATTAACAATTGCAATTAATTTATGAGTTAAGATTCACTGTGAAGAAAATGTAGTAAAAGAACCAGGATCAAACACATTTCATTACGCTGGCCCAATTTTCAAATGCTTACTACACAAATTATAGGAGTCATTTACAGGTAGTTAAACATCAACATAAAGAGACTCCTTTTAAGTCAATGTTCACAAAGGGAATGTACCAATGGTCTCAGAATTTAGTCAGTTTTGTATTCAAGTTATTTAACCAATTTAGGTACAGCGTTGTTGTTTATTATAACCACTTGTACATAAATCACACCAAATACAAATTAGAGATCTGGGTTACATACAAGACAAAATACAAATATTATCTACAACCATATCACAAGGTCATTCACCACCAAACAACATCTTACCCTCACCATTTTCAACACAAAACAACTTTCAAAGTTCAGAAGGTGTTACAATCATAGCTAGCTACAATCTTGTTACAGTACTGATAAAAGGGATAACAGACAGACACAGAGACAAACAGTCAAACACTATTTTGGGAAAGGAAGTATTTCTGGGTAAACAGACAATTTTAGGAAGGAGATATTCTAAAGGAGATAATATACTGAATATTTCTAAAATGATTCTAAAAAGTGATTCTACATAAATGAGAAAATGTACACATGACAGAAAAAAAAGTGATTATGATAAAAGTGCCCAATAAAATAATGTGTCAATTAACAACAAATACAGACATATCCTACAAAGGAGTAAATATTGTGCAAATCTAACATTGAAGAATGAAAATACAATCGTAGGGAAGGAGAAAAAGATTTTATCTTAAAATAGTGTGTATTGCATATTTATTTAAAATTGAAATAAAAGGTGTTGGTTTGTTCAGTTATACAAATAAAGTGTTAAGAAAGGGTACTGGAAGAATAATGTACATACATGTACAGGTATTGTTTGAGGGCCTACAGGGATGATTGGATTTATCCAACTGTGTCGCCTCAGTAAAAATAAAGTCATTACTACTACTATTTTAATTATTATTAAGGATATACACTTGTTCTCATTTGATTCTAATTTTCTTTTAATCATTTTTTTCATTTTCAATCTGTGGTTATGACATTATGCCTAGGAAGAGTTTTATTTTTATGCTCAAGTAACTCAAATAATTAATTACAGTCAAGCCTCAGCACTTGAGCTCATGTTTATCAAATTATTAGTACATGAAATTATTTGCAGATATATAATTACTGTCATTTTGAATCAATATAAAATAATGAGATTTAAATATTTTTTCTAACATATATTTATATAAAACAAAATGGTAGTTATTACATAAAGGTTGTAATACACTTCCAGATTGAGAAGCTTTATTTTATTGATGCTGGTTTTACTAACCAGAATGCCATTATATGGATGATTTTAACTGTTTTATTTCAGTGCTATTTTTGTACAATTTATTTGGTCTGGTTTTTTACTAATATTTGTTTATTGGGTTCATTATTCTACCATCAGTATTTCAGTTATCTGGAGATGGTGTCCACTTGATGAAGATAAAGTGATGCCTTCACTGTGTATAACATACCATGAATACCTGGCATGACACCACACCCAGTTACATTATGCTGACACTGGGCAAACCAATCAGGAACTACCCTTATATTTGATTGAGCGATAGCAAGGGCGCTACACCACTACCATTTTTAATGACTTTGGCATGTCGAAGCCCGGGATCGAACCTGGGTCCTTCCTTTACCTGGAGCAAACGCTCTACCGATTGTGCTACCAGTTCTGGTGTTGTTGTTTTTTGTTGTTTTTTTGTTGTTGCTTTTAAAAGCTTTCATTTATCTCATTTTGTAAAAGTACACATCAAGACTATTTTTCAAATAGTTGTTCTTCATAAAAAAAATGTTTCCATGACAACAGTACTATCGCCATGACTACCAATGACGACTATGACAGGTCAACCAATGGGGAATGAAACGAACAACATCAGATGAATGGTGGATCACATGACAGTGGCAATACTTACTGCGAGACCTTCGTGACACGGACTTCCCAGGGGGAGCTTGGTTAGTAAACATAGAGGGTTTAATCGTGTGGTTAGCGGAGATTGGTGGGTTAGGAGCAGAGTGCTGACGTGCTACAGGCTTCACTATTCTAGCACGACCCTTTTGGGCCTCCCTACCGACGGTGATATAGCTATCAAGGGCTGGGGAAGGCATGAGGGAAAAAGAGAAAACGGGAGACATACGATATAGATATACATCCACCTCCGTTTTATCATATTGCATTAAGAAAAATTTTATGAGCCATGTCAAGTGATTTTTGTCCTTATTTCCTTGTGACAACTCTTTTCTCTTTGTTTCTGCATATGTGTGGCATTCAAAGATATATTTTTAAGATGCTACTTGAGTTTTAGTGAATTATTAATTTCAAAATCTTCGAAGTTATTTTTAAACAACACCTATCTAACACACAAAAAACACCACAATGTTGAACCTATTGATGCAATCAAGAACTTATAGATCATACAGAATCTAGATGTAATATGCATTCCAATATGGAAATAAATTATCATTTCTATACCAATAAATAGCTCTTTATACCTGTATGTTGCCAATTTTAAATATAATCACACACTTAACAGTTTGTAAAGTTACAGTCTGGGAAATTTGACAGATTACTTATGACATTATTATTGTTGCTGTTACGTTATATTGCAGAAGGATGGAAAGCACTTCACATGGCTCTTATTATTAGATATTTTACAAAATGCTGAACCAGCCATATCTGAATGTAAAAGGCAAACTCTTTCTAACACTCCATCAAACTGTTTATAAAAAATCATTTTCCCTCAGCAGAATATTTAAATCAAGAATTTAATTTTCATGGTCAGAAAACCTAATCAAATATCTTTTTTTAACACCACAATCAAGAATTCTATTAAGTGGCTGAAAATGGATAGTTTTACTTGCAGCTAGAAATATTAGAACAAAAAAAGATGTGTGCATTAATTCCATTGTCAAGTCACTTTAAAAAATCAATTTCTGTTTCTTAATCCAACAACCATAGATCATCTAAATAAAGCAGAACATTATCTCCAGAATCAACTTCATCATCTACTTTATTAGCGGCTATAAAGAAGCACCAATGGAAAATCATGGACAATGTTTTCAATGAAACATTTACCGGGGTCTCCCATCAAACTTTGTAATTTAAAAAAAACAGTTTGTCCCCAATATTGCTGGTTCAACATTTAGTACATGCCAAACCAAAGGAAGATGTTTAATCTTTCCTGGAAAATTGGAGATTCCTTTTAATTGGTTGGAGATTTTATCTAAAGTTCTAGCAGAAGACAAGTTGATTATCTTCACAACAAATCTTTAACCTTGTATCATAAATCTGACAAAGTAGGGCCTTTTTAATTAAATTTCTTCCTCTTTTTGTATTTTAGCATAACCTAAAGAGTTTGCGAAAATTTTAAACCAATACCAAATTAAAATACTATATAATCATAAAATTCTGGCAAAATGTACGTTAAAATATCTAAAGATTCAACAGGAATTGTAGTTATTATTATTTTTATTATTATTATTATTATTATATTATTATTATTATTTTGAATTAAAGAAAACAAAATTTATACATTTTGAGTTATGGCTGGTATTCAAAATGAAGATCTGAAATGTTTAAAATTAAAAAGATCCCCTTTATCTGAAATTCTGTCAGAAAATGCAAGAGCCAAAAAATATTTTATAACCAAACACCCATTTTAACTTCTAACAAATGCAAGAAAATATTTAAGCCTTGCAAAAAAACATTGGATTATAAACTCCGCCACATCAAAGCAGAAAAATAAAATGCAAAGAGAGACAATGCTGACAGAACTTCATTGTCAAAATATATATGCTTTTCATAGTTATGTCCCTTTATCACCAAATAGCTAATATATGAGGCTACAAAATGTATATATGTATATATATTTACCCTCAGTGGCTGAAATTGTAAAGAAATTGTTTTAAAATTGTGTTTTAGTTAAACAAGTGTGACATTTGATGCAAGTAAAATTGCAAGCAAAAATTGCAGTACTTTAATTCAATTTCCCATTTTTTTATCTTGTTGGAACACAAGCAATTTTATTCAGACTCCTAAGCAAACAGAACTAGTTTCTAATGTTCCACATGAAAAGTGTCACAAATCTAAGCATATTAAGGGTTTAATCTCAGGTGAAGGCTCAATTAAGCTTAATTAATTTCAAATTTATCCACATAATTAATAAGCAGAGAACTGTTTGTATTACATATATACTCTTCCCCTTGTTGAATGGTTTTACATGCTGACCCCAACATAGTAAAAAAAATTGTATTCAAGGACACTTTGACCTTAACCACTGTGACCTTGACCTGTGCAACAATAATAACAATATCAATGAAGGTCACCTAACTTAATAAGACCAATGTGTCTACCAAGTTTGAGGATTGTGAGTTCACGAGTTCTCTAGATCAGAAATGATGTGCCCTCCAGGCTGACAGGCTGACAGACTGACTGACAAACCGACAGACATCTTAAAAAAATAATCTCCTCCTCTTCTTTGCAGTTGTGCATAAATAAATCAAACAACATATAGGTACATTTCAAAACAACCTACAGATGTCTTAACAATTAAAAACTTAATTGATGGGAATATTTTTTTAAGGAACCATCTTATTAAATGAACTTTTTTTTCCTTTTTTTTCTTTTCAAAACAAAAATATCAGTTAATAATATTCACAAACAAAAGGTTTCCATCACCATGTTAGCTATGTTGTCCTTTACAGAATTTGGGTTCAACATGAAAAAAAACTTTGTCTAGATTTGATAATTTCATGAAAATAAATGATTCATCAAACTTACAAATGTTTTACTGGGGTTTGCTTAAATATTTTTTTAAATTCTTTGCAGTTTTAGGCATACAATGTATGTATGGCATCACTGCTCATCTTTACATAGTGAACAGTTCTTTGAAGTCTGGAATAAATTTTCCAACTACTTATTTTTCATTTATTTACAATCTTTTAGCAACATGAACTACTAATGAAGATTATGGAAAAAACATATACTGCCACAGTTGCTGTAGTCATCATTTAAACAATGAACCATAAGGCATGTAAAATCAAGCTCATCATGTCATATCAACAATATGCACAACAAGGTTTGTTACTTAGCTGTAAAGTTTCATCAAAATCTGACTACAGGTAGCTGAGAAATAGCACTAACAAATCTCATCCTCTGGTGGATGGCCAGATGTCACTCCAATATAGCTGCCTCATACTCACTAGCCAGAGATATAATAATTTATTTGCCATGCTTAAGCAAACCCCACTAAAACAGTTATGTCTGCATGTATCTTAAAATGTCAAGGAATTGATCATACAGTACAAAAATCATGAATGCACCATTAAGTCTTACTGATGATTAATTGAAATAGGAGAGGGGTATAAAACTAACAACAATAGTTACTTACAGTTGGTAGGCTGGAGAGGTCCACTTGGCCTTCTTTCTCCTTCTTCATTTGTGCTCTCCTGTGTCTTAAAATAATAAATAAATAAAAAGTTAAAATAAAAACAAATATTATCAAATGGAGTAGTCATCAAACGTTAAAGTGATTAAAGATCATTAAAGTTTATATTGCAATAAACAATTTATCAAATTATGTCATAAAAGTATTCATAACAATTTTATCAAAACAAAACTATCTAATTGGGGCATGATGAAGTTGTTCTTTTTTAAACATATACACCATTGAAAATTATACTTCTATGATACATTTCTAAATAAAACTGAAAGCCAAGGGCTTTAGAATACCTCCATCCTGCCCGCTGTTCTCTTTATATCAATGTCCGCAATATAGTGGGTGATTACTTTAGTGATATTCATTTGTTCATAATGAAAATAGCTGGCACACAAGTTAGCATGATACTACAGACAGATGTAATGTTTCAACAAAACAGACAACCTTATGTTAGTATGCTCCTACCATCCTAAAAAAAAACAACAAAAAAAAACAGTTTTGTTGAGTTGGGGCTTATCTAAAACAGATGCAATGCAAGAATAGTCAATGAAAAAAAGTGACTGGTTAGAAAAAATATTAATATTACATTTCACACATTTATTGCAACTTCATATAGTAAATAGTTTCAAATATTACAATTATCCTACAAATTTTCAAAGAGAGAGATTTAAATGTACATGTATTGCAACTGTAATATTCAAAAACATTAAGGGAACATGTACTCAACATGTAGAGAATCTATTTTAACGTTCCCTTCATTCCCACTTTCCTATCCAATAAAATATTTTGTTCTTTACCTGTGATCCTGGCTCTGACACTTCGCTGACAGCACTGGTACTTTCCCGTCTCTCTGACAACAGAGATGATGCCCTCTCCAGCACTAGATTTCCTATGAACAGAAAATATACATACAGTAATACCTTTCCAAGAGGCACCTCTTAGTAAAGCAACCTCTTTGTTACAACAATTTTATTCCCCACTAATTTTCGAGTATTTTAACCTCTGAGCAGCACCACCTCTTTGTAAATTCATATGGCCACCCAGTTATGTTCCCAGAGGTGATGATAACCTCTGCTGAGCACCACCTGGTGGTCATTTCTGAAGAACATGTAATCACCTTAAATTAGACAATACATGTTACAGAAAAAAATATTGTTAAATATAAAGGATAACAAAGAAAAAATATTATTTACAACTCAAATTTTCCTTAAAATATTCATAAAATGATGAAAACAGAAAAGCTTTAGTGCCATTGTAAAAATGGGAGCCAACAGTTACTTAACCATTAGAGATAACTATCTACATTAATTCTTTATGGTTATAAAATATACAGCCTCTGCAAAATGTCAACATAAAAATCAAAACCATTTAAGAATTTAAGAATAGAATAGAATAGAATAGAGTAGAATAAATTGAAAAGTGACTATGGCGAGCTTGAAAGTTACATAATAGCATATGCATAATAGCATAATAGCAGATAAGAAGTTTTCCTAATCAAGGAAGACTGTTCCACTTTTTAAGTACATGAACAAGTTTCCGCAGCAAACAGGAGGCAGTATCTTTGCTGAGCTTTTTCTTGTTAAAAAGCTCTTCTTAAAGCCATTTAATTTCAACTAAATATACAAATATTTGTTAAGTTTAACACCAACTCACCTTTAGAAAGTAACTCTGCAATTGCTGTCTTCTCCTCCTCCACCCCTGTTGTGCTCACATCTGTATGACTACTCTGGCGGGAACTGAACACCGAACCTGTTCCATTCTTACTGCCCCTTCCATCCAGTGAGTCGGCCAGATCAATGTGTAACTGCTTGTCTCGAATCTCGGGCCGTTTCACAGAGTCCCCAGACAGATTTCTTTCTCGTTCTACCCTCGCAAGATCGCGGCTGACTCGCCGACCTCTTTCGAGTTTTCCTCTCGCTGGAGACAGGTCTTTGCCATTCCTTATGTGTGCATCACCCATGCTTCTACTAGGAGAGCCATTTTTGCTGACATTTTTGTTATTGTTGCTCCGACCTCTATTCGGAGAAGAAGCTACTGAGTTCACATTCGACTGACTGCGGATATTCACATCAGGGGACATGTCCTTTCTTCCTCTGTTCCCATTAGGTTTCTGGTCACCTTCTCCTTGTTCACTCTTACCATTTTCATCAGCTTTAGGTTTAGGTGCAGGTGGAGGTGCTGTGTATTTCAGTTTGCTCTGAACCTTGCTGTAATCAGGAATTGCGGAAGATATTCTGCGCTTTTGTTTTGCTTTCGTTTCTTCCTTGTTTGGTGGGGGTGGTGGAGGCGGACTTTTCAGGATGGCTTCAAGCTTACTCTTCACTTCTGTCTTCGGTTTTGGTTTCTGATCCTTTGAGGAATCAATCTGCGACATGATGGCGTCCCACTTGCTCTTCAGTGGCGTTCTTTTGACCTTCTTCACTGGTTCCTTCTCGACAACTTCCTTAATCCTTCGACTCTCCATGTTATTCTTGTCCTCGTTGCCTTTCTCATCTATTAGACTCTTGTTATTCACCTTGCTTGTCACCTTTGACAGATCAATCTTTCCACCACCCATAGAGTTCCGCTTGTTCTTCACCTCCTCTGTATTCACTTTATCTTCTTTCGGCTTAACAGGCAGCGGTGCTTTCAGATATTCAGATAGCTTTGAGACCACATTTGTTGTGTTAGGCTTCTTGAAATCCTTCACCACATTGAATTTCTTCTTCTTGGGTGTTTTGGCTTTCTCTTTCTTCTTCTGTTGATTGGACTTGTTGGTGTCTTCCTTCTCATCCTTATCTGCAATGATTACAGTGACGATGGAGAGAGACTCGGTGGTCTCGTTGCTGCCACCTGTGTCAAGTTTCTCCTCATCAGGAAGTGTGAAGGTGCCATCGCCAGGTTTGGTGTCATTGTCCATATCAACATCAGCAGTGAAGGTTTCATTCATAGGGGTGTCAAGTGTGACAGTTTTGTTTCCATCCTGTATAGCAGAGAAGTCAATGATTAGATCTTAATTAAAGTAAAGCAAGTGTAAGGCACCACCTCCAATTGTAGATAATCATAAAAGGCCTGGACTGCTTTGACACTTGAGTTTGTAGGTTTGAATCCCAATATTGGCACTTAAGATAGACTTTCTCTTGCTACTTTTTATCATTGACCATTATTTCTGGATCAATCATCCAATATAATGGAAGAATAATTGTTTGTTGATGTGGGGGTTTTTTTTCAATTATAAATAAATAATAATAAATTGGGTAACATATTTTGTACATGGTATATTCAAAGTTTAACAAACTCAAAAACATGCCATGTAGGTAGTTTATATTAAGCAAGATCATTAAGAATACAATCTAGATAATTTTGGGGAATTTTGAAATTTATTGAATGGCTAGAGCACTAAAGCTTTTTTAATCAAGCACACTACGCAGAAAACTGGGAAAATTAATCATATATTTACATAATATTACCTTAATTGACTTGGGGAATAAACCCATTTATACCTTTTCTATAAACCTCAGTAAACTTGGAATAACTAACTTTATACAAATACTTTACCTTTTAATAACATATCTATCATAACCAATAGATTTCCTCAAGCCCATCTCAGTTCTCTATTTGTGGCACCTCGTTCTCATACCAGATACAAATATTTTAAGCTCTAGCTCACTCTCAAGCTTGGTAAAACATTTGAGCTTAAACTCAATTACATTCTTCTCATTTTTGCATAAAAGGTTTTCGTTGAGAAGTGCTAGAATAGTGATCCTGAGATCAATGTTGTTTGTTTAACATGTCCCAAGAACGGGTCTATTTGTTTTGTTTTGTTTTTTGTTACATCGCACCAACACAATTATGATCATATTGGTGATGTCCAGTTTTGTTTTGGTGGAGGAAGACCCCAGACTTATGTCTGAGTAGAACCACAGGTGCACCACAAGCTAGCTGGAAAACCATCTCACATGAAAGTTCTCACCCTGTCCAGAACTTGAACCCATGTGGTGAGGAGTTACAAGTCAGCAATATGGCTTAGGCCAATAGTGCAGAACCAGATAAGTCAGCTCCATGTGAGGTCAGGTTAGGATCAACGCTATTTGCTGCTGAGTCTCATAGTAATATTTCTTATTATCATTGTATGTAGTTGCAAGCAAAGATAGAAGATTTTGTAACACTTATACATAAACATAGCAAGCTATTGGATTAAATTTGGTACAAAATAATTCCATAAAACCTCAAGCTCACCTCCTCGCAGTTCTCTATTTGGGTAATCTCATCCTCAGACTCTGCTTCCATTTCGGAGATATTCTCCATGGTAACACCCGCTAGTTTAGACTCAGTCTGAGTCACTGGCTGTACCACCTCAGGTCTGAAAACAGCAAAATTACAAAAGGCATTGGTACATGTCCTCAGAGTGAGGACACTGATTTCACAATCATATTTGTGTTTGTCTGGGTAAAACCACTTGCAAAAACCTACATGCGATCAAGATATTGAACAAATAAACAAGTTTCATTTCCAAAATTTTGTATTTAGTTCATCCATATTCAAGTAATTTTTTATTGTTACATCACACTGACATAAGTAGGGTTACACTGGTGATGCCCAACTAAATATTGGTGGAGGAAGACCCCAGACATGTGTCTGAGTAGAATCATGGGCACACTGCATGTCAGCGGGAATATATCCTCACACGGAAGTTCTTGTTCAGACTAGGAAGGCTTTCAAAAAGGTAAAATGAATAAACATGTAGTTGAAACATATAATGGGAACTCAAAAAAATGACCTTGAGAGCCTTACCTCAGCAGCCATTTCACCCATGCTGGTAGTGGGATTATCATACAAGAATTACTGAGAACAAATCTTAATCCACTCAAATTTCAATGGACAGCTTTTGAAGAGTTTAAACACAGGTTTTAGACCAACTTTATTTGTATTGCTTTCTAATAATCAAATTTAAATTTAACTTATGAAAAAAAAACTGTGCAAGTTAAAAGCAAAAGTAAAATCCAGCATTTGATGATGTATTTAAGTTCCCCACTAGCAATCGAAAGATTCACTTATTCCACCAGAACATTCAAGCACTATGATATACATTCTCTTAACTATTACCACCTTATTAGGTTCTAAGTACACTGCTACTTTCACAAGGTCTTTGGAAGATACTAAACTGTTGATTGAATAAAAGACTGTATAATGTGGAGGTGTTTCATGGAATGCTTCTCTTCACTCTATTTAAGTAACGACCTATTCAAGGTAGCCACATGGCCATCACCCCCTTATATGTCAATACTGATGCCAAATAGGGACAATGATGAGGTAAAGATGACCTCTGACTTGGAAGGTGTTCAAAAAACACAATGTTTCGCAACACTCTTTCATAGCTATATATAGTTTTATTTTATAGGGAGTTGTTGTATTGTGCAAGATAGCAATGAACTGCAAAGATTATTATAATATAAGGGTTATTACTTATATGCAGAAAATGAGATCGAAAAATGCGTTCATCCAATTTTTTTTAAAAACAGCAAAATGTGTTTGGACTTATAATCTGCATATACATATTTGTAGTGTTATGGAGATAGTGTTTGTCTGGGATATTCTATTGTTTTATTTTTTTGCAACATTGCAATGTAACAACAATGGTCATATTGGCAACATTAAGCTAATTATTGATGGAGATAGACCCCAGATATATGTCTGGATAGAACTACCAGCACACCACAGGTAAACTGGAGATAGCATTCACTTTAAGCCAATTAAGTGCTGTGTCAGGCCTTCAACACCTGCAACTCACTGCACTTCCTAGTTCCTGATTTTTTTCTACAGCAAAACTGCTAACAATAATAGTAATAAAAAGAACAATTTATACAAGAAAGAGTGCTGTGGCAAAATTTGAAGCATGCCACACAGATAAGTGTAACTTCAATCATATTGTGCTACATGTGTAAATTAAATTGCAAAAGCTTGCTCTTTTTATGGTAAATGCATCTGCCATTATATTGATAAAACTGGCTGGAAGTTCCATTATTGTATGAACATACCTGTCTGTCTCATTGTCTGTGTCCCCATTCATTGTCCCCAGGTCACTGTCGGACTCCACTGGGATCGGAGGTAGCTTCATCTTTTCACCTGTACAGGAAAATGTATTGGTGAACAGACAAATAATTATACACATAACCTGTTTTATACAAGTAAATATACAGAAATATATACAGGTAAATATATAGGAAGATAGACAGGTTATTATATAGGAAAATATGCAGGTAAAGATGGAAATAGATTAACAGGTAAATCAAGGAGTGAATGTTCAGTTTTGTTTGTTGATGTATGATAATTCAATGCATAAGTACAATTGTCATTTGCGATGCAGAAATAAATGGCACATTTAAATACAGGTATACATTTACACAAAATAGTTGCACTTATAATCAACACAAACTCAATGTGTATCCAGTTCAATCGCAAGAAATGTCAAGAAGTTCAAGCAAGAATATTTAATATACAAGCAAGAAGTGAAATATTGAGAAAGATTATTAAAATGTGACAGAACTTGTCTTCTACATGTTTACATTGAATTCACCTCCGGGCTCCAACCTAGCAATCTTTTGTTTATCAGGAGATAGTGTTTCTTAAATGACTATAAGCAAGTATTTTTAAACTACAACTTCAATGACAGGATATCAAAAAGGCAATCTTGTCTCATGACCATATATGGGTTACCTCACCTTGCATCTCATGTATAAGATTCCTATGACTCGACGGCACCTCCGTGTGACCCAGATGGCCATGGAAACCACGTTCCATCCATTCCTGCGGAGAGTTCAAGGTCAAAGTCCCCACCTCCGAGTCTGTGTCCGGAACATAACCTGAAAATGTACAACATAGATGATCTGAAGAGAATTTATTTAAAGACAAGATTATGTTCCAAATATCTGTTTAAGGAAAATTAAGAGCATGGGTGAGTACATAGGTATTTTGGCATGAATTTTTATTGTTGTGAACATGTTATATAGACAATAAAAATCATAAAATAGACTGTTTAAGATGGTTTCTAATCTTGCCGCAAGAACAGCAGATTTGTGGGTTTTTTTCAAATACATCAGAGCAACAAACAGATGGTGTTTCAAGAAGCTTCTAGCATTCATCAGGTTTATTGTACTGAGATTTTAAACCAATGGAAGTCACTCTTATATTCATCAAGGCAGGTCTTTTGTCTGTTTTGTTTGTTTATTGGGTTTATCCCACCAACATTATTTCAGTTATCTGGAGACAGTGTCCACTTAAAGCAGATAAAGTGCTGCCTTCACTGTGTATAGCATGCTGTGAAATCCTAGCATGATACCACACCCAGTCACATTATCCTGAGACCGGTCCAACCAGTCATGGAACTACCCTTACCTTTAAGTATTTCTAACAAGGTAAAAAATGAAGAAAAAGAGCTACACTGTACAAACTATTATCAGTCCAAATAAAGAGGTCACTGTGACTGACCGTTACTCTTAATGGCGATAAAGAGGAGAAAGAAAGGAAGTAAGCAAAATGGTAATGGACTAAGGAAATATAATCTGAACCCTTTTTTTCACAATATGAAAATATGGCAAAGTCCCATGAGTAGTGCAACATATACTAAACTTAGAAAAGGCATGGGACAAAACATGACAGTCAATATTAAAAGTTATAGAGTTAGGGATGGGATAAGCCGGCATTTTTGCCGATACTGCGCAGCGACATTTCTATCATTATAGCACAGGGGGACTTATGAGGTGCCCAGGGACTGTACCCGGCCGGTCCATTATACTGACACCGACGAGTCAGGCGTAATGCTGTCCCCTTAGCCCCGAGCATTAGGAGGGAAGCCAATACTACCAACTTTAAAGTCTTTGGTTTGACCCGGCCGGGGTTCGAAGCCACGACCTCCCGATCCGAAAGTCGACGCTCCACCACCTGAGCTATTGCGGCCGGTTTAAAAGTTATAACAAAACTGTGATGAGACATAATACAAAACAGAGCAAACTCAACAGTTATTGCCAAACTAAAGAAGTGGTTGTATGTAGAATCTTTAGGGAACAACTCAAATATTCTTGCTTCCATGTGTCTCAAACATGACTTTTATTCAGGAATTGTTGCTGCTGCTAAGCCATGTACGCCCCTACAGAATCAATATTTGAAACAAGACTACTGCATGTGTTATGTGTATGTTATGTTGTGAAGTGCTATGTAAACAGTCAGCAGGAATTATGGCCTCAGATCAATGACATTATCATGAAATGTGGATCAGAAATGGTCGGCCTTTCAGGTTTTATGTTTCTGAACCAAATAACAATACACTTCAATCAAAGATCATCAAAATAAATGACTGAGCGTTCCATATCTATAGCATTCTTGGAATTTTACTTTCAAGCTATTCTCTGAACCAAAAAAATAACATGTGTTTTGAAGAGAACTATACTGTAAAGATCAATACCATAGAATAGAGGAAAGAAAAGATGTTCACTGTGTCATCTCAAGGCTGTTTTTTTCTTTCAATTATTGCAAACACAAAAAAAAAGAATTAGAATTTTTAAGATAAATCTAGTCATTGAAATTAACTTTCTGCTCTAAATTCTTTTTTTCTTTTTTTCACATAGTTTTGGTCATTTTTGTTCTACATAAACACATCATATTTTTATATGCAATGCACATGTACATGTAAGTTAGTATCTGAGGCACCAGGTTTGTATCTATACCACAGTACCAACTGCAAAAACCATGTAACCATACTGAAGATCATGTTTCTGTTTGTTTGTTTTTTTGTTGTTGTTGTGTTTTTGTGTTTTTTAGAAGTACATCACAGCAATGCAACTAAGGTCATAATAGCAATGTCCAGCTATTTTGGTGGTCCTACGACATATGTCTGAACAGAACCACCAGCACATTGCAAATCACCTGTAAGACATTTCTATGAAGAAGTCTATGAAAAAGTCCTTTGGCCCAACTGGAGTTCTCAACTCTATACCTTCTCATAAAACATTTTTGTGTCTTTGCAAGAATTCTGACTAGGACAGTGTGCCAAACATAACATGATATTTCTAGAGAACTAATATGTAATCAGTTATCTGTTTTTATACTGTCCTAAATTTGTATATGTTGATGTAACATCATTTGTATGTATATGTTTATGGCAATAAACATTATGTTTACATCCAGTAAACTGTTCAATTTCATTGTTAATCAAATGGGACAAAATTGCCACCAATTGCTTGAATATACTGAATAATTATTAAAATAAATGAGAATCAATTCACTGGAATACTTTGGTGTGAGTTCATTACTTGAATACAAGACCTTACTTTTCTTTCTCTTATGGAAGATCCACAAGTATAAGGTCAAGGTTCATACATTTGGCCTAATGAGTTTTATTTAGTATACGTCCCAAAGGGACAATGGAGCTGAGAAACAAGTGATTTGTATTCCTTCTAGAGCAGTGAACCAATCCAGCCTTAAGCTAATGGATACAGTGCAGAACTAAGAATGGACTCTCAATAGTCCTTGGAATAAACAGTTTTTCAAAAGACTGAACTAAGAAACATTTTACATAGATTATATTTGTAATGAGGCAAAAAGATTGCAAGAAGTCCTCATAAACTCTTAATGAACTTTTACAACCAACTTATGGAGGGTTCTAGGTAGATAATCATTTTAAACAACACTCTAGTAGGTTATGTTATAAAGAGTCTAGGTTAAGACATGCAAACTGTTTAGTGTTATATGAGAAGTTCTTTTAAACATAGGCATCTTTAATATTGTCACTGGTAGAGGAATATTTATACTTAAATATTTTAGCAGTAGACCCATCACACTAGTAAACTGTAGCTATGCAAGAGTCAAGCACATGTATAGCTTTGATGGTCCATTTCAGCACACCTGACGGCCTCATATGTCAACAAATGAAAAAAATTTTTTTACAATTTTTACAGTCCCATCTGACATCTCAGTTAAAAAAAGTATTGAAATCTGTACACTGTTTATCAGCTTCCTAGCAATAGTGATGAGCACAACAGTACAGGCCTAAGATAGCCCACAGTGAAAAATGTTTAAGAACTGAAAAACAATTCTAGAACTGTTCTTGAACTTCTAGAACTTCTTGAACATTTGTTCTTGAACCCAGAGAAGTTCTTGGACCAAAGCTCTTGAAAATGTGCAGTTCTAGAACATGGCAAGTTGTTCATGAACTTGTAATTCAAAAACTTGTGATTCTAGAACTTGTTCCAGAACTTAAAATTAGTACTAAATGTCAGTTAACCTTATTATGTTTAACAATTTTGGTGTTTATGTCATTTCTCAATATTATAAAAAAATACAATTTTCCTTTATAAGCAAAAACTTTGCCTCATTGCCCTTTCACCTATGGTTAAAATTTAAGAAAAAAGGTAAATAAGAACTAATGTTATCAAGCTAAAACAGAAATGGGACGAGACATGTAAACTTGTGTGAATCTTAAGCTCCCCACTTTATAAATGAAATGGTGTATTAAACACCTAACTGGGTTTTAGGACGGCCATTTAATGTTCATGAACTTCTAGAACCCAGTTTTAGAATAGTTCTAGTATTGTTCTAGAATTGTTCTCGAAACTTTTGCAGGGGCCATATCCAAAAACATGCAAGAATGGGACCTAGTTAAAGAGTAAATTGAGAAGATTGCCTGAAATAAGCTTTTGTCAGATAATTGATTGAAGTTTTGTGAAGAAAGATAATTGCTACTGAGTATTTTCATGCATTGATTCACCATGAGTACAAGATTCCAATATCTTTCCTGCGGACTCTGGTCCCGCGGGGACAATAAAGCAAATTAATACTAATTACCTATGTTAATGACCATCGGTATGATTAACTAGGACCCTCATCATACTTTTACTGGAAACACTTCTGTGAATACTTTCTTAAGCATCTGTGCCTGTTATGGTTGTTTGTGTATTTTATGGCTGTGGAGTTGTATGAAATATACAAGGTTGTTGTTAGGTTTTAAACATACATTTAAAGTGGCAAATCAATATTTAATAGAATATATAATATTAATTAAAACCAATAAAGGCTGCTGGTAGTTTGTTTGTTTTTGTTTTGATATATTCCCTGCACGACTAGCTATAACTGGTAGAGTAAGATCCCAGACAAATGTCCCAATAGAATGGCATGTGCACCGGATATCAGAGGGACAATGTCCCAATAGAATGGCAGGTGCACCTGACATCAGAGGGACAATCTCCCAATAGAATGGCAGGTGCACCAGATGTTAAAGGGACAATGTCCCAATAGAATGGCAGGTGCACCTGACATCAGAGGGACAATGTCCCAATAGAAGGGCAGGTGCACCAGATGTCAAAGGGACAATGTCCCAATAGAACAAACCTGATGTCAGAGGGACAATCTCCACATTGTGCACCTGATGTCAGAGGGACAATGTCCCAATAGAATGGCATGTGCACCCGACATCAGAGGGACAATCTCCCAATAGAATGGCAAGTGCACCTGATATCAGAGGGACAATGTCCCAATAGAATGACAGGTGCACCTGATATCAGAGGGAAAATGTCCCAATAGAATGGCATGTGCACCTGATATCAGAGGGAAAATGTCCCAATAGAATGGCAGGTGCACCTGACATCATAGGGAGAATCTCCCAATAGAATGGCATGTGCACCTGATATCAGAGGGACAATGTCCCAATAGAATGACAGGTGCACCTGACATCAAAGGGAGAACGTCCCAATAGAATGACAGGTGCACCAGTGGTCAAAGGGACAATGTCCCAATAGAACGGAACCTGATGTCAGAGGGACAATCTCCACATTGTGCACCTGATGTCAGAGGGACAATGTCCCAATAGAATGGCATGTGCACCTGACATCAAAGGGACAATGTCCCAATAGAATGGCATGTGCACCTGATGTCAGAGGGACAATGTCCCAATAGAACGGAACCTGATGTCAGAGGGACAATCTCCACATTGTGCACCTGATGTCAGAGGGACAATGTCTCAATAGAATAGCAGGTGCACCTGACATCAAAGGGACAACGTCCCAAAAGAATGGCAGGTGCACCTGACATCAAAGGGACAACATCCCAATAGAATGACAGGTGCACCAGAGGTCAAAGGGACAATGTCTCAATAGAACGGAACCTGATGTCAGAGAGACAATCTCCACATTGTGCACGTGATATCAGTGGACAATGTCCCAATAGAACGGCAGGGCTGAGGCGCACCTGATATCAGAGGGACAATCTCCACATTGTGCACCTGATGTCAGAGGGACAATCTCCACATTGTGCACCTGATGTCAAAGGGACAATCTCCACATTGTGCACCTGATGTCAGGGGGATAATCTCCACATTGTGCACCTGATGTCAGAGGGACAATCTCCACATTGTGCACCTCATGTAAAAGAGACACTCTCCACATTGTGCACCTGATGTCAAAGGGACAATCTCCACATTGTGCACCTGATGTCAGAGGGACAATCTCCACATAGTGCACCTCATGTCAAAGAGACACTCTCCACATTGTGCACCTGATGTCAAAGGGACAATCTCCACATTGTGCACCTGATGTCAGAGGGACAATCTCCACATTGTGCACCTGATGTCAAAGGGACAATCTCCACGTCAGAGGGACAATCTCCACATTGTGCACCTGATGTCAGAGGGACAATCTCCACATTGTGCACCTGATGTCAAAGGGACAATCTCCACATTGTGCACCTGATATCAGAGGGACAATCTCCATATTGTGCACCTGATGTCAGAGGGACAATCTCCACATTGTGCACCTGATGTCAAAGGGACAATCTCCACATTGTGCACCTGATGTCAGAGGGACAATCTCCACATTGTGCACCTGATGTCGAAGGGACAATCTCCACATTACGCACCTGATGTCAGGGGGACAATCTCCACATTGTGCACCTAATATCAAAGGGACAATCTCCATATTGTGCATCTGATGTCAGAGGGACAATCTCCACATTGTGCACCTGATGTCAGGGGGACAATCTCCACATTGTGCACCTGATGTCAAAGGGACAATCTCCACATTGTGCACCTGATGTCAGAGGGACAATCTCCACATTGTGCACCTGATGTCAGAGGGACAATCTCCACATTGTGCACCTGATATCAGAGGGACAATCTCCACATTGTGCACCTGATATCAGAGGGACAATCTCCACATTGTGCACCTGATGTCAAAGGGACAATCTCCACATTGTGCACCTGATGTCAGCGGGACAATCTCCACATTGTGCACCTGATGTCAGAGGGACAATCTCCATATTGTGCACCTGATGTCAAAGGGACAATCTCCACATTGTGCACCTGATGTCAGGGGGACAATCTCCATATTGTGCACCTGATGTCAAAGGGACAATCTCCACATTGTGCACCTGATGTCACAGGGACAATCTCCACATTGTGCACCACCTGATGTCACAGGGACAATCTCCACATTGTGCACCTGATGTCAGGGGGACAATCTCCACATTGTGCACCTGATGTCAAAGGGACAATCTCCACATTGTGCACCTGATGTCACAGGGACAATCTCCACATTGTGCACCTGATGTCAGGGGGACAATCTCCACATTGTGCACCTGATGTCAAAGGGACAATCTCCACATTGTGCACCTGATGTCAAAGGGACAATCTCCACATTGTGCACCTGATGTCAGAGGGACAATCTTCCTATTGTGCACCTGATGTCAGAGGGACAATCTCCACATTGTGCACCTGATATCAGAGGGACAATCTCCACATTGTGCACCTGATATCAGAGGGACAATCTCCACATTGTGCACCTGATGTCAAAGGGACAATCTCCACATTGTGCACCTGATGTCAAAGGGACAATCTCCACATTGTGCACCTGATGTCAGAGGGACAATCTCCATATTGTGCACCTGATGTCAGCGGGACAATCTCCACATTGTGCACCTGATGTCAGGGGGACAATCTCCATATTGTGCACCTGATGTCACAGGGACAATCTCCACATTGTGCACCTGATGTCAGGGGGACAATCTCCACATTGTGCACCTGATGTCAAAGGGACAATCTCCACATTGTGCACCTGATGTCACAGGGACAATCTCCACATTGTGCACCTGATGTCAGAGGGACAATCTCCACATTGTGCACCTGATGTCAGAGGGACAATCTCCACATTGTGCACCTGATGTCAGAGGGACAATCTCCACATTGTGCACCTGATATCAGAGGGACAATCTCCACATTGTGCACCTGATGTCAGAGGGACAATCTCCACATTGTGCACCTGATGTCAGAGGGACAATCTCCACATTGTGCACCTGATGTCAGAGGGACAATCTCCACATTGTGCACCTGATATCAGAGGGACAATCTCCATATCCTGCACCTCATGTCAAAGAGACACTCTCCACATCCAAAGTTCCTTTAAGAAACCAGGCTTGAGCCTACACAGTAAGGTAAAAATGTGTTCTTATACTGCTTAAATAGAATAATTTCTGTTTAAAAACAAATATAATTGCTTCTTAAAGCTGTCACATCCCCCAAGCATTTCAAAAGCAAATTACAAATACAGGGTTGCTGTTCTTGACAATCAAATAAGAATAGCTTTATATTTTTTAGTTGGCTCTGTTTTCCCCTTAATGTTGTTAGCACATTGAAGTTTAAGCCAAAAGTATAACAACATTGCTTGATTATCACCTTTTCCGTCAAACAATCCCTGCAGTGTCACTGGAGTTTATGCCTTACAAAATATGTATATAATATTTTGCCCAAATTAAGGCACATTTTTATTAGATGTCTAATGGAGTTGTAGAGTTAAGAAATAGCAGATTTATCTGGTAAACAAATCTAATTAGAGTTATACATGTAATTAGACTAATAGTACAGTGTCATTATATACAGTGTTCATTAATTATTGGACTGAACAAAATAGAATGATTAGTAAATCTTGTCAAATTAACTGTTTCTCCCCCCCACCCCCCTCCATAAAGACCTTCACTGAAGTTCAACACATTATAGGTAAGCATTTTTCAAGTTGGTGCTGTTTTGTTTTTGTTTTCAAAAACACCTTGTGCATTTTATTTACTTTTTTAATATTTTTTTTGCCTTCTCAGACCTTTTGTTCACCTGAACTATTTTTGTTATGGTTGAACAAGCAGACAAATCCCCAGAAGACCCCAGGTCATCTGTAAGACCTCACAATAAAGTTGTTACCATAGGACTCAAATCCATGCTAAGAGAGGCTTTGTACTCAGTAGAGTTATAAATCAGCTTTACCCACTACGCCACTGGCGTTCTCCTGGTAACTGACATACTGTTCACGTTGGTGGGAACTTTTATTGCAAAACAAGCTAACAAAACATCTAAACTAAAAGGCCATGGTAAGAAAAACACAACTAAAGTAAATCAAATTTTATCTCAATAAAGCCTGAGGCAGATCTAATAACTCATATGCACTGCTCTTGAAAGCTGTGCCTCTTATGGAAATGCATTTTTTTTATTGACATCATGTTAAACTCTACACCCCCTTACCAGCCCACATGTTTGGAAGTAGTACTGGGCAGATAGGACTGCATATAACCAACAGCACTATTGATCTGCCTTGATTTCAATAAGCCCAGTCTAGCAACCATGTCAATTGCAGAACAATCAACACTGCTTAAACACACTCATTTGAACAAAAATAGACCCACTTCTGCTTGATAAGGAATGCTTATTCTATTTCATCAGAAAGTAGAACAAAGGTGGAAAAAATTTAATCTTACAAAATTTAATGTCATTTCTTCATGATTTTGCTGATTTAATACTCAAGGATGTTTAGCTATTGTTTTATAATAGTGGAAGAAGGGAAATATCAATGGAACCATGAAAATACATGTATTCTGTTTCCACATAGTTATTAAAGGTGGTATCAGACAATATGGACCAAAATTTCTTTTATCAAATAAGTCCTTGCCTGAAAAGGTCATTTAAAATGCTGTTCATATATGTCCTTGATCTGTGTGAACAGTCAAGCATAAATCACCACGCCTCATTGCAAACAGGTATTTCCCATCAAAGCCACGATGCAGAGACAGCTAATTTTAAACTTAGAAAACTATGTGTCCACTTACTTTTGAGATCATGTATATAGTCATCTGGGAAATTTGCTCTGACGTCGATGTCTATTTTTAGCAGAGACCACTATTGACTTTTTTGAAAATTTGGAAAAAAATAAGCCAAAGTTCCTTAAATCAGTGGTTCGATATTGTTACATGTATATGATCTGGGCAAACTGTCAGATACCACCTTTAACATGAAGAGAATGAAAACTGAAATGAAATCTTTTACAAAAGCATAGATGAAATTAATAATTTGTTTATCCATTAAAATTTAAATCTACCAATATGAATCATTTTTTATCTAAAGGCTTACAGGCACTTCATTTAAAATATGCTTTGGTAACTGCAATGATTTAGAAAGCTTTTTTAATATCCTGTAAAAAACTGCTGTTATGTCCTTGTAAAAAACTACCAATCGTTCCACGGAATATATCCCATGGGAGAAAGTACACATAGATAAAAGCTTTATGGTGATGCTGGTTTTTGTGAAACAAATATCTCTACAGAACTGATGGGGAACCATCCAGACATTAATGTAAAATATTCATGGGACAAAATGTAAGTTAATCTAGGCATTTAGGCAACTGGGATGGGAAGTGGTGGGCAGAGGTTGTTCATGAGGTTTGTGATTGGGGATTGTGTCTCAGTTATTGATTGTAATGCAATACATAACTAAATCATCGGAACTTCATATTCAACCCAACTGCCAAGACCTTGATAATTTCTCTATCAAAGAAAACAATCTGACTGTATACAAATATAAATAATTGACTATAATACATTAGTGAAAGATGTCAATGAATGCTGTCTGTATTTTGAATGGCTAAATAGCAAAATATTTTACTGGTTGATGGTTTTACATTTAAAGATGCATCACACTAACAAAATAAGAATCATAATTTCTAGATGCAGCTAGTATTTGTGAAGAAAGACCCCAGACATATGTCTGGGTAGAACCACTGGTGCATCCCACTAACAAAACAAGAATCATATTTTCTAGATGCAGCTAGTATTTGTGAAGAAAGACCCCAGACATATGTCTGGGTAGAACCACTGGTGCATCCCACTAACAAAACAAGAATCATATTTTCTAGATGCAGCTAGTATTTGTGAAGAAAGACCCCAGGCATATGTCTGGGTAGAACCACTGGTACATCACACATCAGCTGAAAGACCTCATGAAAGTTCTTGCCCCTACAGAGAAGCGCTGAAGACATGAAGATGTTTGGCAACAATTCAACTACTTGGTTCTTGGCAATCTCTGAGCAGGTTGTACTTCTTTTGCCTTTTTTTAATACAAAATTATCATGGCATATCATAGTCTTTTAAAACCAGTTGTGTTATAACTAGGAAAGAAAAAAAACACTAATCTTTAACAAAACATTCAGCTAGTGTGTATGTGTTCAAAGTCCTATTCCCAACAAAAGAAATGTTCTTTAAACTTTCAGACCTAACGATAAAATATTCAATATATAATTAATGTGTGTATTAAGGCAAGGGATAGTAGTGGTAGAAGGCAAGGGAAAGAAGTGGTAGAAGGCAAGGGATAAAAGTGGTAGAAGGCAAAGGTTGGAAGTGGTGGAAGGCAAGGGATGAAAGTGGTGGAAGGCAGGGGATGAAAGTGGTGGAAGGCAGGGGATGGATGGTGGAAGGCTGGGGATGAAAGTGGTGGAAGGCATGGAAGGCAGGAGATGAAAGTGGTGGAAGGCAGGGGATGAAAGTGGTGGAAGGCAGGGGATGAAAGTGGTGGAAGGCAGGGGATGAAAGTGGTGGAAGGCATGAAAGGCAGGGGATGGGTGGTGGAAGGCTGGGGATGAAAGTGGTAGAAGGCAAAGGTTGGAAGTGGTGGAAGGCAGGGGAGAAAAATGGTGGAAGGTGGGGAATGACAGTGGTAGAAGGCATGAAAGGCAGGGGATGAAAGTGGTGGAAGGCAGGGGATGGGTGGTGAAAGGGGGGGGGGGGGGGGCATGGGAGTGGTAGAAGGCACGGGACAAAAGTGGTGGAAGACAAGGGGTAAAAGAGGTAGAAGGCAGGGGTTGAAAGTGGTGGAGGACAAAGGATGGAGGTCATGAACGGCAAGGGATGGAAGTGGTAAAAGGCCAAGGAATGAAGTGGTGG
Source organism: Sinonovacula constricta (assembly GCA_007844125.1). Classification (NCBI taxonomy): domain Eukaryota; kingdom Metazoa; phylum Mollusca; class Bivalvia; order Cardiida; family Solecurtidae; genus Sinonovacula; species Sinonovacula constricta. The sequence continues at coordinate 68,007,182 of CM017558.1, read as the reverse complement.
AAGGCAGAGAATGGAAGTGGTAAAAGGCAAAGGAATGAAGTGGTGGAAGGCAGGGAATATGGAAGTAGTAAGGCAAGGGATGGAAGTGGAGGGCAGATGAGCAGAGATTGTAAATTCAAAAAGCTACAAACTTATGTTGATATCAGATTATTTAAAAAAAATGAACAAATCTTAAACATTTACTGGTATACACATATGCCATTTTAACATTATACAAGAAAATCTGAGAAACTGATTGTTTTGAAATTTAGGCAGTTTTGAGGAAGTTCCAAAGGAAATATGCATGAAAGTGGTATGCGAATATTACATTTCCAACATTTATTGTGTTTGTGTATCTAATGCTTTCAGGGTGGGGCACTCTCCGCATACCGCCATGAGCAAGACCTTATCAGCACGTACTGATTCTAGAGGCAGACAGAATATTTTGACATCCTAAGAGTGCACATGTAATGAAATTCAAGAATATTAATTTTGAGTATTTATGCAAGAATTTAAAGATCCTCAAGAAAAATTAAACATAGAGATAAATTGTAATTTCAGCTGTCATAAAAGGGTGCTTGTTTTTAAAGTAAAATATTTCATGTTGATAGGTTAACAGAAGACTATTCTAACTTAAATCAGAGGTAAAACTATTCTATCTCTATATAACTGAAATAAAAATACATCTCTTGCACAAAGATTAAAGAAATGTATTAAAAAACTTTTTTTATTATAACACAATGTAAAAGAACAATCACTACTGAAAAAAATTGACTTGTTACATCTTCCAATGATATATGAAAAACCAACTGACAGTGAGAATAGTGTTCCGTTGAGCAAACGATGTGTATGTTGAGCATATGAATGAGTATCATTAAATTTACACAAAACCAAGGTTTGTCATTTTTTACAAGGTAAAATAATCATCAGTAGACCAGTTCTGGAGAATTTGAAATCAAGGAAGCTTGAAAGTAGAAGTCTAGAGGAAAGTGGTATGCGGCTATTATATTTCCATTATTCATGCAGTCTGTGTATCAGACAATTCGAGGGTGGGGTAGCCGTTGAATACCATCCTCAGCAGGACTTATTGATTCCTGCAGCAAACGAAATATGTTGACATCCCAACATCACATACATGAATTGAGATTTCAGAATATATCTCACATCCTTTTTATGCAGGAATAATGATGTAAATAAAGGGAACTATAGACCAAACAATATGATTGAATGTAGATTGAAAAAGAAAATAAATATCAAAGGTTTTCATGTAGCATATTGGAGAATTAAACAATAAAACTTTATCAAGATCACTATTGGATTGTCAGACCCATGGGCCAGCACTTGATTTATATCATTATTGGATTGTCAGACCCACGGACCAGCAGTTGATTGAGATCACTATTTGATTGTCAGACCCATGGGCCAGCAGTTGATTTAGATCACTATTGGATTGTTAGACCCATGGGCCAGCAGTTGACTAAGATCACTATTTGATTGTCAGACCCATGGGCCAGCAGTTGACTAAGATCACTATTTGATTGTTAGACCCATGGGCCAGCAGTTGACAGATCACTATTTGATTGTCAGACCCATGGGCCAGCAATTGACTAAGATCACTATTTGATTGTCAGACCCATGGGCCAGTAGTTGACAGATCACTTTTGGATTGTCAGACCCATGGGCCAGCAGTTGACAGATCACTATTGGATTGTCAGACCCATGGGCCAGCAGTTGACAGATCACTATTGGATTGTCAGACCCATGGGCCAGCAGTTGACAGATCACTATTGGACTGTCAGTCCCATGGGCCAGCAGTTGACTAAGATCACTATTGGATTGTCAGACCCATGGGCCAGCAGTTGATTGAGATCACTATTTGATTGTCAGACCCATGGGCCAGCAGTTGATTTAGATCACTATTGGATTGTCAGACCCATGGGCCAGCAGTTGACTAAGATTTGATTGTCAGACCCATGGGCCAGCAGTTGACTAAGATCACTATTGGAATTTCACACCCATGGGCCAGCAGTTGACAGATCACTATTTGATTGTCAGACCCATGGGCCAGCAGTTGACAGATCACTATTTGATTGTCAGACCAATGGGCCAGCAGTTGACAGATCACTTTTGGATTGTCAGACCCATGGACCAGCAGTTGACAGATCACTATTGGATTGTCAGACCCATGGGCCAGGAGTTGACAGATCACTATTGGATTGTCAGACCCATGGGCCAGCAGTTGACTAAGATCACTATTTGATTGTCAGACCCATGGGCCAGCAGTTGACTAAGATCACTATTGGATTGTCAGACCCATGGGCCAGCAGTTGATTGAGATCACTATTGGATTGTCAGACCCATGGGCCAGCAGTTGACAGATCACTATTGGATTGTACGACCCATGGGCCAGCAGTTGATTGAGATCACTATTGGATTGTCAGACCCATGGGCCAGCAGATGACAGATCACTATTGGATTGTCAGACCCATGGGCCAGCAGTTGATTGAGATTACTATTGGATTGTCAGACCCATGGGCCAGCAGTTGACAGATTACTATTGGATTGTACGATCCATGGGCCAGGAGTTGACAGATCACTATTGGATTGTTAGACCCATGGGCCAGCAGTTGACAGATCACTATTGGATTGTCAGACCCATGGGCCAGCAGTTGATTGAGATCACTATTGGATTGTCAGATCCATGGGCCATCAGTTGACAGATCACTATTGGATTGTCAGACCCATGGGCCAGCAGTTGACAGATCACTACTGGATTGTCAGACCCATGGGCCAGCAGTTGATTGAGATCACTATTGGATTGTCAGACCCATGGGCCAGCAGTTGACAGATCACTATTGGATTGTCAGACCCATGGGCCAGCAGTTGATTGATCACTATTGGATTGTACTACCCATGGGCCAGCAGTTGATTGAGATCACTATTTGATTGTCAGACCCATGGGCCAGCAGTTGATTGATCACTATTGGATTGTACGACCCATGGGCCAGCAGTTGATTGAGATCACTATTGGATTGTCAGACCCATGGACCAGCAGTTGACTAAGATCACTATTGGATTGTCAGACCCATGGGCCAGCAGTTGACAGATCACTATTGAATTGTACGACCCATGGGCCAGCAGTTGATGGAGATCACTATTGGATTGTCAGACCCATGGGCCAGCAGTTGACTAAGATCACTATTGGATTGTCAGACCCATGGGCCAGCAGTTGACTAAGATCACTATTTGATTGTCAGACCCATGGGCCAGCAGTTGATTTAGATCAATATTGGATTGTCAGACCCATGGGCCAGCAGTTGACTAAGATCACTATTTGATTGTCAGACCCATGGGCCAGCAGTTGACTAAGATCACTATTGGATTGTACGACCCATGGGCCAGCAGTTGATTGAGATCACTATTGGATTGTCAGACCCATGGGCCAGCAGTTGACAGATCACTATTGGATTGTCAGACCCATGGGCCAGCAGTTGATTGAGATCACTATTGGATTGTACCACCCATGGGCCAGCAGTTGACAGATCACTATTAGATTGTCAGATTCAAGGGCCAGCAGTTGACAGATCACTATTGGATTGTCAGACCCATGGGCCAGCAGTTGATTGAGATCACTATTGGATTGTCAGACCCATGGGCCATCAGTTGTCGATCACTATTGGATTGTCAGACCCATGGGCCATCAGTTGACAGATCACTACTGGATTGTCAGACCCATGGGCCAGCAGTTGATTTAGATCACTATTGGATTGTCAGACCCATGGGCCAGCAGTTGACTAAGATCACTATTTAATTGTCAGACCCATGGGCCAGCAGTTGACAGATCACTATTGGATTGTCAGACCCATGGGCCAGCAGTTGATTGAGATCACTATTGGATTGTCAGACCCATGGGCCAGCAGTTGACAGATCACTATTGGATTGTACGACCCATGGGCCAGCAGTTGATTGAGATCACTATTGGATTGTCAGACCCCTGGGCCAGCTGAGTTGACAGATCACTATTGGATTGTCAGACCAATGGGCCAGCAGTTGACTAAGATCACTATTGGATTGTCAGACCCATGGGCCAGCAGTTGACAGATCACTATTGAATTGTCAGACCCATGGGCCAGCAGTTGACAGATCACTATTGAATTGTCGTACCCCCCATGGGCCAGCAGTTGACTTTTAAACTTTAAGCATATCACCACATGGATTTGAGTCCTGTTTGAGGCAGAACTTTTATAAGAGAATGTTATACAAGGGACTTGTGTTGCACCACTGGTTCTACCTAGACATCGGGAGTCAACTGCCACTAATAAAAGCTTGACAACCAAAAAAAGATGTAATAATTAATAGAGACAGACATTGACAACATATCAATATTGTTCTTGCCCTACTTTTTTATCACTTATTAAAAATATCACTTTTTTTAAGTTTCAAGATCAGTATAATGTAGATATTTATCATAATGGTTTATATTCTGAAACTCCAAACAAATTTTTTCAAATGGATTGCTTTCACTATCGAAACATGCTTGAACAGATTTAATTTGTCATAAAAATGTAAACTTGAGTCAGCTAGCATAATACAATGCTGCAAGTTGCATTGTGACTAAATCTCATAGAATTGGTTTGTATTACAGGCGTGCAGAAATTGGGCTGCTTCCAGAATCAATGACTCCAATTCTGTTTACATTCCCTGCTCTGCCAGCTTAGGCTAAACAATTCTCTTTTTACCTTTATTTTAGAATCCAGTTATATGTATGTGACAAAAGAAATTAAAACCTTGTTTTGTTTTCCATACATAAATGTTTATTGCACTGAATTATCACTTATAAAGTTATAAGATGAAACGTAAAGAGGGAGAACAAAAAAAATCTATAAAAGCAGGCATGTGAACTTTTTCTGAGGCCAAAGAGGGAGACTTTCACCTGCAAAGCTATTGGAAGATTTGTTATTTTCATATCTAAAAAAAGAAGGAAATTATGTTTCCAAGTAGCAAGATTTCTGAAAATCTGTAAACTATCCCTCATTTTCAAATAATTTTGAACCTTAAACGTGGGAGTTTCCCTCCAAAAGTGGGATATACATGTAAAAAGGTATGGACAGTCTAGATAAAGAATAAGATTTGAGACGGTCTGAAAGAAAAGAAAGAAATGAATGTTTAATGGCTTGTATTACTAAAAAAATGATGAGGTAATGAAAACAATTTTTTCTTTAAAATTTTGTTTTTAATAAGATGCACATAAATGCTTCACAAATAACTACCTAAAATCTTGTATTTTCAGTTAGAAACAGTTACATCAGTAATCAAAGCAATTATTTACACAACAAAAGATAATAAGGAAAAAATAAAAGGATATGTTTCTATTTTTCTGCCAATTTATTTGATTTTAATTTAGCAGTCAGTGAGAGTTATTCACATCAATTAATATTTAATTCATTTACAAGCATCCACCATCCTTTGATATTTGTTTCCGGCTGTTCTCTCACCTCTCACTCCTTTCATGTTACATATTTTTGGTTTGTATTTCTAGCCTTGAAAGGGTAACAAAGTTTATCAACAGGTTGGCAGTGTGTTCGTAATTACTCTCTTATATCCTCATTACAGGTAAAACAGCCAGCGAACAGTGCCAAGATTCTTCCATCTCTGACATCACGAATCATTTCCCGCCCACTTTTGTGAACTGAAAGTCTCTCCAAGTGTCAAAATTTGTATCCCACATGCCAGAAATGTGTCAGGAGTTATTTTTAAAGTACAAAGCACATAAATGCTGCCAAAAAGAATTCAATGGCTGTGGAAAAAAAATGTTCCATAATTCTGAACATTCAGTCTACTTTTACTGACTGAATAAATGTATGGTATGGTGTTTAAAAAAAGAGGGAGAAAAAATTGTCAAATATCTCAAAACTTTTGAGTATTTTCATCTTAATAAAAACCTAATAATGTAGGAAAATAATGAATACACCAAGGAAGTGGAAGTTATATAAAATGTAACCTGGGGAAAGATGCACTCATTTCACTTGATATTAGAGATACTAAGGTGAAATATCAGTTTTCTGTCTGTCTGTCTGTCTGTCTGTCTGTTTGTTATAAAGTGGTACTTTTTCTGGTGTGGCATCAACAAGAAAGTCAGTTTAACCACAGGTCAAATGCTGACAAACAGTGAACTGTCAAAAGCATGCCATTTGATAATATTCACAATTAAGTACAGTTCTGTTGATAAAGAGTTCATTAAAGGTGGCTTCCGAGAGTTGGGACCAATTTTCTTTCTTCCAAACAACCAAATAAATTATTGTTACCTCAAAAGATCCCATGAAATGCTGTAAATAGATCTCCTGTCCTTGGAGAAAATGAAGCATAATCATCATTACAAACATGTATTTCCTATTGGAGCCATGCTGCACAGTTAGCTATGTTTAAACTTAACAAAGCATGTGACCAGTTACTTTTCTGATCAACTTATAACATCAACTAAGCAATCCGTTGATGTTGATGTCTATTTTTAGATGATATCCCCATTTGGCTTATTAATAGATTTGACAACAATTTGTTTAAAGATTTGTACTGACATTTGAGAAGAGTGTTCTAAAGTGTCTTTATGTAGATTCAATTATGGTTTTATCCAGATATTATGTACAAATTAAAAAAAAAAACATGAGTAAAATAATATAATTTCATGTATTTGATGTACAGGCAAACTGTCCGATACCACCTTCAAGGTCTGAGTATATACGTGCACGTAGAAATGGGACATATACCAGAAGTACATGCTATATGCTTTTATATCATAAAATACATTAAAATGCATGTTTCTTCACCGTGATGGACTTTTCACTGATAGTTTTGATCCACAGAACAACCATATTCAGGATCTGCTCTTTACTACTGTCAAAGTATTCAGACACTGATATTAATACTATTTCCATACATTTATACATTCTAATCAGGTGACGTGACAGATCACAAATGCTCTATAACTATTCAAACATGTGTTGGACTTGTCAAACGTAAACAAATGGCCATGTGCACAAGAAGTGCACTCTGATTTTTCTTATCATAGAAAAAAAAAAGTAATTTCGAGAAGGACGAGTTGGTTTGAGATGAGTAGGTCGTCTCCAAGGCAGTGCAAGATCTGTATACTCCAAATATCTGTGGTCTGAATCCCGGTCAAGACACAACTTTCATGTTAGATTCTCTTCTTGCTGACATACAGTGCATCAATTGTCTGTATATTGATATTTATCCAAGGTCCCCCTCCACCAATAGTAGCTTATAGTGATAATCCATTATTTACATCCAAATTGCCATGAGCACCCCTAAAGCTATTAGCAGTACTTTCTAACTCAATAATGAAATTCAGTTTTTTATCTTCACTTCAGCAATCAAAGATGTCATCAAAACACAAAAATAGTCAGAAATCTAAAGTTTTTTTATGGAAAACAACATGGGTGGGCAATGATTATCATCTTATATGTTTTCTCTGTTGTTTTAGAATTCGTATCGACCCTGAAGATTGCTATATTTGACCATAATCCATAGGCCCATTATTCGTAACTAATGTTTATATTTCTAGGGACGTAGAAGAAAATAGTTCAGATTCTGACATCTCCCAGCAGGTGTTGGAAGATAATCTTCAATGTGTGTCCAAGTATAATCATACCTACACTAACCAGGCTAAGACCAACCTGATGTGATCTATCTATTATTTAGTCTCATGTATTTACATATAGCTAACTTAAGGGCACAGTATCACATTCAACTACTAAGGAGAGGTAATTGAATTATCTTGCCTCGCTACATAACTATATAGTACTTAACTGGATCAATCAGTAAGTCAGCCCAGGTCAATAGCCTACAGTTAAGGTCACAATGCTCTAAAGGTTACAAAGTTATTCTAACAACAAATCTGTTAAAACCTACGTAAAAACAACATTTTGTCAGTCAATCCCCGAGGCCTTATACAATTTACCACCCAAAGCCTACTTCCCAGATGGTTCCCCATGCCTAAAAGATAATAGTATAGTAATGAGGTATATATTTTTATTATTATTTTAAATGTTGTTTCTCATTACTTCCTGTCCATTTTAGTTGCCCAATTTCTCAATGAACACAAATGTTACAAAATAAACATGGCCCCATAGTTTACATCTTCATCACCTAAAGAAGGTATTAAGATTGTTAAGTTAAACATGTTCTCGTTCAATTAGGTAACAATATGTTGGTGAGTTTCTTTTACCTTAAACGGTTATTTAAAGATGACATCACCTTGTTTGTTTGTTTATTGGGTTTATCGTCCCACCAACAGTATTTCAGTTACCTTGAGACGTTGTCCACTTAAAGCAGATATAGTGCTGCCTTCACTGTGTATAGCATGCCGTGAACACCTGGCATGATACCACACCCAGTCACATTATCCTGACACCGGGCCAACCAGTCGTGGAACTACCCTTATATTTGCTTGAGCGTTAGCAAGGGAGCTATACCACTACCATTTGTAACGACATTGGTATGTCGCGGCCCGGGATCGAACCCGGGGCCTCGTAGTGCAGATTTTAACAAGTTTGGCTGTTTGTAGTTTTATAAAGAAATATGTGAGTAGGGAAATGGGTTTTAAGTGTACATGATCTTACAGGAAATGTATCACATTTTCTTGTTAATATGGTCTGCCGCTGTTCAAATTGATATGTGTCTGAACTCTTATCTATAATATATTCAGCATGTGATCACACAAACTTAAAATATATTTTATGAGTGTATAAAATTGTGCAGCACTTTTTCTCAATCCTTAGAACCTAGTAGTACATGTAAATACATGATTGTACTGTATCCACGTGCAGCACGAAAATCAGCACAATGAGATCTATTCCTTATGTAACAAGAGCAGAAAAAAAAGTGAGCCTCCACTGGGATTCGAATCACATACCTCCTCAATACAAGTGGTCACTCAACCAACAGAGATTTAGAGGCTCTGTGAACTAAATTTTAGTAAAACTGTTACACTTTAAACAAATCTCCTTACCTGTATCTGCACTGGTGGTCGACAGGAAGGAAATTGGTCGCTCCTTCCGCTGATGTCCATCTTTCAGATCACTCATTAGTTGATGGTCATCCAACTCCTGCTGTATCACACCTTGACCTGAGGTCACATGACCTACCCCATGTCCCACCTTAGACTCATTAGTCACATTACACACCTCTGTTGTCTGTGGCACCTCCATTCCCAGTTTGTCCCCATCACACTTAGCACTCAAGCCCACAGAATCAACCAATGATGACTGTATTGAACCACCCATGCCAGAATCTAGCATGCGTCCTTTCGTTATCCCTTCAATTAATGTTCCTTTCAGACCTGACTCAATTAATGTACCATGAACAGACTTCACCGTAATGCCAGATTCAGTCATTGAACCTTTAAGAGAAATACCCGAATCAGCCATAGGTTCCTTGAAGGATATGGCAGACTTTATTGCACTAGGAACTTTTTCATTAATTGTGAACGTATTGTTCATGTCTGACTGACTAGATTCCAGATCCTCTTTGACAAATGTTGCATTCAACTCCTTTGGTATTGCTTCGTTATCAACGAAATCATCTTGTGTGTATGTTTCATTCATATTCATAGCTCTCCTCTCTATTTCGGTCATCTTCTTGTTGTCATTAAAGGGTGTTGAAGCAGCCAACTCTCCATCCTCAAACTCAACAGAAGTGTTTAAATTATCAAATCTTTCAGGAGACAGCTTATTGTCAGAGGTGGGTTCAAGAGTCTCTTGAGATGTCTGTAAATCTCCGATATCATCTCCAAGATCTAGAAGCAGGTCTGTCTTCTCTAAAGCAATACTTGACAGCAGTCCCAGGCTTGAATCTCGGCTCATCTCCATAGGCTCTGTGCCAAATTCTCCATCCTCAATCATCTCTTGGTCAAATATAAACTCAGGGGATGGAGACTCTTCAGAAGGCTCCTGCGTAGATGTCTTGCTTTCAGATTCTCCATCAAATGTTATGTTCAGGTATTGTTTACCATCACAACTCATTGTCATATAATCCTTGCCTAAACTCCAGGAGTCTTCATTACCCGAGCTTCCAGTAGCAGAGTGAGGAAGTTCTGATCCTTTCTCTTCCAAGCTACCAGAGAACAGTTTTTCGCCACCAAACAAATCATCATCAACGACCTCAGCAAGCTCCTTTAGTGTTTCCATTGTTTCATCTATTTCACTCTCATCTACTCTACTTCCATTGGCCAATGCTTTGGCCATTCTTTGTAGCTTTGCAGCTAATATATGTGATGGAGGTCTTGGTAACTTAGGTAATTGCCTTCTTTTAGGTTTCTCTTCCTCAAGTGCATCTTCTATATCAGCATCTTCTTCATCAGAATCCTGTATTATCCCATTTTCGTCAAGGTTTAGAATCTCATCTTCCAAGTCATTCTCACACTTCTCTTCATTTTCTACTGTTCTGTTTTCAAAATGCAAATCTTCACTCAATGGAAAATCACAAACCTTAGATTTGCTTGGAAGTTGGGATACTTTTACTGGAGACTTAATAATTTGTGTTACTGGCTGGGTGTTCTTGCTATCCAAGAGTGACACTTTCTCAACTGGAGCAAAGATACCATGGCCTTTCCTGCACGTGAAATAACGTGTTCCTGCAACTAAACCATCATGGGAACCTTCCGCCTCATCTAGAGCAATACCGCACCAAATACCTGTTGCTACATGAATGTTACCGAAGTATAGCAGCGTACCTGGTTTGACACCACCAATTGTTACCCTGTCACCAATGAAGAACTCAGGAGCCTCTAGATGTTCTGGTGCTGAGTTCTGTCCAGTGGGGCTCAGTTGGGGTATAGGGATTGGTCGGGTCTTAGGGACCGCAGGCTCAACGGGATCTGGTAGGGTCTTGGTAGAGGTCGTTGAAGGGGCAGGGAGTCGAGACGTGTAGGATTTAGGGGCCAGGAGAAGGGACCGCCGCTTCTCTGGCTTCTTCTCCGGGCTACTGTCGGAGGAATACTGTAAATAGAAAACAATAAGTATGTGTCAGACATGAAAAATAAATAAAAGATGGTGCAAAAAATTGTATTTATACAAGAAATAAAAAATATTAATAATGTGATATGAAACAAAATAATATGTTTATTTTAAATGGAAAAAGAAACCTCAACAACCAGTGTACATGTATTATAAAGGAAGATACAAACCATTTGTTGTATTAAAATGAACATATTATTATGTCTTGTATTATTGTGTCTTGTAAATAAAATACAAAATGTTTACTGTATCACTGTACCACTTTACTCACTGAACGAAAATACTAACATGTATTGCAAAAAAACTGGATTTATCGCTAACAGTAATTATCACCTCCACTATATTTTACCCTACTATCACCTCCACTATATTTTACCCTACTATCACCTCCACTATATTTTACCCTACTATCACCTCCACTATATTTTACCCTACTATCACCTCCACTATATTTTACCCTAATATCACCTCCACTATATTTTACCCTACTATCACCTCCACTATATTTTACCCAACTATCACTTCCACTATATTTCACCCTACTATATTGCAATGATTTGGGACTGACTGACAAAGTGTCTCTCAACACTGTGTGGGGGGTATCATAAATACAAAGCATTATTGAAAGATTCACAGTTTGTTTACAAGAAAATTAAAAATTTCTTCTAATTAAAAATACAAAACATAATATGTGAGAAAAAAGAAAATTCTAAACAACAAATAGTATTATGAAATAGTACAACCAATGTACTTGTAATGAAAATAAAATATAAAACAAATCTTTATTTCCGATGAGCCATGTCAATGAACAACAATCAAATGGATATAAGGAAAATGGCAATCAATTTGGTCTGCTATTTAAAAAATGATCTGTAATAATAATTATGATAATATTAGTCATACATTTTCATCATCATCATCATCAGTAAAATAATAAATATTTTTAAAACTAAACAAAAACTTACAAAATTAAATAAACAATCCATTCTTTTAATTAATTAAATTTTAATGAATGGACAATTAAATGAATGTCTTAATTAGGGTTTAACTAAAACTTTATGTGTATACTTAAATGTACAAATAAAATTTTACAAAATTTAAATATCGCCCTGTTTATCTGCACAATTAACCATAAAATTTTTATCTAATATGAAAATTTTATCATTATTCAACTAGCTATCAAGTTCAACAAATACATTTTAGAAGTGCAACATTTTACCTTCTTTCTTTTCAATTTAAACATTTTGTTCAACTGTCAAGTGTGGTATGTTTTGATTTACAGTGAAACCATCCTGCTACACAAATTGTAACAGGTCATCATCCAATCTTTGACCAAAAACTAACAACACAACATCTCAAACAGACTCTAATATGACAAACTGGAGTTCAAAAACTACACAATAATACCAAAGGCTGAGGAAATAAATTTACACAAATGAAAGGTGTAAACTAGTGTCAATAAACCTCTGTTTCTGACCAATAGCAGAATGACTTGCCCAGTAGAACTTACACCAGGTTGCATGCTTTCTGCATGGTGTTGTGTTATACTAGAGAATACAGCTTAACAACCAAAACAACATCGAAGATTATGAAAGTCCTCAGTAGATACTGCTTTGACACAGTGACAGTAATTATAACAAGGGGCAATAACTGTTAAAATTAAGTCTGTCATGAGGTGCCAACAAAATGTGCAATTAGGCTTGGTATTTACCAGTCCTATAAAGTTTCATCAAAATCCAACTTAAAGTAGCCATAAAATAGCGCAGTCAATCTGTACCTACAGGCATATATAGCCCAAATATACTTTGTATATGGATGTACAATAATCACTCATTTGTTGTGACCGGACCTGGTAGCGCAATCGGTAGAGCATCGGCTCCAGGTATGGGAGGCCCCGGGTTCGATCCCGGGCCTCGAAATACCAAAGTCGTTAAAAATGGTAGTGGTATAGCTGCCTTGCTAACGCTCAAGCAAATATAAGGGTAGTTCCACGACTGGTTGGCCCGGTGTCAGGATAATGTGACTGGGTGTGGTATCATGCCAGGTGTTCACGGCATGCTGTACACATTGAAGGCAGCACTATATCTGCTTCAAGTGGACACCGTCTCCAGATAACTGAAATACTGTTAATTTGTTGTTTGTTTGTTGTTGTTGTTTCAATACATCACACTAACACAAGTTTGGTCATATTGTGGACATTCAGCAATTACTGTCAAGTTGTCAAGGTATGAAACCCACCGCGTGAAGAGCTGAGGACCTACATGTAGGGGACTCTAAACTCTTGGCCTTGGAAGCCAAGCCATAATCTGTTTTAAAGTCATACTACTTCGCAGACATTACAGGGTAAAAACATACGCAACTTTTTTATGTAAAAAGTACCATGCAAGATAATAAATATGCTTACATACATTTTTTGGTAATAGATTGCTGATTATTTAGATTATTACTACAAATACCAAATATTTTAAGTATTTCTTAATACCAACTTTGAACACTAAAATTGTACCTTCAGAAAATATATCCACCAAAAAAAATCCAGAATAAAGAAGTAATAGATTAGAACTTATAATCCTGCATATATTCAAAAACATACCCTTGTTATCTTATAGTTTGCCTGCCCAAAAGTGGCAAGTGTTTATTTGGACCATCTCTTGAACATGTTAAGCTAAAGCAGTCTATACAGACAGTGACGTCGGCTCCAGGTACGGGAGGCCCCGGGTTCGATCCATCCGCCATTCATTGGTTATAAATCACTCGAACAATAACATCAAACTCTGTCATCCATATGAGTACAGTCATGATTATGAAGGTATTTTTAATATTGCCACCTTACCACAGGTATACTGCAGTTTATTGTACATCCAGGTGTTAATAATGAGGCTGAATTATTATATAGGGTAAACATTAGGATGAAAACCTCATGCATGAGCAGGCTTTATGCTGCATCAATCTTTGTTTATGGAGTAGATGGGAAAATGGCAAGTAAAGCATCTACCTGCAATATCAAACTGATTGATTGGTCCAGATTGCGTTCAATTTTTTATAAATTTCTCAGATATCACGGCGATATTTAGTACTGGAGGGTTATTATTTTAATAATTAACTCATTTCGAGTCCTAAAAAGCATCATTTAACACCTCATCCCCTCTGACGATGGACTCAAGACCTATTGGCAGCTTCAATTTTCAAGTAATACTTTTAGTCATACAAGCTCTAATCAGACTAATTGTAATTGCTTAGATTCTCACCACGTGGGTTCGAGTCTGTTCAGGGCAAAGGACTTAACGTGAGGTCTTCCAGCTGACATTCAGTGCACCGGTGGTTCTACCCAGACATGTGTCTCTGGTCTTCCTCCAACAAAAAGCTGGATGTTGCTATAATGATCATAAATGGTCGCTGCAATGTACTTCAAAAACAAAACAAAACAGGATAACTGGGTTGGTCTAACGCGTCTGTATCTCAAAACAAATATCAAACTAATCATAACCAGTAATGGATAACTGCATAAATATAGTAACACAACATATTTTCATCAGCATCATCTCCAAAACGATGCCTTGAACTGTTTCCCCCCATTTTTGCATGCAGCTTTGCCATTAACCCCAGTGATTTGGACTTCTGCTGATGGCAATGTTTAATGCTTTCCTGGCACATCAAACTGTCAAACTCTAACAACCTTTAAGTGTGCCACTATTGTTCTTTGCCAAAAAATGGCCTTCAATCTCCCAGAGTGTTTTGTTGGATATTGCTGATATGTTATTGTTGTTGCTTTTCTTTTATGAGCAACAAATATTGCAGCTGTTTTAGTCTAGAAGGTCCTACAAACAACACATGAGTCATCCAGAGAATTCACTTGAAATAAGATTTTGTGCTACATTCACTGTGAAAAATATTAAGGATCAAATATGTGTATACACAGATGTAATTTAATTTTCAGTATTTAATGATACCAACAGCATTGTTATCTGTTTGTTTCTTATTTTATTCATGGGAAGAGCTGTTTGTAATTACATTAAATGTCATATTTATGCATCATATAAAATTGGCAATTAGATATGCTTAAGGTCACTTTTCATGCTGCTTTTCAGGACTCTTTAAAGTTTTCCTGATGAACTCTGGTTACGGTGAACAAAACGAATGCTGGCCAATATACCCTCTGGCCAAAATACCTTTCTGTCAATTTGGCAGAGGTGGGCATAGTTCCTCAAATGAATTTTCCCAGGCTTCAGGATCTCTCTTGTGAATTTTTTCAAGGTGGACAGAATTCCACCCTTGAATTTTCCAAGTTTAATTGTATCTCTCCTGTGAATTTTACAAAATGGACAGAATCTCACCTATGAATTTTCCAAGGCAAACAAAATCTTGCCCTTACATGACAAACCCTGGAAATTCACTGGTGCTTACCTTTGTTCTGTTCACCTTGGAAATTCACTAGAGTGCCCACCAATATTATCCACACAGCAATTTTAACTAATGACAAAAAGCATCAAAGCATCAAAGATGACACAAAGTATGTATTGTACCAATAAGAGAAAAATGGCAAAAATAAAAATAAACATAAATGTATAGGAAGAAGGTTTAATTGCACATAAGCAGAATATAATCAAAATTACATATTTGACTATCATTGACTGATGGCAGTTGTTTATTGTGACGATCGTGATAGTTTTTTATGTGACAATGAATTTTTAAGACATTTTTTAGATTATTGCTTGATGATGAACCGTATTTCTGATCCTGATCACATGACCCTCCAGTGGAAATCAGCAAACATGATCACAGTAGACTTCAATAATAATTTGTCAATAACAAAAGTGATATAATTTTTTTCTATCCACTTCGATATGTTTATCTATATTATTATTAGTAAACCAACTCCGCAGAAGCCAAGAGGGTAAAGACAATAGTCAGTCAATGCATGGGTTTGAGATCTGTTTAAGGATTCAATGTGGGAAGGTCTACCAGCTGACCTGCAGTGTGCCTCGGGTTCTATACAGACAGGTTTCGGGTCTTTCTTAACCAAAATAGCTGTTACCTCGCTATAATGATTATAACTGGTTGCTGTAATGTTTTCAATAAAAAAAACCAAAAAACAATAGTTTTAGTTTTTTGCCTAGAAATGAGGAGCTATAAATTAACACTACATTAGGCTGTAATACTAACAGAAACTCAGCACATCAGGGTGTTCTGGCTTATCCTATTCCCGCAACTGAGCTCCATGAATTGGCTCCGTGCCCCAGGCAAAAAGTGAGATCTCTTTCAATGGCAATACATTACCAATGGATCCAAAGATCCCAATATTCATACAATATCACAATATTTGAGGAAGCTTGAATCATTAGACTGCACAAATGTTGGCCTTGAATTCCATGGATGCTGTTTCAGCAAATAAGATGTTATTTTCTATTTTCTATCTAGAATTTAAAATAAAAACATGAGCTTTCAATTACTTTGATAAATTCTTAATGATGATTCAGTGTAATTGGATTAAGATTGATTAGTTAGATTCTTCAAGTATTGAAAATCAAACATTGATTCATTATTTTTTAATAAACTTATCCTATGATAAATTGATAATGAAAAAAATGAAGAAAAAAAAAAATGAAAATCTTCTAAGCTGTAAAAAAAATACCAGCACCAGTATGAATAATGTTGTGAGAATTTCAAGAACCACAACTATTCAACTGGACAGATTTTTAAGATTGCTATTACAAACTAAACCGGATGTTGTTGACATGCTGGTTTGTATAATTACAGCTCATTTGCTTTTGTACTGTTTTGTTTTCTTTCACATCTTGCACAGCTATGGATATATCAATGGACAGCTATAAGCAGACCCCAAACAAATGTCTGGGTAAAAACCACCAGAGAATTCATCCACCTGTGCCAGCTGGAAAACCTTCCAATGTTATAGCTATATTAACTCTCTCAATGTCATTTTTAAAAAAAGAAAAAACACAATTGACCCAACCTGGAACTTATACTTTAATAAAATAAACTGGATAAAAGCCGTTGATAGTATGACATAGGTTATGTTAACATTTAAATGTAAACACTGTGTCCATCACAATGTATAATAAATTTAAATAAAGACGCCAGAACCAAGACTCAATAGCAATAAGCAGTAAAGGGGCACCTGTAGGGTAGTGGTAGTCCACAACTTTTAATTCCTCTGACTGATAAGCCTATCACTGTGTGGGTTCAAGCCCATTCACGGCAAAGGACTTAAAATGGGAAGGTCTTCCAGCTGACCTGCAGTGTGACAATTGGTACTACTCTGGGTCTTTCTCCACCAAAATAGGTGGACGTTGCTATAATGATTATAACTGGTCACTGCAATGTATTTAAATAATAACAGCATTGAACTGCTTTACAAGATTACTCAGGCTCCAATCATACAAAAAAAATTAAATCACATGCTGTTTAAAAAGTCATACGGACGGTAAACCAAGGTGCCTGCCAGAGATATTACGGCTTAAACTTCATGCCTAAACTGGGACTTGAACGAAGTGTAGCTGTGATGTTAAACCTTAGCCCCTTTTTTATCACTCAGTCATGGTTGTCCAAACAAAAAACTTAACAAATCAAAACTGTCAAGAAGCAGATTGTTAGATGGTGAAGAAAAGTATTTGCTGAAGAAAGTTCGGGCGCCATTCCAGCCTTGTACTGATGTTCCTGCACAAAGGACTGTTGGCCTGCAGTTGTCATATAAATCAATGTGTCTGGAATAGTCTTGAGATACAAAGTAGAAGAAACATAATGATATGCCAAAAGAGGACCAAATTGATATTCATAAATTTTCAGGAAACATATTGATCTACCCTCCTTATACATCAAAAACTGGGATGATGACTTGCAATTCATACTGAAGTAATTTATTTTCCAAAAACTTATTGATCAACCCTTTTTCCTCTCCAAAGCTAGGCTGAGCATGTTGATTGAAAACATTTCTGGAAACCAAACCTTTGCAGACAGTCTTAAACATGTAAGCTAGAGAAAAGATATTATGTGGCCAAGGACGTCTGTGTACTTCTTCTTTATATCGAACAAAATGTCTGTTAGCAAGACTGGAAACCTGAAAAATACCACCAGACAACAAGAGCCATGTAAGAAGTCAGCCTTCGTTGGGATTCAATCCACAGACCTCCACAATACTTGTGGGGAGCCCTACCAACATCCCTTATATTTACTCTTTGTACAACTACCCATGAAACAGCTACAAAATGCCTGTAGGCTACAACAGTTTAATTTATGCTTATGTCCATTAAGTTTATCAACAATGGAGAGCTTAGAAAGAAGCCTGAAGTTAATTTCAGGAATTTAACATCCAACAACACATTCTCAGATACTGTAAAAACTGGAGAGAAAACACACACACACACACACACACACACATACATCACACACACCACATCACACACACACACACACATCACATCACACACACACACGCACACACATCACACACACACCACATCACACACACACCACATCACATCACACACCACATCACATCACACACACACACGCACACACATCACACACACACCACATCACACACACACACCACACATCACACACACACCACATCATATCACATAAACAACTTTCCAATCTAATGAGAGCCTGATCACTCAATACTTCATTGGCCATTTGAACTGTTTCAGAAAGCCTAAAATCCAAGAAGATGAAAGTAGATTAAAGGCAGAATGTGTCCAGGGACATCTGAATATTTTCTTTTTTGCATTTTGCAAAATAGCTGTTGGCAGAGTGGAAAACAGACAATACAAAAATTAGCCAACAAATAGATGTATGCCAGAGCCACTTCTGATAAGAGTAAAATCAATATTTACCAGTCATGACAGAAAATGTGTGTAAGCAAGTGTCTTCCTGCTAACCTGCAGTGGGCTCTACCTAATTAGAGGCTTAATCGCCACTGCACAGGTCACATGTCATTCAGTTCACTGTAACCTCAGCCATCGTAAAATGGATGCAGGATTGACAAACAAGCCTTGAATTGTGAAAATAATATTTTTGGTTCTTTAAAGTTTTATTTTATAATTATTTTATTTTTTAAAATAAATTCTGGGGAATGTTTAAATGTAGAAAAAGAAACAAAGTGTTTTGATTTTTTACATTTGTTCACATGAAACATTTATACATTGAGACCAGTGTCAGTGAACACAAGCATTATATACAATATGGTCAAGATGGCTGCAGCATAACAAAGTGTAACTGGAAAGGGAAGTGTGAACAGGATTAGGGCTAAAAAAATGCAACCAGTAAATCAACAGCACAGTTCAAGTTATGGTTTGGAATATAAAACTAAAGAACTGAAAAGCTATAAGACCATTAAATGAGGGATTCAAACTGTGAAAGACAAAGCAGTATCAATAAGAAACTCCAGGAAATTAAACTTTTTATTGGATTCCATGTACATGTATATCAGTGTTATATTTTTGTTTTCCAGACCAGTTATTAGATATGTATATTTTAACAAATAAGACTTTTCAACGTTCTTATTGTGAGAATAGAATGGTCAAAATTACTTCATAATGCACTCTTTTAGGAACAGTCAAAACTACTGTGTAATGCATTGTTTTAGATGTCTTTGGGAAAAAAGGAGACAATGCAAGTTTTTCTTCTTTTAACTGATGTCAATCTTTTACTTAATTAGCATAATTATATGATAAGCAAGAGAGAGACAAAGGCAAGATATTTCCCATTTTTTTTTACTCCCAAATTTTTACCATTTTGGCAATACATTAACTTTTCTCTTACAGTATTTATAAAAAAGCCCTAGCCTTGAAAGCAATCAAGGAAACGTGTATCTCACAGAATATTAAGCAGCACTGAACACTAGCGGGTCAATGAAGTGAGTCAATGCAATTTTGACTCGCCAGACACTAAGATTGTGATCGAGCAGTCTGATGGTTCCATTCAATCAATATATTGACACATGGTGTTTCTATGGTGTTGACTGTCGTCTAGAAAACTTCCCAGTTATAACTGTATACCAGTCGCATGGTGTTGGCATGCTATATTTAGAACAATTCAAGCAGAATTCAAAATCCATTCAGAAGAGATCATAAAAAAATCTAAGTTACTTTTCAATGCATTCATGAAATTAATGAGATTTTACCACACTTTTGATGCATTATTAAAAACTATGATATTAATTTAAATGTAGTGATAGGGAGGTCAAAATAAATTTTCATTCTGACCATATTTTATAGTGCTTAAAAATAAATTCATATTTTACTTCATATACAATATATTATTTAGATCCAAATTGCTCATACATTATTGACATCATATGTGACAATAACTCTATAAATGTGAAATCTTTTACAAAGTAGTACTAAGGCATGTACAACTAAAAGTGTTAAAACAGGCTTGACAAATGTTTATCACAACAGCCAGCCCAAAACAAACAAGCCAAACAAATTAGTTCAGACATGTTGTCAGAGAACACTGCTCATTTCGAACAGAAGAAAGATATTTTACATCTTAATGGTTGGAGTACAATAAAAGGTATATTCAAACATTTGAGTTGTGTGTTTTCTCAATAAACTTCATAGACTTTAAACGCTCAGCGAGATAGCCAATGTGTGAACAAAAGAAGAGATCAAGTAGAAATGTGGATGGACTGTTTTCATAGGCTAAAGTTGTATTAATTTCTGCACTTTATGTTTAACATTCTCAAAACATTGTTTTGCCACCAAAAATGTGACACGGTATCAATACAGCAACAGTACCTTCTTTTTTTCGTTCTTTTTTTTTAGCATGCATCAATACTATATGTATGTATAAGTAGCTTATTGGAAGGAGCCATGCACATGTTGAATGTTGACTTTGTGTGCAGCTTAGAACAAGAACCAATCTAAAATTGTGACAAACTTTTGGATGTCCAAACAAAACCATTGATTTATTCCTGCTGAAAGAAATATCAGAAGAAATCATTTCTTCGACCATTTCTCGAACCTAACCATCAGCCTACATTAGATACGTCTGAATAAGTGAACTGTGAATTCACACTGACAACACATCAATCTCTCATGTAGTAATCTCCCATGGGCTTCCAGCACATATTCTGGGATGACAGATGCACAGGAGTTGTATAGTTTGAAGAGAGACAGTTGATCTAACACTAAATTATACATGGCAGTTTATCTATACTAGTCCTTATTGTCTCAAAATGTGACATCTTTTCTGAAGCAGTGAATACCACAGTGCTTTCATATTTCATGAACTTTGAATTCAAAAATTGGAAGAAGGAAAGAATTATATCACGTCAATGTTTTATATGTGTAGCTAGCGGGAGGGACAAAATCACTTTCATTCATTTATGCACAACCCTCCTGTTAATTTTCTGAAGCAGTTTAAATCCTTCCTGTAAATTAATAAAACTAAAACATCTCTCGCAGATTGATTTTCCTACAAAAAAAACTATGATTATATGATTATACATAGGAGACTTAACTGTGGTGCAAAGTTAACATTTTTACAAAACATGGAAAATTCAACAGGCCCTGGGGGATTTTGCCCATCTTGGATTTTGTTCTACACTTGTGTAGCTATTCCTACTTCAGGACTAAAATTACAGAATATGATTTCTAACTAATGGGATGTTTTCAAAATATAAGTTCAAAGGGGGAAATGATCATCAGTTGTTTATTTTTTTGTTCTTTTCTATTTATTTTTATCAGATTTTTTTATTGCTTACATAAACGGATATTCATTTCTTATATAATTAACAATATTCATACTCATTTTGTTTCCAGGATATTAATGTCTTTGCTTTTCCCATTTCTGTATTTTCCCCCACTGTTGCAGTCTGAATGTCTCCCTATGACCATCCCAAAGAATTCTCTGTGAGAGATGAGAAAGACATTAAACCACTGCCATATAGCAGTGTATATGTGAAAATGGAGACATTGAACCAATGCCATATAGCAGTGTATATGTGAACCACTGCTACATAGTAGTGTATAAGTGAAAATGGAGACATTGAACCAATGCCATATAGCAGTGTATATGTGAACCACTGCTACATAGCAGTGTATAAGTGAAAATGGAGACATTGAACCAATGCCATATAGCAGTGTATATGTGAACCACTGCTACATAGCAGTGTATAAGTGAAAATGGAGACATTGAACCAATGCCATATAGCAGTGTATATGTGAACCACTGCTACATAGCAGTGTATAAGTGAAAATGGAGACATTGAACCAATGCCATATAGCAGTGTATATGTGAACCACTGCTACATAGCAGTGTATAAGTGAAAATGGAGACATTGAACCAATGCCATATAGCAGTGTATATGTGAACCACTGCTATATAGCAGTGTATATGTGAAAATGGAGACATTGAACCAATGCCATACAGCAGTGTATATGTGAAAATGGCTGCTGTTGGAACAGTTCAGAGAAAAGATTCACCAAGGTTGCAAAAAAAATTATTCCTACTTAATTTATCTTATCTGTTCTCTGTATACCAGTTATAGGGCACAGGTGGGCACACAATGCACAGAGTACATGGTTCAAATCTCAATCATAATGCTGTTAATTGGTTTAAACAAGAAATTAACCTCAAATTGCTCCAATGTACCCTGGTGTATAAAGTGTCATCATAATTATATTGGCTATATATGATGGCAGACAGATTAAACAAATTGATGTAGAACCTGTACGACTCCTTCTTCAGGGAAGGTGGGGGGGGGGGGGGGGAAAGGGGGTTCAAGTCCAAATCTGAGCTGAAAACTTAACTATGTTTAAGTTTTCAACCTAGCTTGTTGCGTGTCTGTGGTTCTACATAGATTTCACTATGGGATTTTAATTTATAACAGCTGTTAGTTTCCAAACTGACCAAAATTGTACTGCACAATTCTATAACATGAATACCTTGACATTATAAAGCCATATATTTCTTTTCTTCTAACAAAAGATTCCTTATTCCCTCCTATCTTATTTAAGAAAATCTCACCTGAGAAATCTGGAGCAAGCTGACAAATGAATCATATCTTCAAACATTTTCACAATGAGCAAAAAACTAAGCTGCAAATTGTTTCTGCAGGCAACAGCAAGAATCACAAGGCTTGACAAGGTCTGTAATAAAACAGGTTAATATCTCCAACCTCTTTGAGGCATGAAGTCATGCAGTCTGTCTCTAGCTCTTAGGCTGCGAAGCATGAATTGGGGATACATTGGTGAAAATGTCTCCCTTGTTAGATCATATCTGAGGTAGTCCAATTAGTAGGTAGGTCCTTTTACTTGGAATTCTTTGACTTTATCACATGTTCTTAGGCAGATGGTGCATTTACAAACAATAAAATTCCAAATTTCTTTTGTATTTTGTATAAATAAAAGCTTAAAATCCAATTATATACTTACAGAGATATCTTATTTGAACAAGAAGATGTAAGTATTTGTTGATTATAGTCAACATGGGTATCAGGCGGGAAAGTCAACATACACTCTACAGAACACAAGCATATTAACTGAATAATATACATGAATGGACGTGCTTGCATTTAGGGATTATTCAAGGGAGACTATCTACTAATTGGCGAAGCGCTGGAGCGCAACGCCTATATATGGAATGCTCACTGAAATTTGCACTAAAGAAAAGTTTGTGTTGCAGAAGTTCTAAACCTGATAAAATAAGGGTCCAAATTCGGTAAACGGCATTCTATTTTATTTAGTTATTTATTTTTATATTTATTTATTTTTGTGTGTCTGTAACTTTCAAGTAACTTTGAAAATAAACAATAAGATATTGAGAAAGAAACAATATACTACATTTGAGAAAAATACTGTCTGAACAATACTTATTTGTGTAATGTGAAGCTGCTGCACATGTGCACTTTCTGCTTGTACACTTTAGTTTTATAGTTATTTATAATAAATTTGCAACTTTTTTCTTCATATGTTACATATAAAAGCCTATTAAATGGTGTCGGATTTTGCGTTTTATTTTGTTTTAAACAATTCTTTGGCCTCATAAATATAAGTTATACATTTTTCTCAGGATTTATAATATACTGAAAACCTTCAAATAAAAACCATAACGTTTCAAGTGTCTTAGTTACTTTCTCACTTATTGCTTTAATCTATTTACCTCGGCCACTTTTTGCATTGCCTTCGATGCTTTGCATCAACAACTTTTCTTGTATCTGTTATTGATCAAGCTGAAGCAAATCTCACAAAGAGTTAATCAAGATCTTCACTGTTGGCAGCCAAGACTCAAGCTAGGAAACTTGTTACTGTTGCATGTATTTTTTTTAAATTAACTTATAGGGTTGACATATAGAGTAGACTAATGTTTTCTATGGTTTAATAGTGAGGAAAATATTGTTAACAGACTGCTGATTGGTTGTATAGACATTTATAAGTGCCAGTTCTTGTTGGTTGTGTTGTTCAAAGCCTCTCACATCATCAAAACTTTGTTAAATGGAGAGTAATGACTATTGTGACACCATGCTTATAAAATGACAACATTTTCATTTCCATCAGCCAAATCTCCCGTATCACAGGTCAAATGTCAGATAACAGTAAACTCTGCCAACAAGAAATTGGACATCGTGCTTGACATATAACATTTTATGATACTTTTATATAGTTTTTAAAAATAATAACTATACCAAAATAGACTTATTCTAATGAAAAAGTCAAGGAAATGTTCACATTTTAAATATAGACTGTTTTGGTTTTATTAGATTTAAATCATAAAGAACAATTATTTGTTACAATGACACCATTATAGATATCTACAAGAACGATCTTCATTATGATCACATGATTTTCTCGATGGCTATTGTAACAGTAGCACGGCAAAATGTATCTGGTTTGAATAGTATGCCACATGACAAGATTTCATGATATTACAGAACATATACAAGAAACAAAGATGCCACAAATATTGAGTTGTCAAATATTAGCCTTATCTCCAGCTCATCATTACATTGTTTCCATAGCAATAATTCATATGAATCAGATAATGTTAAGCAAGTAAAAGAACGGACAATGATAATTTCCAAATCTTGTTGCATTATTGAACAAAACATTAAACGACACCTAATTGGCAAGGATGTCTCCAGAATGCTTGGCCATTTCTGAACATAACCATTATATTACCCAGTTAGCGTGACAATGTTATGTGCAGGAAGCACACAGTTCTCATTTGGTGCCATAAGAAAATATGGAAGTTACCAAGCAACACAATTAAAAAGAAAAAAAATACTTATAAGTAATCTTGAAGACAACTGAATTTATAGTGTGAGAACTACATTGAAACTGTTGACAGTGTATGTAATTAAACATCCCAGAAGAACATCGAAGGTGAATGTTTGGGTAGAATCACCATCTCACAGAAGGTCAGCTGGAAGACTTATCCACATCAAGATATGGAACAATCATCAACATGAACAATGGTAAACTACAGGTGTCATCTACATTTACAATGGTAACCCACACGTGTCATCAATGTGAATACTAGTAACCCACGGTTGTCATCTACATGAACAATGGTAACCCATAGGTGTCATCTACATGAACAATGGTAACCCACAGGTGTCATCAATGTAAATACTAGTAACCCACAGGTGCCATCTACATCAACAATGGTAACCCACAGGTGTCATCAATGTAAATACTAGTAACCCACAGGTGTCATCTACATCAACAATGGTAACCCACAGGTGTCATCTACTTCAACAATGGTAACCCACAGGTGTCATCTACATGAACAATGGTAACCCACAGGTGTCATCAATGTAAATACTAGTAACCCACAGGTGTCATCTACATCAACAATGGTAACCCACAGGTGTCATCTACATGAACAATGGTAACCCACAGGTGTTATCTACATGAACAATGGTAACCCACAGGTATCATCTACATGAACAATGGTAACACACAGGTGTCATCTATATGAACAATGGTAACCTACAGGTGTCATCTATATGAACAATGGTTACACACAGGAGTCATCTACATGAACAAGGGTAACCCAGAGGAGTCATTAATGTGAATACTAGTAACCTACAGTTGTCATCTACATGAACAATGGTAACCCACAGGTGTCATCTACATGAACAATGGTAACACACAGGTGTCATCTACATAAACAATGGTAAGCCACAGGTGTCATCTACATAAACAATGGTAACCTACAGGTGTCATCTACATGAACAATGGTAACACACAGGTGTCATCTACATGAACAATGGTAACACACAGGTGTCATCTACATGAACAATGGTAACCCACAGGTGTCATCTACATGAACAATGGTTACACACAGGAGTCATCTACATGAACAAGGGTAACCCAGAGGAGTCATTAATGTGAATACTAGTAACCTACAGGTGTCATCTACATGAACAATGGTAACACACAGGTGTCATCAACATGAACAATGGTAACACACAGGTGTCATCTACATGAACAATGGTAACCCACAGGTGTCATCAACATGAACAATGGTAACACACAGGTGTCATCTACACGAAGAAGGGTAACCCACAGGTGTCATCTACATGAACAATGGTTACACACAGGAGTCATCTACATGAATAAGGGTAACCCAGAGGAGTCATTAATGTGAATACTAGTAACCTACAGGTGTCATCTACATGAACAATGGTAACACACAGGTGTCATCTACACGAAGAAGGGTAATGGTATACATTGGTATAAAACAACTTTGAAATAAGTTATATTCATTGTAAGAAAGTTAGAGACTTCAGACATGTGTTTGTGCCTGATTTACTTTCAAGACCATTTAAGTAGGATTAATTTGGAGGTTTCTATAGTAATACTTATTGTGTTTATAAATGAAATATGACTTCTCTTTTAAAAAAAAAGGGGGGGGGTAAATTGGCTTTAAACAAAAACAAAAGTAAAAATGCCATTGATTGAAAGTGATGACCCTCTTTTACAATGATGTTTTCTATATTTTTTCCCACTTTTTAAAAAAAAATTCACACTGATAGTATTTTTGCAAAGTAGCAAAAATTGTTTCTAGAAACTGAACAACAACATAATTTTCAGCAGTTAAAGGAAACATAATCTTAAAGTTATGCAGACCTTTAATTCATAATTTGTGAATTATATACACTTTTACTTAATTAACACCACATGGCGCCACCTGTTTACAGTTTCAGTCAACAATGACACAAGCAACATTCTACTTCAAGGGTGCTTATGTTCTTGATAATTAAATCACTTCGATAGAGGAAATTAAGAAGCATGCTTCACACAAAAAAACATTGATCTGTTACGGTATCTAAAGGTATTAGATGTGATATAGTGACTAAATTGTTACCTGACAAAACATATATCACATTATTCAATATCGTTTTTTGGATTATTTTCAAAATTTAAACAACTTTTCCCCTCAGCTAACTGAAGTTTTGCAAATTTAATGTACTAGGTCGACGTCCTCAAATCTGACCTTTAAATAATCTTATACATGTCAAATTTGGATGAATAAAAATAAAGAAAACACAGTAATGTCATTTGTTTTATACATTTTTACTAGAGTTTACTTTTCTAAATAAAAATACTCCAAAACTTTTGAAAAACTCACTGCTTTCTTTCTTTGCTTTAATCTTGCTTTTATTGACGAATCTTCCTCGCTGACCACAATTTCTTGTCGCTATTTTAGTAAAGCAATTGAAGCGATTTCAGTGGATAAAATTGGAAAACTAAAATCAGGTAATTTCATTCTCGGAAGTGCAGTGTTGATGTAAATGATGAAACATGTAACATCGTAAAACGCTAAATGCCAACATTATTTATGACATTGATTACACATGTAATACCTTAAGTACTTCCCACAATTTTTTTTCAGAAAGATATTACAAAGTTTTACTCTTTCTCAGAAGGAATATTTGTTGATGTAAAAAGGTTTCATGCTAAAATGTTATATTTAAAAAAAGTTCACATAAAAATAACATTTTGTAACATAAAAAGATGTGGCATAGACAATTTATTTTCCATAAATTTTCTATGTACATTCCAGAAATGTTGTGATAATTCTTATCTATTTTTGAAACATTTTTTTATCATAAAGTATTTTTTTTATAAGACAAAATTTGCAGACTCAAGTTCCACTTATGTTTTTTAATGAAAAATTCCACTTACACAATACCGAACATTATGGCAACATATAGATATTATTACTCAGACAAATGTTGACGTAGAACCCAAAATGATACATTGTAAAAAGGAAAACCTCACTAAAGTTGTTGTGCCATGTGAAACTTAACCCCATAGGGTGAGAGGTTCAAGAATAACCTAAAAACACTCAGCCATGGATACACCACAAAAACAACATTGAACCTGCTAAGCCCTAAAAGTAAATAAGCTGGTAGCAAACAATGTAGATCAGGATCTGCCAGCTTCTACTGGGAACTGTCTACAAGCAAACAATGTAAATCAGGATCTGCCAGCTTCTACTGTGAACTGTCTACAAGCAAACAATCTAGATAAGGATCTGCCTGCTTCTACTGGGAACTGTCTACAAGCAAACAATCTAGATCAGGATCTGCCTGCTTCTACTGGGAACTGTCTACAAGCAAACAATGTGGATCAGGATCTGCCAGCTTCTACTGGGAACTGTCTACAAGCAAACGATCTAGATCAGGATCTGCCAGCTTCTACTGGGAACTGTCTACAAGCAAACAATCTAGATAAGGATCTGCCTGCTTCTACTGGGAACTGTCTACAAGCAAACAATGTAGATCAGGATCTGCCAGCTTCTACTGGGAACTGTCTACAAGCAAACGATCTAGATC
The DNA here is from genome assembly GCA_007844125.1 of Sinonovacula constricta. NCBI lineage: Eukaryota > Metazoa > Mollusca > Bivalvia > Cardiida > Solecurtidae > Sinonovacula > Sinonovacula constricta. The sequence goes on along the minus strand of CM017558.1, from coordinate 67,978,364 downwards.
AGGATCTGCCAGCTTCTACTGGGTACTGTCTACAAGCAAACAATGTGAATCAGGATCTGCCAGCTTCTATTGGGAACTAATTACAAGCAAACAATGTAGATCAGGATCTGCCTGCTTCTACTGGGAACTGTCTACAAGAAAACAATGTAGATAAGGATCTTCCAGCTTCTACTGGGAACTGTCTACAAGCAAACAATGTAGATCAGGATCTGCCAGCTTCTACTGGGAATTGTCTACAAGCAAACAATGTAGATCGGGATCTGCCAGCTTCTACTGGGAACTGTCTGATGAGGATTAGTCTTATTTGCCTTAAAGTCTCAAGCAATATTTCTATTTTTAGTCCAATGTAGTTACTTGTAAACATGTTATTAAAACTTGTTCATGGGTTATTAAAAAATAAAGTCAGCTATGGTTTATGTTTCAGACTACTGATCTGAACTTTTCATGATGGAAATTTTCAAACGCTCATAAATTTATCAGTGTTATAACATCGACAGATCAATGGCATGTCTCTCTATATATGTTAATTTCTGGGTAAGCAAGTGTACGCCAAGTGTCTGCTTCTAGGTACCACTATGTAGAAATGCATGGGATTGATTCCAGACAGACATGATTAAAAATCCAGTTTCTTACCTGCTTTTACAACATCTTGTGTTTTTTTCTATGAACATCTTAATTTTATCTAAATATTCTCTGCCATGTTAAAGTTCTCATTAAATCTACACACACGCCTATAGACACATCTACAGACATATTTACAAATCTACAGACACACCTACAGACACACCTACAGACACATCTACATATCTATAGACATATCTACACATCTACAGACTCAGCAACAAAGAGTGCAGATCATGATAAGGCAGCTTCCAAGGGGAGCTAACTGATCTGGATCTACACTTAACCACATAAATATGTGATAAGCTTGCTGGAGTTAAAAATTGTTTCTTGACTTTGCATAGAATTAAATCAACATTTTTGGTAATCGATTCTTAAGGACACAGTCAGTCTTATCTATTTGTCAAATCTACTCATTCTTTGCTTTTTCAAAGAACACAATTATGTGAAGTATTTTATGTTAAAAATAATTTAATATCTGATAGAAGTAAAAGTATTTATGAGTATTGATCCCATTAAAATAAAAATAAAATATCAAAATAAGTGACAATAAGTGAAAGGGATATAATGGATGATTTTTGTACTAAACATAATGATATTATGATCTAACCATTCATAATGATCATATCTGTGAATGTTTATTGCACAATCAATAACTATTATCATTTAGTCAGTCTAGCTCACCATTTTGCAGCTTATCCTTGTCAATATTTAGAATACCATCTCGAAGAAACGAAAATCCACAATCAATATTCCATCGAAAAAGGACAACTTTATAAAGCCTTGCACTCAAATCACTACATTCACATCTTTAATAGTCATCAAGGTAAACTACATCAAACATAGCTGTCCTCTGTAAATTTTCCACATTTCTGTAATTTCTCGGACATGTAATGTCCAATCGGTTGTTGTGACGCAATAGGACTAGTATAGGTGGAAACCCTCAGTTCTTATCCTTGAGTAGTTACTACAGCTGCTGCGAAACTGCTGCGTGAATAATTAAACCCTGCCCCACCATAGCACTACTGCCAGATCAATATAGTGGTTTCTCTATATCACAGAGGAGGCTGGTGGATCAATATCTAGAGAGCATAGTAAGCAGTGCTGCAGCAGCCAGAGTCAGTCAGAGGCAGTCTATGTCTTCCTCCATCAATAGAGAAGTATCAGTAACAATATTATCACTACTAGAGTCTGTAAGAGGAAGTCTATGTCTCCCTCCATCTCTACAGAGGTATCAGTAACAATATTACCACTAGAGTCTGTAAGAGGAAGTCTATGTCTTCCTCCATCAATAGAGACGTATCAGTAACAATATTACCACTACAAGAGTCAGTAAGAGGCAGTCTATGTCTCCCTCCATCACTACAGATGTATCAGTAACAATATTACCACTAGAGTCAGTAAGAGGCAGTCTATGTCTCCCTCCATCACTATAGATGTATCAGTAACAATATTACCACTTGAGTCAGTAAGAGGCAGTCTGTGTTTCCCTTCATCACTACAGAGGTATCAGTAACAATATTACCACTAGAGTCAGTAAGAGGCAGTCTATGTCTCCCTCCATCACTATAGATGTATCAGTAACAATATTACCACTTGAGTCAGTAAGAGGCAGTCTGTGCCTCCCTACATCACTACAGAGGTATCAGTAACAATATTACCACTAGAGTCTGTAAGAGGCAGTCTGTGCCTCCCTGCATCACTACAGAGGTATCAGTAACAATATTACCACTAGAGTCAGTAAGAGGCTGTCTATGTCTCCCTCCATCACTACAGAGGTATCAGTGACAATATTATCACTAGAGTCAGTATGAGGAAGTCTATGTCTCCCTCTATCAGTACAGAGGTATCAGTAACAATATTACCTCTAGAGTCAGTAAGAGGCAGTCTGTGTTTCCCTCCATCACTACAGAGGTATCAGTAACAATATTACCACTAGAGTCAGTAAGAGGCTGTCTATGTCTCCCTCCATCACTACAGAGGTATCAGTGACAATATTACCACTAGAGTCAGTATGAGGAAGTCTATGTCTCCCTCCATCACTACAGAGATATCAGTAACAATATTACCACTAGAGTCAGTAAGAGGCAGTCTGTGTTTCCCTCCATCACTACAGAGGTATCAGTAACAATATTGCCACTAGAGTCAGTATGAGGAAGTCTATGTCTCCCTCCATCACTACAGAGGTATCAGTGACAATATTACCACTAGAGTCAGTATGAGGAAGTCTATGTCTCCCTCCATCACTACAGAAGTATCAGTAACAATATACCACTAGAGTCAGTAAGAGGCAGTCTGTGTCTCCCTACATCACTACAGAGGTATCAGTAACAGTATTACCACTAGAGTCAGTAAGAGGCTGTCTATGTCTCCCTCTATCACTACAGATGTATTAGTAACAATATTACCACTAGAGTCAGTAAGAGGCAGTCTGTGTCTCCCTCCATCACAACAGAGGTATCAGTAACAATATTACCACTAGAGTCAGTAAGAGGCAGTCAATGTCAAAGTTTTTAAACATTTACACTAGGAGCAGTATGATCAGGATCTATGCCTTTTGCTGAATATTAATCTATCCACATAGAATATAACCTAGAGTTAATATAAGTTATTAATAATTGTGGCCAAATGAAATGTTAACTGAACAGGACATAGATGCTTTTTGGTTTCCTAGCAACACTATTTAACAAGTTTTACAGATTCAAAGCATTTTCAAACAAGCTAGGTTTATGCAAGACAATTAAATTCATCAGCAAGGAATAATGAAATTCTAATTAAGTCATTTTCAAGTGTATTTTAATTCCATTTAGCAAATAATAACTTAACAAAGTTATTTTCAAATAAGCTAGGTTTATTGAAGGCTTAATGCGTCAGCGAGGAATAATAAAATTCTAATTAAGCCATTTTCAAGTGCATTTTAATTCTATTTAGCAAATAATATTAACCAAATTATGAAACAAAGCTGCAGGCAGGTGATATTTACAATCATTTTTGTCCAATGTCATTCAAGGTACTGCATTCATTTCTTTATAAAGCATTTTAAGGTGACTTGGTAACAATAGGTCATATTTGCACTTTTTGCAAAGGAAATGGTAACATTGATAAACAACAATGATAAAGAGATTAAAATATTACCTTTAAACACTAAATTATATGTACATTAACAGAAGACCTCACCATTACGTCTACTAAACGCCAACTAATATCTGATTGGCCGGCTACTGACCAATCACTGGCTGGTGAGCATAATTATATGCAAATGTATAGATGTATCCAAAACATTCACTGTTGATATAAATATATATAAATTTGAACAAGCTGTCTATAAAAAAATTCTTTTATCTCTGGGATGGGAGAATCCAAGGCATCATGACACTTTTCAATTTATGTATTCATACATGTGAACTCCCCCACCTTTAGAGGGTGACTTCGACTGTTAAGGTTCAAAATTTTTTGAAAATGAGGAGTGTTTTACACATTGTCAGAAATCTCCCTACTTGGAAACAGATAACTTCCTTTTTTGTTTATATGAAAATAACAAATCTCCCACTTTGCAACTGAAAATCTCCGACTTCAGCCTGAGATAAAGATCACATATATGTTTATTCTTTTTTTCACCAACAGAATCTTATTTCTTAACAACCTAGAGCAACTTCATACTACACCTGTGTGATTATACTTTTGTATCTGTCATTCATAAACAATAAACTGATTGACATTGGCGCAACAATTTAAACAATTCTTAAAAGTAAATAAATATTCCAAGATTGAAATGATTATCTTTGACAGTTTGCAATAAATGGATCCTATCAAAGAAAAACCAATACCAACACTGATACCTGTAACACAGTTATGACTATAGACGTATAGTGTCACTTTAGTTTTTCTCCAAAAGTAAAGCTATTCAATATAAAGTGCCTGTTATATGATTTCTACATAATGGGACATGTACATGCACTTTAACGAAGTCCCTTTAATATCTAATGTTTAAATAATGGACGGTAGTAAATTTAAATTCTAACAAAAGGCAAACAAATTGATCCCTACATTGTGATTATACGCTGCATCATTTTCTCATTTATTGACAAGCAATTAGCTGAAGATGCTGCCAAGGCGTGTCTGTTGTCAAACATTAATGTCTAGAGAGGTCTTACAAGCCCAGTAAGCACATACATGTAACATGTAGACCTCCAGGTTTATAGATTTTATCTGATTAATTAAGTTCATGTTATTATATCCTTAAATGTTTAATTAAACCTTTATATTGTGTGTACTTACTGAAATGGTCAAGATGAGATGATTCTATTGAGGACCAGATATTATATGGTACTTAGAACAGATAAACAATAAATAAGAAATAGAAATACATGATTTTCCAAGAGAAAAATCTCATCTTTAATTATAAATCTCCTTATCTTCATGACATTTATTGGCCAGCAATTAGCTGAAGATGTTTACAGGGTGTGTCCAACATAGATGTGCATAGATCTTCATCTAGTCTTGGTTCTCTCATGCAGCCAATAATCTTCACTCACCTTAAATGTCAGAAAAAAAATAAACAATCTGACAAAAAATAGTTATGAAGACTTGAACATGAGAAAAATCACATGTTTATCTGTGGCTCTCCTTATGTTCAGGACATTTATTGGCCAGCAATTAGCCTTAGATGCTTCCTGGGCTGGTCTGCATTCAGACAAAACATCAGTGTCTGAAGAGGCCAATTTAGCTTTTATCTCCAAGAGGTTTCTTAAGCCCCTTATATACACTTGCCTGTAGAACAAATACTGGCAGAGTTCCGGCAATAAGTTGATGTAAAGTTTCACAGAACGTCTTGGCGGGACAAGTTATTTTTGGTATTTAATCATTTATTATTTTTGCTTTAGAGAGTTATGCCAGGTATCTAAGAATAACAAAATAACAGGAAGTAGAATAACATTAAATATGTTACATGATTAAAATAGGAATTATAATTATACTTGGCTTGATTAATTTGTTGTTTTTTGTAGAATCAGGTGTTAAATATCTCAACTCAGCTTGTTTGGTCGGCACATAGTGTAGATCCAGATCAGCAAGCTCCCTACCATCTGATCTGTGTTTACCTTATTTGCTGCAATTTTTCTAGCAATACCATGTATATCAAGGTACCTTAGATGTTACTGTAAGATGCCTAAGAATTAGCATGTGGGTATTAACAAAATATAGCATGGAGAAAGTTAAAATCTTAGATAATAACTGATCATTGATCATTCTGACCACTCACAATCTAACTTTTTTGTGATTTCAAACAACACTCAAACATCAGAGTTCTAGGTGGAATAGTTAAACTTATTTGATTATAAAAGGGACAAATAATTTGAATTTCTCTTGATTGCCTTCTGTCTGGGTTGAACAATTACCCAGGCAGTTTTGCCCAAGGACTAACATCTCCTGGTCTGTCAGCAGGTTTGAACCCCTGAACCCTCCAATCCAGAGTAGCTAAAGAGTGATATCTCTTATACAATACAACCTCTTGAATCTACTCAATCCTAACTTTCACTGGACACTGAAATCTCTGCTAATGCATTCTAGAATGGTTACAATGTTATTTCAATCAAAAAACTGATATATGCAGAAAGTTAGTGATCCACAGCTACACTGTTAGTATGTTATGTCACTTTTCCTACAGAATGTCAGTGATCCAAAGCTACACTGTTAGTCTGTTATGTCAGTTTCCAATAGAAATTCAATCAACCCACAAGGTATCATTCTTTTACCTGGTCTGTAAATCTCCATTACACACACCTGCAGGTAAAAATGTTAATTATCCTGGCATTGCCAGTTTTCTGTGCCACATGTGCCTTGTGCTTCAAACTTTCCTTCTTTCCTCCCATTACATCTACAGTTAAGACTAGACGTATAACAGTTTAATAGTTTATTACAAATCAAACTCATTCACAGCATGTATTTTGGTCTGGCTTTGGATTTCAGACACAATTATGGCTACATGGGTGATGTCCAGACATAGTGGAGGACAGCCCCAGAACAATGTCTAGATAGAACCATCATCACCTTGCAGCTGGAAGTCCCTCCCCTCATTAAAGTTTTTTCCTATTAAACACTTGAACCCACATGGTGAGGCTGGGTGCTGAGGAGTTACTAGATGTTAACACCTCAGCCACAGGCGCCCATTACAGAGCATGTAAATAACAGAAATATATGCAAGAAATGTTAAGCACACTGTTTACATCTTGTTTAATTGTATTTCCTCCATTAATGTTAAGTTAACTTCTTTATTTTCAAAGCATTCCGATCTAGGAAAGGTACGGTCGCCTATTTATAACTCCTCTGACTGCTAAACTTATCACTGAGTGGTTTAGACAATGGGTCAGGACTAGGGACTGAATATGGGTAGGTCTTCCAGCTGACCTGCAATATGGTGGTGACTCTACCCAGACATTTGTCTGCCGTCTTCCTCCACCAATATAGCTGGATATTGTACAGTGACCATAATGGGTCATGTGCTGTATTTCAAAAACAAAATGGTTGCACTAAGCTATTTGTTAGATTAATTTTGCCTTCTTTCAGTTTAAACATCTTGTTTTCTTGTTATTTTAGCCTCATCAATATCTCCTGTTATCAATAATATTAAAATGTTGTAATAAATGTTCCTATAACTACTTGTTTCAACATGTTGTCACCCTTTAGGTATAAAATAATTTGTACGAGGATAGATGTTTTACAATTGAAGCTTCTGGTTTAAAAATCTCCTGTTAGCTATTTTAAATTCTTGTAAGCACTTTAAACTCAAGTCTAACACAAACATGTATATATTATTAACCACCAGTGTTGACCACTATGTGGTCAGTTATAGCAATAAACAACCAGGTAAGAATGGGGTGTATTTGTCTATTTCACAACTATCATCCACTTAACCCCAAACGGGCCACATTCTGTTAGTAACCTTTGCAAGTTCGTAGATATTAGCTAACAACAACAAATATAATCTGTAAAACATTCCAACAATTTTAGCAAAAGACTCAGCTTGCCTGAAAATAGTGCAGATCATGATTGTATTTCTCCAACAAGGCGCTAGCTGATCCATATCTATGCTATTTGAGTAGAATAAATTATTTCATGATTGGCACATTAAGGATGAACAAAAATGTCTTTGCGAACATCTATATACACATACAGATATGCTAACATCTATATACACATACAGATATGCCAACATCTATATACACATACAGATATGCCAACATCTATATACACATACACATATGCTAACATCTGTATACACATCTGTATACACATACAGATATGCCAACATCTATATACACATACACATATGCTAACATCTGTATACACATACAGATATGCCAACATCTATATACACATACAGATATGCCAACATCTATATACACATACAGATTTGGACAATGTAGACAACAGTATAACTTACAACTAAGCCACAAATAGCGCAGATCAAGATCCAACAGGCCCAGTGGGAGTAAATAGAGCAGATCAAGATCCAACAGGCCCAGTGGGAGTAAATAGAGCAGATCAAGATCCAACAGGCCCAGTGGGAGTAAATAGAGCAGATCAAGATCCAACAGGCCCAGTGGGAGTAAATAGAGCAGATCAAGATCCAACAGGCCCAGTGGGAGTAAATAGAGCAGATCAAGATCCAACAGGCCCAGTGGGAGTAAATAGAGCAGATCAAGATCCAACAGGCCCAGTGGGAGTAAATAGAGCAGATCAAGATCCAACAGGCCCAGTGGGAGTAAATAGAGCAGATCAAGATCCAACAGGCCCAGTGGGAGTAAATAGAGCAGATCAAGATCCAACAGGCCCAGTGGGAGTAAATAGAGCAGATCAAGATCCAACTGGCCCAGTGGGAGTAAATAGAGCAGATCAAGATCCAACAGGCCCAGTGGGAGTAAATAGAGCAGATCAAGATCCAACAGGCCCAGTGGGAGTAAATAGAGCAGATCAAGATCCAACAGGCCCAGTGGGAGTAAATAGAGCAGATCAAGATCCAACAGGCCCAATTGGAGCTTACTGATCTGGATCTACACTTTAAAGTTATTTTATGAGCAAGCTCAGGCTAAATTCTTCAATATTTCCTTACATCTGCACATATAGATAACAAAAATGTAAAAATATATGTAGACTTTGCAAACATTTGACAACTTGATCAGTTGATGAGACATCTGCCTGCAGAAACAGGCTGATCTAGATCTACACCATTTACAAAACTCCTGTTGATGTCTGACAGGTTGCTGGGGATCATTAACCATAATAACAATAGCAAGGTGAGGTCAGCCTCAGGTAAAGATTTGTCACGGTTACCCAATCCAATCCAATCGGACCTAACATCAAGCAACTATGTGAGCCCACCTACTTGTCGGTTAATTATCAAGGGTTTACTAATGGTCCACTGGACAGCCATTAAAATATTAATGGGAGCGGCTTGCTTTCACTTGGTTTAATTTTATGTATTGTTAAAGGCATAATAATGCTATGCTGAAAGCAATATAGGGAGGAAAAGTTTTGACGATTGCCATCATAAAAGATGATTAATATTATAAACTGGTAAACTCAGTATTTTTCATTTTTTTTTTTTTTTTTTTTTTTTTTTTTTTTTTTTTTTTTTTTTTTTTTTAGTAAAGATTACAATGAACAATGGCTGGTAGGTCACAAACTGTAATAAACACTGGGATAAACAATTTTTTATGACAACCAACACCATCACCAACTTAAATTTAGACTGATGTTCAGAAGTAACCAGTTATCCACTTCCTATTCACGATGGTGCTCATCATCATCATCATCATCATCATCATCACATCATCACATCATCATCATCATCATCATGACACCTTGTTTACTTTAAACCATCACATTCTTTGCATCTCAACAAATTCACCGCACAGATTCACAGTCTTGATAAAATTGCCACAAATGAGCAGATATCATTACTGACAAACTAACAAGAAATTCAGTCACAATAATGAAATGTCATCACGGTAACTTATTTGCAGGAATACAAATGACCCTAATACAATCCAGGACATTGATTGGACAGACATGGCAATCAGTGACAAACAATGGGCTGTAGCATAAAAAGAACATGATTCATTTGTGAATGCTATTATTATACACACAAAACTGGCCAAAAAGTGAACAGGAAAAAGGGATCTAAATGAGGGACAACAAGAAACATCTTTTAAAAAGATGTGCCGTGTTGGTGAGGCATTTATAAATGTAATTTATTTATCTTTTTTTAAGAAAACATAATTTTATAAAACTGATACTAAATGATTATACCAAGTTGATAACACTTGCTTGTTCCTTTGCAAATCTCAACATGAAGATCCTCACATTATAGACACTAGCAGGATCAAGAATTTATGCTTTATACACTCAAATACTGTGGGCAATTAATTGTAGATTGTTTAGGATTAAAGTAACCATCCTTTTTAAAAAAGTTATGCTAATCTTTACATATAATAGGAACAATGGTGCTGCCTTTAAATAATACAAATGTTAGTCTTTCTGATTTTTATTCCAGCTGACCTTGCATTAACATTTGTTGTTAAGTACGTCAAAAGTGAGGTTAGACAGCTATGCTTAAAAAGACAAGAAATGTACTGACAAGGGAAATAACTGTGACAGCTACGTGAGTTTGGCTATGTAATCTGTGAAGAATAACATACAACTACATGGCTTACAACAATAAATTCCATGTTTTAAAACCATGGACACATACTGAATGTTTAAGTTTAGATTTTCTTTTAGGTATGCATTGTTCATGTTGTGGTTATAATTAAATACAGGTAATAGAAAATCAGTACTTGTTCATCAACATCAATAATAGATTTTATCTTCATAAATAAAGGAACCTAATTGAAATAAATAAAAATGTTCCAGTACCTATTTTATAATTGAGCAAGAAATTATGCAGCCAGGTGAAGGGGAGAGAATGTGTAAGCAGTCTGGTCAGTTCAGCTGATGTGACATTAGCACCTAACCACAGTTACCTGTGGTCATTATGGTATAAGTGCTTGAGAAGGCTTGTAAAGCAGGGGTTGTGAGGATACATTTCAAGCCAGTATATGTTGCTGGGTGATAGGAAGGGGATGAGTGAGCTGTCCAGTTAGCAGAGTGGGTAGAGCAATCACATTGTCAGCGAAACAATCCAAGTTCAAGTCCTGCTTTTTTTCTCCCTAATTTACAATTACAATTGTTTAACATTCTTGATGTATGTTGTTATCCTGTTCTATTTTACTATTTCAATGAAACAATCATGTTATACTTTTGTATACAGTAGGCAAAACTTTATTTTAAAACTTATTTTTCTTTTCTTTTCAAAAAGGCAATTTATTTGCACATTATTTGTTGGACTATATTTAATGTCAGGTTTTGAAGACATTAATAAACCTACAGTTGAAATTAGAAACAAACAAAAAACAACAAGAAACATGGTCATGCCATGTAAGCAGGTTTTCAATGATTTAATAAGTACTTATGCAAGCTTGCTATATTCAAAGTTTCAGCAAGATTGGTTTATCCAAACTGAAGTTATTGAACGGAAACCCTCTGTTTGATGCCGCCCACCCACCCAACTGCCCGCCTGCCATACCCCAGTCAAAAAACCAGGATTCGCTGAAAACCTGGCTAAAAAACAGTCCTTGAACTATTTTCCCTGCGTTCTGTTATTAATTTTACATTTGGCAAGTGTCCAGCCAACTGTTCAGTTAGTATTCTCCATCAATAATTGGGCCTCATATCTTCCCCACACCATGACCTTCTCATAATAGGCCTGGATTTACAAAACATTTCCAAGAAAAATATCCTACATTCTTAAGAATCTTGAAATATTTAACAAAAACACTGTGTGTTCTTAAACGTGTTCCTCCTAATTTCTTTTTTGCTTTCTGCTGATTTATTATAAACAAATTGAGACATTGTCTGTTACTTTTGCTAACAGTCTGTGTTATGACATACACAAAAGAACATCCTAGCATAGTGAAATAGTTTTACTTAGCATAGCCTAATGAAATTACTTTTTTCTTTATATACCCAAGAATCATGGAATATATGTTTCAAATAACCTAGCTGGGATGAAATCAAGAGTATCACTTAAAGCCCTGATTAGTGAAAACAAAAAGATTTAATAAGCCAAACAAAGTAAAGAAAAAAGTCTTACTTAGCCTAACAAAGTTAAATAGAAAATTCACATTGCTGAGTAAATATATAATTTGCTGTAGAATAATTATGCAACATATAATTTAGTTGTATCTTTTAAACTTAAATAAGATCAACTGAAACTTTTGCCAAAATAAAATTAGCCAGATAAAATTTCAAAGCATTATTCAATAACACATATACTTTTCTTTATAATACAAAGATTGTGGAAAATAAACCTAACAACAAAATTAAACATATAACCACACAATTTAACAAAATTTATTAAGCGGAAACTGTTTTTCAATGTTTAGTAAAAGTGACCTTGACCTTGACCCCACTGGCCTCAAATCAAATCCCGAGCTAAGCTTTCATGCAACCAGTAGGACTGGTTTATTCAAACTGATGTTACTGACAGGAAACTGTTTTCTATTTTTAATAACAGTGACCTTGACCTTGACCAGACTGGCCCTAAATCCAATCCCAAGCTAGGTCTTCATGCAAGCTTGCAATGTCCAAAGTTTCAGCAAGATTGGTTTATCCAAACTTAAGTTATTGACCGGAAACCCTCTGTTTGATGTCGCTCGCCTGCTTGCCCGAATGCCCGCCTGACCGAACGCAATACCCCAATCTAATAACCAATGATTTAATAAAAATCCAAGATATAAGCATAATCCACTTATGCTGAGATTGGATTACAAAACATATGTACTAGCAAAAACAATTTTTACAACACTAATTATAAAACAATTAAAACATGAAATCTTTTTTTAAACTTACATTTGAATTACCTAAATGTCGCCAAAATTCAATAATCCAGGTGAAGAAAAACTATCCAATCGTATTCCCAGGTTACAGAATATCACTATGACATTAATGGCATTGCATGTTTAAGTTTTACATATAGTCCAATAAATTAATAAATCCAAAATGTGTGCCAAATCCTGTTACTCTTAAAAGCAGAATTACTCTTAATAGCACAGATATTAATATGCACATGCACTTTGTTATTATCAGAGTCAGACAGGGAGTGTGTTTATCCCACCTGGGGCCACTTTCTGTATTACCCCAAAGTGTCCAAGATGTTTAGAATAAGAATACATCAGAGGGTATCACAGGTAGCTGTTAGAAGTGCTGCCTCTCTAAATAATGAGGTCAGAGCCATCAACAACACCTGATCAACATCAACAAATCTCACCAGAATTTATCATTATTGAGACAATGGATCAACACCTCTCCTATAGGTTCAGCAGATGATAAAATATAAAGCCATCACAATATGATTTTTATTTATAAAAAACAGTGATTTTTTTATAAAAAAAACTGATTTTTTTTAAATAAAAAACAGTGATTTTTTTAAACATTCAAACAAATTGTTAATATTTCAAGCAATGATGGTTAGTGCTTACACCAAACATTTTTGTAGACTCAGCAATGATGGTTAGTGCTAGAACAGACCATTAATGTAGAATCAAGCAATGATGCAATGTGCTAGCAGACATTTTTTGTAGAATCAAGCAGAGATGCTTTATGCTATTTTTGGCTCCAAAATATCAGAATTTTTAACAAAATACCAGCACAAAGAAGCAGAAACCACCCCACAAATTGCAGATGTGGAAAATTGTATGGATCATTGTGTCAGACATATTTGCATAATCATACAAGAAAAATCCAGTGGAAAAGAATTCCACAGTGATATGTAGGGGAAGTTTTCAACAAGCAACATTCTTGTATGCCTGTCTGAATAAACCTTAATGTTACCTTACTTCACCCACATCAATCTACACTGATAGGATAGGTAGTATGTCTCTGGGTAATTTTGTATGCAATTTAAGTCTGCATTTCATACTGCTTTACATAAAATATCAATTTTATCTTAGAGAATTTCAGGATTTCTTGTTAAAAAGGTTAGGAAAGATGAATATTCAAATGGTTCTCAATAGTGTACAACTTGCTATGTTATTACATATCTCTTGAACATTTTAAAAAGGTTATATTTTTTTAATTTAAAAATGTTTTGAACATTTTAATTTGCAGTAAAATTGACATTTTTATATTATCATTTTTATTTTAATTAATCATATCATCTTACATTAATTAGTTTAATAATCCATAATTTTGATACATTCAATAGATTTCATCAATCATCTTTTATTTTTTAAACTTTGATACATTTTTCAATAATTCTTATTATACACTCAAACAAAACAAAGAAATTACACTGTATATGACATAAGCTATAAACTGTTACCAAAGAGGTTGTACCAATGGCATACATGGTGACATGTACCATTATCACTGTACCCCCAAGTACCTGATATATTTATACCTGCATCCAGCATAAGTGTGCCTTGATTAATTCTGCCTGACAGTTGTGCAGTAACTACCCCTGACATGACACTTGTGGGAGGGAGGTGCATGGAACAGCGGTAGAGTTGCTGACTAATTGGGCAGTCCGATAACTCGGTTACTTCCCTTGAATTCAAAGGGAGGCTACTCGTCACCGAGCCTCTGGGGACTAAGTAAAAAAAAAAAGATGGCGGACACGGACAAAGAAATCAATGAAGCTTGTGTAAACAACTAAGAATTAGAATAAGAATAAGAATTAGTAACACTTCACCCTCCCTTAACTGGTAACAGGTCGCCCTTGATCGGTAACAGTTCGCCCTTGATCAGTAACATGTCGCCGTCGTATATAAGTGCATACGTCAAGCAAAAATGTATACTTGTTAACTTATTATATAATTATTTCGACACAATTCACATCAATATGTATTTGTTTCCATCAGCTTCATATGCATTATGAGTACTTCGGATATAAGTGTACCATTTCCACGCGTTAGATGAAGGGGGAAAATGATGTCAAGTAAAGTTTATACTTGATTTAATTTGTTATATAGTGTATCATATATAATATTTTATAAGATATGCATACAAATACAATTAGTTGGTTGCCATCTTAGTCGACTTCTTCATACTGTATTGTGATAAAGCTAGCGTACGTTGCGAGATTGAATCACTGACTAGTCTATTAATTGCAAGCACTTATATATGTCTATGACGCCAAGCATCAGTTAAGATCATGGTGACTAATTATCAATCAAAATTAGTGCTGACGCTATCATCACAATAATGACTAGGCAAAAATCAATTAACAATCACACACTGACCAATTTATTAATTTTAATTTTTATATACGCCTATGTCGGTAAACATTAATCAAGATCACACTGACTAATTATCAATCAAGATTAGTGCGAATGGTAACATCACAATAATGTCTGTAGGCAAACACCAATTAACGTTCACGCTTTTATGTGCAATTATAAGATAACTGCATACTCAAGTCATCTTGAGTATGACAACCTTATTAAAGTATTTAATATTAAAATATGTATGCAACTAAGTAACATTAAAATCCTTGCAACAGCGGAATTTTATTTAAATATACAATATGAAATAAATAAACCACGTACACAGTATAATTATTATTTTTTAGGTCGCAACATTGCATTTAAATCATGGAACAGTGACAGTTCGTATATTGTACTGGGAGGATCAGATTTTTTTTCTTTAGTTAAAACAATTTTAAAATATGAAAAATAAAAATATAATAATTTACGTTGCTAATAATACGATGTTTATAATAAAAAAGAATAAGGAGACAAAAGAAGCATAAATTTAATGTGAATGGTGTCAAAATAATAAAAAAATTAATAAGTTTACATTCTTTTTACTTAATTTCTTAAAGATTTTTAAGGGCGAAGGGTGGCGTATACACTTATATCAGAAGAGCTCATAATGTATATTAAGACGAAGAAAACAAATACAATGTGAATGGTTATAAATAAATTAACCAATTTCCTTTTTTCTCGATGTATACACTTATATCCGAAGGCGACATGTAGCAAGGGCGAACTGTTACCTATCTCGGGCGAGCTGTTACCAATCAAGGGCGAACTATGACCAGTTAAGGGAGGGCGAAGTGTTATAATACCATCGAAATGCGTGGCAGCCGCTTGTTTTGAGGAAATCGATGCAATGAAACAGTTCTGTTTTCGACCACCTTCCCGCTATAAACACCTTTACATATTCAGCAATATTTCGGCGATTTCCATTTTGGTTTTGTTTCTTTCTTTAATTAACTTTCCATATCACTTGCTGTGTGTGTTATACACGCTGATAAAATTTCTACTTATACCCCGGAAGTTTTAATGCGCATGCGCATTCGGAGAGTACTCAAGGGAAGACAACTTAGTTATCGGACTGCCCAATGTGGCTCCTCTGACTGTTTAGCCTCTCACCACTTGGACTGGAGATCCATTCAGGGAGAATGGCCTAATGTAAGGTCATCCAGCTGACCTGCAGTGTGTCAGTGGTTCTACCCAGACATTTGTCTGGGATCTTCCTCCACCAAAAGTAGCTGGGCATTGCTATACAGAACATTATTGGTTGATGTTATGTATTTCAAAAACAAAAATAAAAAACTACATTTTGTGAATAAATACTTGTAAGCACTACTTAGATTTTTAATCAAAACACTCCTTTATCTTACAATATATTTATAATCACGGAAACTGTGCTTGAATGAGATGACAGTACCTTATTTGATTAAAATTTCACCCATACTGTGATATACTACATTCTACTTATAATGTAGTAAAGAAGAAAATAACTGCAATGCATTGCCTAAATTTATGTCAAAATTATATCTCATTACCTTGGGTTTGCCTATAATGTACTGGACAAAAATCTTATTAATAAATAAGTAAACATTTGAACATTTAAGTTGACATTGACAAGTGTCTACTTTTAACAGAAATTTTGTGAAGTCAATATATATTAGACGTTAATTGAAAGATATATTCCCAAAGAGATATATTAAACACATTGTCCAGATTTTGATAGGAAACTGACATCATTTTCAAGATCATTGTGGCCTTGACCTTTGAGCCAACAATCCAAAATCCAACCCATGACGTAGCGATAGAGTCCCCAATTTGTAACTCTTCTGACTGCTAAGCCCTCACTGTGTGGGTTCGTGTCCTGGTCTTAAAGACTTTTGCAAAGGACCAGCTGACCTGCTGTGCGCCAGTGGTTTCCCACATATTGGGTCTTCCTCCACCAAATAGCTGCACCTAGCTATAAGGATCATAATTGGTCGCTGCGATTTCAAAAACAATACAAAACCAGAAACCAATATATAGGGGCCATCTACTCATCTTGACTGATTACCCTACCAAGTGTGTGGATTGTCCAGGTATCTGTTGGAAATGAAGTGATCTGTTAACTGACAAACAACGTGACTGACTGACCAACATCTGAAAAACAAAGATTATGCCTGCTTTTCTTTAAAGAGGGCGAAGGCATAATTTACCATTTGCTTTGCTGCATTTTGTTTAATTTTATATACATTAACACTAGACCCTTAGTCAGATATTTGAGTACAAGGACTAACAAGACCCTTAGACAGGAATCTGGGTAGAATGACTAACAACACCCTTAGACAGGTATCTGGATACAATGACTAACACAGACAGGTATCTGGGTAGAACGACTAACACAGACAGGTATTGTTATAGAACAACTAACGCAGACAGGTATCTGGGTAGAACGACTAACACAGACAGGTATTGTTATAGAACAACTAACACAGACAGGTATCTGGGTAGAACGACTAACACAGACAGGTATCTGGGTAGAACGACTAACACAGACAGATATCTGGGTAGAACGACTAACACAGACAGATATCTGGGAAGAGCGACTAACAGAGATAGATATCTGGGTAAAACCCTTAGACAAGGACCTCGGTAGAACAACTAACAGAGACAGATATCTGAGTAGAACGACTAACACAGACAGATATCTGGGTAGAACGACTAATAAAGATACCTGGGTAGAATGACGACAAAATTAACAAAATGATACAATTTATTAAGTAATTCCAATACTGACACTGTTAGATTATGGTGTACAGAATGTTCCACAGTTGAGGCACTTTTGCCAGGAAGTCAGTGTCTGCAATGGCTATTAACTGGTCAATTAACAAACCCACTCAATCAGAGGGGAGAACTTATGGTGCTGAGCAGCTGACTTTCCCCAGCAACTGTACCAGAATAGGAACATGTGAACATGTAGCTGTTGGAAAGGTTGAATTTTTTATAAGATGTAGGAAATGTTACTACAAATATAGCTATTGGGTATAGAATCACAGTTAAGTGGCAACAGTTTCTTCATGCACACAGCAGAAAATATCAAAACATAGAAATCTCATATTTAGAGTAAAAAAATATTAAAAATTATTTAATTATTAGTCTATTAAATGGGAATGTTAGTTAAAGCTAACCATTATACATTTTTGTTAATAACAAAAACTAAATTCGAAGTTATTAAAATTTCATGCATAGGTTATAGATCACATGATGATTTGACAAACTTATCGAAGTGCTGCAAATACTGAAGATTTTGTTCAACAAGAGCTGGGTGATACAGATCTACATTATTTACCTGAATCATTTCATGCTTGATGTTCTGTGAGTTTAGTTGCGACTCCTTCTGGAAACTAATTACTGAGGTTTCAATATGGAGGCAATTTTTTATGATTATAAAAAAGAAATCACAAAATTAAGACTGATTCTGGTTTATAAAATAAGAAGCAGTTCATAGACAACTCTGGCTTTGCATAACCTATCTGTAATAATTTGATCTAACTAAACACATTATATGGACTACTATAGATAACTCCTACCATCTTCATGTACATCAAATATGTTCATATAACATTTACTAAAAAACCAGCCTGTGTATCATGATCCTTTGTCTGACTATATGGTTTGCCCATTAATTATCTTAATTTTTTGGTGCCCTACAATAACTCATTTTGGTTATTGACATTCATTTGTCATGGGACAATGACTAATCATACTTTATTTGACCACCCACTCTTAGCCTGATATTCACAAACTGACTAAGCTTAGACAAATAGTTTAGATCCAAATTAGACAGCTCAAGCTTTTTATACCAGCTCTATAAGCTTTTTATTTGCCACTCAGTCTCTAACACTATGACTTGTTACCATTGTATGCAGCTGTTTTTAAAGAACATATATAATGTTACTTGGTAGGGAATGCAGCATTATAAGGGTAAAACATCAGAAATATGTTCCAGTGGCCGCAATTAGTTCAGGAACAGTAGGCCATCCAGTACAGTATCGCTGGCAGAGAAGTGGTCGGACATCAAAACCTTTGTGTGCGCTGATAATTGAGTTATACAGCCTCTACAGGACAGCAGATCCCTGAGATAATTGAATAAAGACAACATGCTTCTCCCCTTTGGATGACCAGGCTGACCAATAGAACAATAAATATGTATTACTGCTATTTTGTTTGAGAGAGTTTTTAGATGGTGTCAGTTGTGACAGCATTTCTAGTCAACATGGGGAGCGAACAGTTATTAGAATAATAGTTCCACTTACTATGCAATATCTACTTGGCCAAGATATATGCGATAGTCCACCTTGGCCTCATTGCCTTCTGCGGCTCTGTAACTTTACCAGGTTATGCATGACAAAGATCATTTGTATCATCTCAGCATCTCAGTCTACAGTTACTGTATACTGAATGACGCAGATGGGATTTTTATATTCAGATCACAGGGACACTACACTATGTTAGATGGACATGGCTATAATGACCATAACTGCGTTAAAGGTGGTATCCAACAGTTTGCCTATATCAAATGCATGTAACAACATTTCTACAAATGTTTTTGGAATTTAGGTATAATGTCTTCATAAACTCATAGTTTAGACGATTTTTAGACGATTTTAAATACTACCTATATTGTTAGACACTACATTTTGTGACCCCACAAAAAAACCACTCTAAATGTTCAATCTTATCAAATCTATTAAGCAGCAGGATATTGAACTCTTCTAAAAATAGATATTGATATTAGAGCAAACTTCACAGATGACAATTTAACTTGAGATAAAAGTAAGTTGTCACTAGTCTTAGTTTTCTTAGTTTAAAAAAGCTATCTCTGCAGCATGGCTCAGATAGGAAATACCTGCTGGCACAGGAATTTATGCTTCACTGTTCGCACAGATCTATGACATCAATGAACAGCATTTTGCAGGGCCTTTTCAGGTAACAATTACTTATTTTATTATTTAAGAAAAAAATCTTTGGTCCAAACTGTCAGACACTACATTTAATGGGGTGTGTATGTCTAAAAACAGAAACATAGATTTAGGCATAGTTGAATCCTGATAATTGAGTTAGGTAGCCTCAAGAAGTGTACAGACCGTCAGATAATTGTATTAGCACAACATTCCTATTATTCTAAAGACAAGGGTTACGACCAACAGACCAATCAATAAATGTTAATGTGCCTTATATGACCAAAAAAAAAGAATAAGGATCTTCTAAAGGATTACTCCCATACCAACAGAAATATTGAGGTCTAAGGTTTTTAAAATAGAACACTGATACTTTTACAGAAATGTAATGTCTGAGTCAAAGATTAAATACATAAGTACCAGCAGGTGTCCCGCAAGTTTTCACAACTACTACTACAACACAAGGACAGGCATGTAACAGAGCTAAAAAACAACGGTATTCCAGTTAAAAAAAGGACTTACAATAACAAACATTTACATTTATTACTGTATACAACAAAGTCTTTTCGCATAATGATAGGTCCAGCCAACATTTCAAAACTATAAAAAGTGTGCATCATTCTTACTCTCTTTTTTAACCCATGTTCCATTTGAACATGTTGCTAGAAAACCATTTCTTATTTTGTAAAACCTTCAATCTACTTCATCCAATCCAATAAAGAACATCTGCCATGTCATTCATGTATCATCCACACAAAATCCTGCTAAAACTGTCAACTCATACCTTCCGACAGACAAAGATAGACAAAGGTAGCCAATCAGTTTTAGACTGATTGAAAGAAAACACCACGCCTTGTCGCACTGATTAAACTGTGCCGAGGTGAAGAAAAGAAGTAATGTCCTTTGGCCAACATTTAATTTATTAATTTAGCACAGGACAGGGTATGTCTAAACAAGATTGCTGAAAATCTGCTTCTGGTCTGAAACCCATTCTTGCAGAACATCCATCCTAACAAGGGTACCAGTACTGGCACTTTGGGATCTTATCTAAGTGTATAAGGACAAGACTACCAAATATTTAGACTTTTGGAAGTGTATCAGTGCCTGTCCCTTAAGCAAATTTTTTTTTTTTTTTAATATTTTTTCTTTCTTTTTTTGTGTGTTGATAGGTGAATTTACAGAAAAGGTTGAGAAAATGTAGCCCTGAAAAGAGGCATAGGTAGGCAATCTGTGAAATATGGATTATAAGAGAACACAATGGCCAGCCTGATTAAATTGTGTCGATGTGATGAGAAACTATTTTCAGTGCCCACGTTTAATTAATTAATTCTGAACAGGACATGGTATGACCATACCAGATTCTGTGCCATTGGCTTAACTGATCTGACTTTGCCACAGTTGGTATTTTTTTCTCTTTTAAAGTAGTTTATCTTATTTATTTATTTTGATAAAAGTCCTGCATTATAACAGCCATGAATATCCACTTTAAGGTGACAATGTTTTGGCATCAATAAATGAACACTTGACTTCTTTTGACTGCTGTTGTTAGAATATGAACTGATATCAGTTTAGCTGAACGAGTGCAAATGTTATAACTAAGTAGAATCATAAAATTGTTACTATATGCAAAGCAGAAGCTTGCATCTTTACCATAAGCGAATTAGAAGCATAGAATCTTTACCATAAGCGAATTAGAAGCATAGAATCTTTACCATTAGCCAATTGGAAGCATAGAATCTTTACCATAAGCCAAGTAGAAGCATAGAATCTTTACCATAAGCCAATTGGAAGCATAGAATCTTTACCATAAGCCAAGTAGAAGCATAGAATCTTTACCATAAGCCAATTGGAAGCATAGAATCTTTACCATAAGCCAATTGGAAGCATAGAATCTTTACCATAGCCAAGTAGAAGCATAGAATCTTTACCATAAGCCAATTGGAAGCATAGAATCTTTACCATAAGCCAACTGGAAGCATAGAATCTTTACCATAAGTCAAGTAGAAGCATAGAATCTTTACCATAAGCCAATTGGAAGCATAGAATCTTTACTATAAGCCAACTGGAAGCATAGAATCTTTGCCATAAGCAAAGTAAAAGTATAAAATCTTTATCTTAGGTGAAGTAGAAGCATTGAGTCTTTACCATAAGCAGAGCACAAGCCTATAATTTTTACCATAAGCCAAGTAGAAGCCCAGAATCTTTACAATAAGCCAAGTAGAAGCCCAGAATCTTTACCATAAGCAGAGCACAAGCCTATAATTTTTACCATAAGCAACACAGAAGCAAAGAATCTTTACCACTATATTGTGGATTACCACTGGTTATCTGACATATTGGAAATCTTTGAGCTTAGTGTTTTAATAGTCACAGTTTTACAAGGTATACGCCTCATACTTGGCATACCCATCATGGGTATGAGTCACAACTGGGGCCTTTCTACGCTAATAATAAGTGCAATAATCAATAAAACGATTTTACTTGTTTGTTGCATTTAAAATATGTTGCTGCAACACAATTATGGTCAAAATAGTGACGTCCAGCAATTTTGAGTGAAAGAAGACCCATGTCTAGAGAGAACCATCAGTACACTGGACTCAAACCCAATTACAATTGTGTTAGCATCATGTATAAGTCAAAATAAATTAAAATTGCTACTATACAAGAAACGGGTCAGTAATGTTTTGAACTGACTAGCTAAGTGTAATTGACAAACACTGTAACATCCTCAACCCTGACTGTAAACAATCAGTTACAAATGACACATATATACAGAAGAAGTTAAAGAAAAAGGAATACAGGAGTAAAAAAATAATATTTTGTTACCTTTTTCTTTTACTAGTCAAACATTTTAACTTTATATCCTCACACATGTGCACCTTTTCTCTTTTTAGTACACAACTTCATCTTAAGTTGTTTGAATTGACTTTAAAAACTGTTTATGAGTTTACAATTTTCTTTCTAATCTAGTGAAATTCAATCTTTCCCGCCACTAGTCAGGGAGCAATTTTAAGATTGAGTGACACAAAATAACAAGGGCATAGGGGTGTCAGGTTCCAATTTTCTTTCATAGACTGCAAGATGCACCCCTAGATAATGCTGCCACCCCTGCACATGTGGAGCGTACAAAATACACAACTTAAAACCAATGTCACTAAATCAATGAAATTGTCAAAGCGATTATGCAGTCAATGGTATCTGTAGATTATTTTCAGAAAATGTAAAAATTTTCTTTCTTTAACAATTTTGCAGGAAGAGCATGGAGTCTTAATAAGTATATTCTCTTTATTCAGAATAAGTCATGGCAGTCTTCTTTCCATTTTCATAGATCACTGCAAGCTCCAGGCAAATCTCAATGAATCAACTGAAAGAACTTTTTATTGTAAAACAAACAATAGAAAATGAAGACATATTTACGTAAGTTTTTCTCATAATTTCTCCTGATTATCATCATCCTTTATATTGTTATATTGTAATTTGCAAATTATCATTTTCATATGAGCTAATTAAATACTTAATTTTCTTTTCTCAAGATACATTAAGAAACAGAAACAAATCACTGCATCTCATCAAACTGTACCCCAAACAGTGTCAAACTGTACCCCAAACAGTGTCAAACTGTACCCCAAACAGTGTCAAACTGTACCCCAAACAGTGTCAAACTGTACCCCAAACAGTAACAAATTGTACCTCAAACAATATCAAATTGTACCTCAAACAATATCAAATTGTACCTCAAACAGTGTCAAATTGTATTTCAAACAGTAACAAATTGTACCCCAAACAGTAACAAATTGTACCCCAATAGTAACAAATTGTTCACCAAAAAATATCAAATTGTACCCAAACACAAACAATTTTACCTTCTTCCTATCAATGACAAACAAACACAAATTTATATAATTACTTGTTACAACAAAATACCTTTTAACCTAATTTTATCCATCTTTATCTGATTTCCAAATCATGTTAATCATACACATTTTGTAACAAAATCTCTTCAATGAAATATCATAATATCCCTCTCATATCCCAATCATCATTATAATGAAAAACAGAATTACCTTTTCTACAAAAAAACTCCCCATCATCAAATTCCAGTTACATATAAACAGTAACAACTTCTTACCTCAGCATCAGCCACATCTCCATCCTCACACTTCCGGAGACTTAAATCCGTAGGTAATTCCTTCGTAATTAATTCCTCAGTATTTAATTGCTCCATACTTAATTCCTCTGAAAACAGCTCTGTACAAGCTGTGACATTTGGTTTACTCATGTTAACTTTTTTAACAACTATTTAACAAAGATTATCATCCAGAGCTTATATTTTAGTATGACCACACAATTCACCCTCCAGAAACAACAATCTCATTTTTTAGGTCTACCATTTTAGTACAATATATTCACTATAACAATCCAGAAATACTGTTTAGCACATATTTATTTCACATATCTTGAATTTACAATGAGTACACTATAGTAATTCCCCCATCACATACATGTAGAATTAAACACTTTACTGATTCATATATCTAGCTTTAACATTTGGGTAGAACAATTATTTACTCTTCACATATATGTACAAATAAGTTATTAACTATTTTGATCTAAAAGCCTATATTTAACCTTTTAGCACATCAATATTCAATATCCTGATCCAGCCTTCGTTGTGCAGCCATTGCTGTTTAGCTAATGAAGCATTCCCAGAATCACTGACAGAGTGAGAGAGTTGTGGACATATTCGAGAAATATTGGTGACCTATTTCCATAGAAGGGCATACAGCTTTCCAATACTCCAATACGCTCCCAATAGTACCATCACACTGGTAAACAACATCATTTCTATCAGTGCTCAACAACAATATTGGCAAGATATCCCCATGGAATTTTTTCTCTCTAAACAAATTTTACTAAGAAGCATTTAATCGAATCAGTGTTCACAACAAATTTGTTGTACATTATTTTCTATTTAAAATTTTTCATTACCATTATCACTCGGTTACAGAACGTCACTTCTAGTGTTGCTTTTCAATATTTGCAATAAACAACACCATCATCTGATTGAAAATATTCACACAAGAACTCAAGTAATTTTTGACAAATCCATTTTTCACAATATTTTCACACTTACTGTTCTAGTCTACTCCTCTTATACCAAAATTAATTTAATTTAGCGTTTCTGTTGTTGTTGTTTTCAATGACTCATCTAACATTACTATCCCTCTTGTAAACAACATAAACAACACCAAACCCATTAATACATCATATAAATGACAATATATAACCCAATTGTAATACTATGACATAAAACATTCAAACTTTATTGTCTGTTGCCATAGCTTTGACTAATATACTTTTAACCTTTAGCAAACTTAATTTAACATTTAAAGCAATATCCAATTATTATTAAAGAAAACACTATGTTGATTATTTTCTCAATATCTCTAACTACAATGTCTTAACATAAAACTATGATTTTTGTTATGTTTCATGCTCCAGTGTTCTTAGTAAACTATAAAAACTATAAAATCTAAAACCCTGTCTATACATGAGACACCTAAACTCACCAAATATGAAACATTTTTCAAAATATTCAAAACCAATCACATCACATTATGTCACCATTTTGCAACAAACACTTCTAACATCAAACACACATCATTCTGTTGTTTGATTTTTTTTTCTTCCAATACACCCACTTTTTTTTGAACGAAAACTTTTATGACGAAACTTTTATGTCCAATTAATGAGCCAGGTATTACCTGTGTACATCCATCCATTAAATAAGCTGTAAAGGCTTACAACATGTCCACTTCCCTCCACTATAACCCCCCTGTAACATAATGGTTTGCACCCCTAGCTTCATTAATTCCACTACAAAGAAACTGATGTGCAGTGTAAAAAGTACCATAAACCTTCTAATATAAGCAACTAGGTGTGTAAATTCAATTTTATCACCAGACCACAAAATCTCATCTCTGTATCAGCCTAAGGACTGTTGTATTCAAATCTTACCTGTTCAGGATCATAAGATTACTAAATTTACCTTCACTATTGTTATTTGGATTATTGTTCTATGTTCTTAATTATGAGCATTGGTCACTTAAAAATCATAGTCTATGGGTCTAAGAAGATAAATAATAATAAATGAAATAATTCTGACATGATTAAATCTGACCAAAGTGTAAACAAGTCATTCAGCGCTTTCAAGCCCCAGCAGGATAGATAGAATTTAATGGTAAAAACTTTCATTTTAACATAGTGTCCCTTCTTTTTTACCATCATGTAATCATTTTTGTAATAGTATTTAAAGTGTATACCTGATGAAAAAGTATAATAAGATTGCTATGTATAAACTTATATATCATCAATGTCAGCATGTTGCCTATGTTTAATTGAATACAACTTCAATTCAACGTTGTTCACTCTGTTTTCTTATTTCTGTCAATGGTCATCTTATGTTTTTCTATGTGTGGTTATTTAAACGTATACGGTAGTCATTAACAGC
The DNA here is from genome assembly GCA_007844125.1 of Sinonovacula constricta. Lineage (NCBI taxonomy): Eukaryota > Metazoa > Mollusca > Bivalvia > Cardiida > Solecurtidae > Sinonovacula > Sinonovacula constricta. Next base: position 67,951,941 of record CM017558.1, on the reverse strand, counting down.
CATTGTGATGCAGATTGGATAGTTGTATGCAACAGAAGGTGGATGGTCAGACTCCTGTATATCAGGGTGTGACATCTTACCTGGAGGGCAAGATGACCCCTCAAGGGTCACCAGACCAACTGACAATTAGTAACCAATTAAAGATTTGCATTAAAACATTATACTTGTTTAAGCTTTAGCTTGATAAAAACCAAAAAGATATTTCTTTTGACACAGATATTTTGAATAACTAATTTTGATTTGAAATAATACTTTGTCTTGTACATAAGAAAAGCAGTGTTTGTCAAGTTGTCAGAATTCAGATAATGGGTGTGATGTGTTCCGAGTATTGATTTTGTTTCATTTTGGTTTTAATGAATACATCCTACTGACACAAAAATAGTCATTATTGCAGCTTCAAGTTATTATGGTTATTATTGCAGTATCAATCAAGTGATTATGGTCATTATTGCAGTATCAATCAAGTGATTATGGTCATTATTGCAGTACCAAGTGATTATGAGTAGAAAATCCCCCCCAGACCAAATGCCTGGATAGAACTGTCAATGACCACAATCTAGCTGGAAAACCTCTTCAAATGAACATGTCTTTTTTGAGACTGAAAATTGAACCCATGCAGTTTTTAAGCTTATAAGCAAATCTGACAAAGTTTAAGAAAAAAGCTTAACCACAATTCAAAATCAATCTCACAAAGTACATTTCAGTTTTAGCTGAAGCCAAAATTTAGACTCCTTCATTTATTAAGGTCATCAGAAATAAAGTTTCAAGCAATTCAAAACAATGTTAGATCATGTTTTTTCTGTAGTACAACATCCCATTTCAAATCAGATTGGAAACTTCAGCCCCTTGAGCTTAAAAGTAACAATAAAAAATTGCCCTTATACCATAACACCTAAATTAACATTAAGAAATACAAACATACATTTAATATAAAACGTTTTCATATGCAAATTACATAAGCTTTGTTCATATTCAGTAAAATTATAACACATATATAGTACCTGTACCCATCCTCGTCACCCATATGCATGTAAATTAGGTGACAATTTTTTCCACATTTTACTACTAAGATAGTGATTTTTTATGACATATAGCAGTGTCAAAACATCTCTTTATGACATGTCTGTCCATTGGAAAACTGTTGTAATAAAAATCAGCCATAAAACAGCCCCTATGTGTCATTGCACACTGGTAGTAATGTAAACAATACAGTAGTGACAGTTGTATAGTTTATCATAAATGTTGTCTTGTCAGTTATACATTGGATAAAGAGGTCAGTCATATAGTTACCTTTATCCCCACTTAGCAATAATTTTATCTGGTTTCACAAACAGTGTAGATGCAGACAAGCCAGCTCTGACTAGAGCAAGATCGGCTCTACTTACTACTGTGTGTCTAGGGATGTCTTGCAAACCTTTGAATGTATAATTGTAGTTTGTTGACAAACATTTAAACTGATTGTTTTCCTGCTGGGAGCTGTCTGATCAGAGTCAGCACTACATGCTACTGTGTGTCTAGGGATGTCTTGCAACCCTTGAATGTATAATTGTAGTTTGTTGACAAACATTTAAGATGTTTTATTGCTTTCCTGCTGGGAGCTGTCTGATCAGGGTCAGCACTACTTGCTACTGTGTGTCTAGAGATGTCTTGCAAACCGTTGAATGTATAATTGTAGTTTGTTGACAAACATTTAAGATGTTTTATTGCTTTCCTGCTGGGAGCTGTCTGATCAGGGTCTGCACTACATGCTACTGGGTGTCTAGGGATGTCTTGCAAACCGTTGAATGTATAACTGTAGTTTGTTGACAAACATTTAAGATGTTTTATTGCTTTTCTGCTGGGAGCTGTCTGATCAGGGTCTGCACTACTTGCTACTGTGTGTCTAGGGATGTCTTGCAAACCGTTGAATGTATAATTGTAGTTTGTTGACAAACATTTAAGATGTTTTATTGCTTTCCTGCTGGGAGCTGTCTGATCAGGGTCTGCACTACATGCTACTGGGTGTCTAGGGATGTCTTGCAAACCGTTGAATGTATAACTGTAGTTTGTTGACAAACATTTAAGATGTTTTATTGCTTTTCTGCTGGGAGCTGTCTGATCAGGGTTAGCACTACTTGCTACTGTGTGTCTAGGGATGTCTTGCAAACCCTTGAATGTATAACTGTAGTTTGTTGACAAACATTTAAACTGATTGTTTTCCTGCTGGGAGCTGTCTGATCAGAGTCAGCACTACATGCTACTGGGCGTCTAGGGATGTCTTGCAACCCTTGAATGTATAATTGTAGTTTGCTGACAAACATTTAAACTGATTGTTTTCCTGCTGGGAGCTGTCTGATCAGGGTCTGCACTACATGCTACTGGGTGTCTAGGGATGTCTTGCAAACCGTTGAATGTATAACTGTAGTTTGTTGACAAACATTTAAGATGTTTTATTGCTTTTCTGCTGGGAGCTGTCTGATCAGGGTCTGCACTACTTGCTACTGTGTGTCTAGGGATGTCTTGCAAACCGTTGAATGTATAATTGTAGTTTGTTGACAAACATTTAAGATGTTTTATTGCTTTCCTGCTGGGAGCTGTCTGATCAGGGTCTGCACTACATGCTACTGGGTGTCTAGGGATGTCTTGCAAACCCTTGAATGTATAACTGTAGTTTGTTGACAAACATTTAAGATGTTTGATTGTTTTCCTGCTGGGAGCTGTCTGATCAGAGTTAGCACTACATGCTACTGGGCGTCTAGGGATGTCTTGCAAACCTTTGAATGTATAAGTGTAGTTTGTTGATAAACATTTAAACTGTTTGATTGTTTTCCTGCTGGGAGCTGTCTGATCAGGGTCTGCACTACATGCTACTGTGTGTCTAGGGATGTCTTGCAAACTGTTGAATGTATAATTGTAGTTTGTTGACAAACATTTAAACTGATTGTTTTCCTGCTGGGAGCTGTCTGATCAGGGTTAGCACTACTTGCTACTGTGTGTCTAGGGATGTCTTGCAAACCTTTGAATGTATAATTGTAGTTTGTTGACAAACATTTAAGATGTTTTATTGCTTTTCTGCTGGGAGCTGTCTGATCAAGGTCAGCACTATATGCTACTGTGTGTCTAGGGATGTCTTGCAAACCTTTGAATGTATAATTGTAGTTTGTTGACAAACATTTAAGATGTTTTATTGCTTTTCTGCTGGGAGCTGTCTGATCAAGGTCAGCACTACATGCTACTGGGTGTCTAGGGATGTCTTGCAAACCGTTGAATGTATAATTGTAGTTTGTTGACAAACATTTAAGATGTTTTATTGCTTTTCTGCTGGGAGCTGTCTGATCAAGGTCAGCACTACATGCTACTGGGTGTCTAGGGATGTCTTGCAAACCGTTGAATGTATAACTGTAGTTTGTTGACAAACATTTAAGATGTTTGATTGTTTTCCTGCTGGGAGCTGTCTGAGCAGGGTCAGCACTACTTGCTACTGTGTGTCTAGGGACGTCTTGCAAACCTTTGAATGTATAATTGTAGTTTGTTGACAAACATTTAAGATGTTTGATTGTTTTCCTGCTGGGAGCTGTCTGATCAGGGTCAGCACTACTTGCTACTGTGTGTCTAGGGACGTCTTGCAAACCGTTGAATGTATAACTGTAGTTTGTTGACAAACATTTAAGATGTTTTATTGCTTTCCTGCTGGGAGCTGTCTGATCAGGGTCTGCACTACATGCTACTGGGTGTCTAGGGATGTCTTGCAAACCGTTGAATGTATAACTGTAGTTTGTTGACAAACATTTAAGATTTTTTATTGCTTTTCTGCTGGGAGCTGTCTGATCAGGGTCAGCACTACTTGCTACTGGGTGTCTAGAGACGTCTTGCAACCTTTGAATGTATAATTGTAGTTTGTTGACAAACATTTAAGATGTTTTATTGCTTTTCTGCTGGGAGCTGTCTGATCAAGGTCAGCACTACATGCTACTGGGTGTCTAGAGACGTCTTGCAACCTTTGAATGTATAATTGTAGTTTGTTGACAAACATTTAAGATGTTTTATTGCTTTTCTGCTGGGAGCTGTCTGATCAAGGTCAGCACTACATGCTACTGGGTGTCTAGGGATGTCTTGCAACCCTTGAATGTATAATTGTAGTTTGTTGACAAACATTTAAGATGTTTTATTGCTTTTCTGCTGGGAGCTGTCTGATCAAGGTCAGCACTACATGCTACTGTGTGTCTAGGGATGTCTTGCAAACCGTTGAATGTATAATTGTAGTTTGTTGACAAACATTTAAGATGTTTTATTGCTTTTCTGCTGGGAGCTGTCTGATCAAGGTCAGCACTACATGCTACTGGGTGTCTAGGGATGTCTTGCAAACCCTTGAATGTATAACTGTAGTTTGTTGACAAACATTTAAACTGATTGTTTTCCTGCTGGGAGCTGTCTGATCAGGGTCAGCACTACTTACTACTGTGTGTCTAGAGACGTCTTGCAACCTTTGAATGTATAACTGTAGTTTGTTGACAAACATTTAAGATGTTTTATTGCTTTCCTGCTGGGAGCTGTCTGATCAGGGTTAGCACTACTTGCTACTGGGTGTCTAGGGATGTCTTGCAAACCGTTGAATGTATAATTGTAGTTTGTTGACAAACATTTAAGATGTTTTATTGCTTTCCTGCTGGGAGCTGTCTGATCAGGGTCAGCACTACTTGCTACTGTGTGTCTAGGGATGTCTTGCAAACCTTTGAATGTATAACTGTAGTTTGTTGACAAACATTTAAACTGATTGTTTTCCTGCTGGGAGCTGTCTGATCAGGGTCAGCACTACTTGCTACTGTGTGTCTAGGAATATCTTATTATCTTTGTATGTATAATTGAAGTTTGTTGACAAACAAACAAAGCTGTTTTATTGCTTGGTATTAAATGAAGCATGACGATGGATTGGACAGTTATTGGGTCTAGTGTATAGTGATGGCCGAGATACAGTACAGCATCTTACCCATTCTGTACACAGTGACATCACCTGGTGTAGGTCACCTCTTTACTATGATACTTCATAACTCACTGACTTGGGGGATTTGTTCTTCCGCAATATAAAATATTTTTGTGTAAAAATGATCAAATAAAATTATTTTGTATTTTAACCCAAACTGGTAAATATTTATAAATATCATGTAAAGTGTCCAAATACAAACATGCATCACTGTCTTTGTGTCGAACATTTAGCGTATGCATTAATTCTGAAATTAGTAGGTGCCTACACTACATTGGGTGATTTTACACAGACTGGTTGTTAAGTCTGGTGTTGAAACATTGGTACCTTACCTGAAGAACAGATAATTCCTCATCAATATGGGGGGCAGATAGATTTGTTGACAACTTATATAATCAAAAAAGAAAAAATCCATGCATTTGATTACAAGTTAAAAGTCATTCTTAATCATTTTATAACAGATCCCAAGTTCTTATATATTTTTTCACATGTTATGCTACTCTTTTATGTGTTCACATTTTATATTTGTTGGATTGCACTAGCTTAAAAACTAAAAAAAAATGGCCAAATGGGACTGTTTAATTTTTTATATGTATTACTGATATGAGGAAAATATACATGAAGACACCAATGAAATGTTGTTATAATTTATTTAAAGTTTTGATTCAAAAGTTTGTAAACATTGTTTCTAATGAACACAATGTACACATATGCCAAACATTTTTTTCACATTTTAATAAAATTTGTTTGTGTTTCTTTTGTGCTGAAATACACTTATTTCTCAATGATTAATGGGGAAAGTCGAGCGAAAAAACATCATTCATGTAGGGTGGACCTTCAATTGATCTGCAGTACACCTGTGGTTCTACCAAGATGTTTGTCTGGGGTCTTCACCTACCAGACACAGTTGACTGGACATCAACATCATATGATGACTACAATTATTGTGTTGAATGTATACAAATATATTTAAAAATCTGCCTAGTGTGATTTATTTCAACAAACCAATACAAAAAAATACCTAGTGTGATGTATTGCAATGAACCAAAAACCAAACAATGATTGAGAACATTTCCTACCAATGCCACTCCCTACATGTCTATAAACATTGTTATAACTATCAACAATAACACCCCTATTATCATTGTAAATGTACATACACACACACAACCATGTATAGAACCTGCTACCAATATCTATCAATTTATTATTAATACATTAGAAACACATCACTCACACTATGACTGATTTTTGCCCCTGATAATAATATTCTGCTGACCGATTCCAGTCTCTATATGTCAAACAACACACTATGCTCTTAGCATATTACTTGTTTGCCCTACAAAGATTGGTATTTACATAACAACCAATTGCACCCATTTCCAATTCACCAATGTGTTTGTTTCAATAAATTAATACAATCCACTTCAAAGAGAGATCAATATAGTCAACAAACAAAGAAATGCATTAGGGAAAGGGTTATATATTCTGAATTATTTCAGCTTCCATGCAAAAAGATGTCTGGCTTAGGCTACATGAATCAGATATAGTGCTGCCTTCACCATGACAGCATGTCATGAACAACTTTTATGGCACCACGTCATGACATACTGCCAATTGGCCAACCAATCACAGAACAACCATCAACTTTTATGGCACCATGTCATGACATACTGTCGATTGGCCAACCAATCACAGAACAACCATCAACTTTTATGGCACCACGTCATGACATACTGCCAATTGGCCAACCAATCACAGAACAACCATCAACTTTTATGGCACCACGTCATGACATACTGCCAATTGGCCAACCAATCACAGAACAACCATAATCAGCTGAGCCAAAGCAACCTCGGAGCTAATATACAATTATTTTGTACATTTTCACGAGGTGCACTAGTGGCAGAGCTGTTAGTTGGCAACTTAAAACTCATTAAGACACACAGACATAGATTCAAATCCCAGTCAGGATGACAACTGTAGAGATGTTCTTTCAGCTGACCTGCATGCCACTGATGGTTCAAACCCTAATACTTGTCGACTTTCACCCCTATTACAGCCAAGATGACCCTAAATGTGTTAATTCCTCGTACCAAGAATCTTAAAACTGAACCATTGTTGTAAAATTGATTTGTAACAATCTGAGATTCCCAAACATAAGTTATATAACATGACACATCTTATAACCTATACATTTTGATATATCAAATTTTACATGTCTCTAATGTTATCACTAACTATGTTTAGGTACAGTGTTTTGGTGTTGACCCCTATGACAAACAATACTATAATGAACAGCTATGATAGCATGTTACTGTGTGCAAAAGTGTATGATTGTACTTTGTTTTGTGGGGTTTATTGGCCCACTGACACTTGATAGGTTTTTACATCACCAAATACAATAAGGTTAACAGAAATAAAAAATAATCAGGTTAGAATTAAAATGTAAGTGTACAAATACAAACTATGTGGCTTAAAATTAGATTATAGTTAATAATAATTGAAAACAAGTTAAAATAATATATAATTTAAATGTTTACCACTTTTTAAGAACACCAATCTTGCAAAAAGCAAACAAGTTTATAAATGGGAACAGACTTACGTTCTTTGTCTATGTTATTGGCATTAAAACATCAAGCAATGTGCAAAGTACCCAAAGTCAATGATAAGGGCTTTAGAATTGGTATTAGAGTGTCCTAGGTTTGAATACAAAACATGAGATGTTAGTGTTTAGGACAGAACATTTACCAGCTATTCCCTGGGTTAAAATTGCACAGGAAGTGAGAGGGCTGTCAGGTAAAGATCTGCACTATGGCTAGTAAGAGTAAAATGTAAAGTGACAGACAGTTTTGAAAGAAGAAAAAAACAACTATGAACAAGTTGGGATCAGTTCAAAATATAGCATGCTCATGTTTAAACATTAAAATTGACTGACAACAGAAAGTGTTTTTTCTTAATAGCCACGTATGGATGACATTAAGAGGATGAGCTTTAAACAGGTGCATTTTCTCGTTTAATTGATAGCACTTGCAATTTCCGATTGACATTTATGTCAAAACAAGGGTTGATGTTTTATGGTGTCTGTATGCAAGAAATGTTAATTAACATGAGAGCGATGACAATCAAGTGACAGAGGTAGACCCCAGAGTTGGATGGATTACACAACATGCATTATAGACATGTTTTGTGTATGAAATTGAAATGTAATCAAATGTAATGTCTTCAAGATGGATTGGTATAAACAGAGAAGACAGATATGTTGTTGGTGATGGTTGTGGTTGGTTGTGAGATGGTGGCAATGGCAGCAGTGGTGGTGATGTTAAAAGTGATGTCTCTAACGATGAATCTGATCAAATTGACAAAGATAAGGATGAATCACTGATAATATAAAGATGAATATGATGATGGTTATGGCTATGATGATGATGATGATGATGAATATTTAAAATATGATAATGATGACTATAATGACAAATATGATGATGATGATGATGAACATATAATGACAATAATGATGATGATGACTATTATGACAAATGGTGATGATGATGATGATGATAATGATGATTATGATGACTATTATGACAATAATGATGATGTGACTATAATGACAAACATGATGATGAGGATCCTCCAAACATTGCTCAGATAGCACTACTAAACAATAGACTAAAAAAAATATTTTTTTTCTTCAATATAAACTAATATACTTACATGTGGGCAGCAAATTCTAGTGTTTCCCATCAACAAAATATAAACCCATGAAAGACTTATTATCGCAGATAATTTTCTACAATTACATTGCTACAATATACAAATAATTCAGTAAACTTACCTCCTGCATCTATAATTATCCTATTGTTTGTCACAGGTAGTCACTTTGAACTGAGCTAATATACCTCCATGTATATCCAAAATTTACCTTCATCATTTATCATTAGTGATTGTTTGTTTATTGGGTTTATCGTCCCACCTTACATCGTCAGTAGGACAGGGGCCATATGCATAAAGACTCTTAGTTATTTTTTCTGACCTTAACTCCAAGATATTTTCTTAAAAACTTAAAAATAGTTCCTTAGATATGAGAAAATTTCAAGTTTCAATCAATAAGAGGAATTAATATAAAAGAATTCTCAGTATTTTTTTCAATTTATGAAACATTATTATTAGTTTTATTATTATTGGTCTTATAAGAAAATGAACATGTGGAAAGCTTGAAGTGAAGGACTACTTAGTAAATTTAGGATAGCATGATGTGAGGTTAGTGTTAGTAAGTATACCAAATACTGCAAACTTTTATCTTATGAGTTAAAAGTCTCAATTTTCTAATAACTATCAAATGAATGGCATCTAGATTACCAAACTGCAGTTAATTCTTGGTCCTGTCGATAAGATTTAAAGAAAAAAGTAAAGCAGTATCTTGAGCTAGAGAGATATAGATAGATAAAGTATCTTTTTGAAACATGTACCTAAGAGCACTCAACTCACTCAATTCTCTCAGTGTGCCATCAGGTGCTTGAGGCAATCTCTCCACTTGGCTCTGTCTGCTCCCATGTCTCAAGGGTTAGTACCCAATGCTCTTCAGTTCTAAGATCACTCTTAATTAGAAGCAGTCTAACAACAGGTAGACAGGTGGTTGCTCTGACAAGCAATTTTGTCAAAAGTCAGACAGGCAGTGTAGCCTCAAAAGTGGACTTTAATCAATAACATGTATCTAAATGACAGTATATTTTGTTTCACAGGTGTTTGATTATAAGATGCCCCCTAGAGAAGTGTTTTTTGCATAATATGCAAATTTTACAGCTTGGCAATAATCACTAAGCATTCACAACATATCACAGGAAATATTGGGCAAAAATCCCCAGGCTTCATGCATATATCTTTACACACTGACTGAGGCACTCAAAGGTCCTTCAAAATATGATGTACATAAAAAGTTAAACCTATTTCACATTGAAATTAGTTTAGAAAAACATTTAATAATTGTACACGCAGCTTTTAAACTATTTTGTTGGACTTTATTTGTATTCAATTAAAAGGGTCATTAGGTTATTATGAGCAACTATGAGCAGTTGACAGCATATGTGGATGTATCTTTTTCCTGTCATATTGTTTCTGTTTGCCTGTGTTTTCAACTGTTCAAAGGCATCTGTCTTCCCCCTTATAATTTTTCCCAATCTCATGTTGTTTTCTTTTATTGTAAAGATATAATATATAATAATAAACTTTTTATTACACTCTTATATGTATGCTTGATATTAAAATAAATTTGAGAGGTTTTGAGGCATTTCTACAACAATGAGAAGGTAGAAGGCCTTATCATTCTGTGCTCAGCTGTCCCTGGCCAATCTGTGCTCAGCTGTCCCTGGCCAATCTGTGCTCAGCTGTCCCCCGGTCAATCTGTGCTCAGCAGGACCAGTTTTATTTGTGATTAGTAGGCCCTGTTCAATCTGTGCTAAGCAGGGCATGGTCAATTTGTGCTCAGCAGGAACTGGTCAATCTGTGCTCAGCTGGACCAGTTTTATTTGTGATTAGTAGGCCCAGTTCTATCTGTGCTAAGCATGGTCAGTTTGTGCTTATCAGGGCCTGGTCAATCTGTGCTCACAAGACTTAGTCAATTTGTGCTTATTAGGGCCTGGTCAATCTGTGCTCAGCAGGACCAAATCAATTTGTGCTTTGCAGGACCTGTTAAATTTGTGATAAGTAGGCCCTGGTCAATCTGTGATAAGCAGGGCCTGGTCAATTAGTGCTCAGCAAGTCTTAGTCAATTTGTGCTTGGTAGGCTCCAGTTTTATCTTGATCAGTTTGTGCTCAGCAGGCCCCTTGTCAATTTGTATTAAAGAAGCCACTGATCAATTTGTGCTCAGCAGGCCCCCTGATCAATTTGTTATCAGCAGGCTCCCTGATCAATTTGTGCTCAGCAGGCCCCCTGATCAATTTGTGCTCAGCAGGCTCCCTGATCAATTTGTGCTAGGCTAGTTACGAGGTGAACTTAAAGAGTTAGGTATGTGAATCTTAACCTATACAAAGCAGCCAAAGTGCGAATGGCTCTGGTCTTTTTTGTGACCCAAGTGGCCACAATGATTTATTGCACATGGAGAATGGGTTATCTACCTTTACCATGGTATTGTGCTCTTATCCTCTGAAGATAAGTTTGTGGTATAGGAAGTTGACAAGTAGATCAATCATTGGTTTGAATTAAGGGCTATCAATTTACAACCCACAGGCAAAAGTTGGGTACAATGGATGGATGTTTTGAAATTCAACATAACATGACCGTGTAGTACAACATGTTTGTACATTTAATTAAAATGTTCATAAAGGGTAAAACCAGATTATAAGAATAAATATGGAAGTTATATAAATAACCATCATTCAACGCATAAAAAATAATACAAGCATATAAAAATATGAAAATATTTACAACACATACATAATTAAATTAAATTAAATTTTACTTTGAGCTTTTATTCAGGTCCTTTGAAACACATTTATATTTTAAAATCCATGGGATCATTACACAATACAGATTGATGTACTGACTATCATTAAACTAGGTAACAGATCAAACAACTTATACATCATTATTCAAGATCTACAAATAGTAAAGAAAATAAAATAATATCTATTACATTGATTTCTTTCAATCAAAGTTAAACTCTGTTGACATCCGCCTTATTGCGTCATCTCAAATGGTTATCGTAATGGGATATTGCTCCCAGCACCCTGTCTCTTGTCAACACTTTAATTACTTTGGCTCATTTTCAAGATAAATACAAGCAACAATGAAATGAAACTCAAAAAGTTGGAAGGTTAAAGCTAGAATGTTGGGGAGAATCTGATTTAAATCTAGGTTTAATACATGGTTTCACAACTGTATTGGATTCATTTAAACACACAATTCATTTAAACACACGTTAAGATTATTAGTTAAAGCCAAGGAAACATAAAATATATGGTGAGTTTTAAAGCCACGTGGCCACAGTTAGTCAAATTTTTCCTTTTTTAATTTTTGTTAAAACAAGCAGAACTTTATTAAAACACCTAGAAACATAGAACCTATAACCTCTGATCACTAAATAATATGTGAACATGCTGCCTTTAAAACAAAGTGTTGTCTTTAGATTGGAGAAATGAAAAGTGTTGCAATGATTTTGAACTATTTTTAGCTATTCAAATAACCTTAACAACCTAGTACATCTCCGAACTGCATATGCAGTAAGTTGCAGTAATAAACAATATACTAATTTGCTAAATAGCTACACATCAATTTAAAAATATATAAAAAGTTCATGTGGCTCTATGTGTTATGTACCTATGCCAAAATGAGTCCAAGTTACTTTATAATTAGGTAACTTCATTAATTAGGTTCACTAATCTATCAATTACTTTGGCAGACATTAATAAAGCATATTAAAATTATCACATATATTGCTGAAAACATAGAATAGGATAAAACAAAGATGTTACAATATCTGTTTCTGTTAATGAATGCACAAAAAATAATAAAAAAAGCATGAAAAATAAAAATAAAAATTACCTTAGAGACTTCAAAAGTTTTCCAGTGAAAAGATGACCACCAAATAAATCCGAATTTGTGTATATCCTGATCTCAGAAACTAGACCACAATGCCTGTATAAAATGCCTTATATACAAATTGTATCTTACATTATTCTATAAATGTCACTGAGGAGATGTCATATTCAACTAATAATATAAATGATCAGCCCTACAATGAGAGAATTACCTGATACTCAGGTAAGACTAAGGTCACATAACAATTACAAATGCACAGCCACAATCCTTAGGAAATAATACCGAATATTGTCACTGTACATGTTACTTTCTTATTATCCTGGTACAGATTGTACAACTGAATTAACACAGAACACACACACAATAAATGTTCAGCCAAAAACAAGACACACAGACAGCCGAACAATCCAAGGAAAGAGATACAAAACCACACATGTGGTTGTATGCTATACATTAAATCATGTGCAATCCTACTTGTTCCCCTTATCTCGATGTGCTATGAGTTTTATCCCCCCCCACCTGAGCTTTCACTGTCCTGTGCCTAGATTGTCCAAACTATGCCCCGTTTCATTACCTTAAGCTGCTGCAGTTGTTAATAAACCAAAATATATTTTTATTTTGTGCTATCAACTGCGAACAAAAATGTATATAACAAGATGTATTTCTGGATACTCGACAGCAGTCAGTGCAGACCCACTCCCAGGTGCTTACTGACTAACTGATCTGATCTCCACTATTTGCTAAGAGTCGGATAAATTTATACTTAGCAGGTTATGTTAAGCGTTAATTTCGGAGCAAACAAGGTTAGGTACACAATGGCACAAGCAAGGTAAATGGCATGCTGGACTTTTGTCCCTATCTAAGGTGACAACAGCCAAAGGGAAACAGGATATATTAAGCTTTCCTAGCAGTTGAACTATGTGGACAGTTATCCCACGAAAAATATTCACAGTTCATAAACATAATGAAGTTATAACACTTTATGTATCTGTATTTGAGAATGAAGTTATAACACTTTATGTATCTGTATTTGAGAATGAAGTTATAACACTTTATGTATCTGTATAAGAGAAAGAAGTTATAACATTTTCTGTATCTGTATTTAATAGTGAAGTTATAACAATTTATGTTTCTGTATTTGAGAATGAAGTTATAACATTTTACGAATCTATATTGGAGAATGAAGTTATAACACTTTATGTATCTGTATTTAATAATGAAGTTATAACAATTTATGTTTCTGTATTTGAGAATGAAGTTATAATATTTTATGTATCTGTATCAGAGAAAAAAGTTATAACACTTTCTGTATTCATATTGGAGAATGAAGTTATAACACTTTATGTATTTGTATTGGAGAATGAAGTTATAACACTTTATGTATTTGTATTGGAGAATGAAGTTATAACACTTTATGTATCTGTATTGGAGAAGCAGAGGCTATGATAATAGGAGAGTTTACCTGTCACAAAGACTTTACGTTAGCTTTAACAACAAATCTTGTCTCCCTTTTCGAAATGTTTGATGGTCTTACAAAATAGTTCATTAAAACCTCAATAACAAATAGGAAAGGCATGTACTTTATACACCATAAAACACGATAAAACAATAAACCCAATAAACAAACAAACAAACACCATAAAACCCTATACAGTTTTACAACATTAAGGGGATGGTTAAAGCTTCTTTGGAATGAATTAGTAAAAGAACTTGTAAATGTTTGACAATAGCTGTAGAAGTGAAATGGCTTGAACCACAAATCTTTAAGCAATAATTTAGCATAATCACAACCAGTCTGCTAACCATGTGACCAGGATATAGATAACCCATCACCCTCCCAGTCAGTGCTATAAGGTCAGGATCTAACCATGTGACCAGGATATAGATAACCCATCACCCTCCCAGTCAGTGCTATAAGGTCAGGATCTAACCATGTGACCAGGATATAGATAACCCATCACCCTCCCAGTCAGTGCTATAAGGTCACGATCTAACCATGTGACCAGGATATAGATAACCTATCTCCCTCCCAGTCAGTGCTATAAGGTCACGATCTAACCATGTGACCAGGATATAGACCCTTTCAGTTACTCGATTAATTTGCCGATTAGAGTAGCCCCCCTTGTTATGTGTGACGTAATCCGGTGATTGCTCTAGAAAACGAAAGCATCGTCTGCATGCTACTGAGAAGTGCATTAAACTGTTTTCAACGATTTCACGAACGTTTTGCGCATTATTAGGTAAGTTTTTGTATTCTGCAATATACTTTCATAAACCTTTTGCTTAATTATTGGAAATAATGTGTGTTTTTTTCGTATTGGATCTGTTAATGTGATTGTTTTTATAAAAAGGTTGAGGAGGCCAAAATGGCAAAATGATACACACAGCGAATGTACATGACCATGACTTATGCAATTTTATCCTTATCGAGCATGATTATTATTTTATGCCATCAATGTCGAAGTTTAAAAATATTATTTTGGCTTCTTAATAACGTTGAGGTCAAATTATTATTTGTAGGCCTATCTTATTTCATTTATTTTACATAACCAATTGTAAACAAATGATTGTTTAGATAAAATCTAAATATTAGTTATCTCTACTGAGATTATTAGTAATTGTTATGGTTATGCAGAATAGTGCTGAGCACATTAAAAAAGATAACGTACATATATCCAAACTTATGTGTATGCTGACAAAATAAATTATTTTTCAGGCATCATTTCATTCAATTTGGATGAGATTTAGCACTGTCACATGGTTCAATAAAACTATGCTGTGATGGCTACCCTGTCTGAGCATGTGAGTGGTGCTGGGCAGAACACAGATAGCAGTACTTTGCAAGGGGATTGCACATGTGATGCAGTAAGTGTTTTTTTTCTAAATAAACTTCATTTTACCTACTAGGACTCCTAGTAGGAGTAGGAGATGCAGCAGACAATAAGATCTTTTATATAATAAATCATGTTATGCTGGTATATTTATTAACAGATCTAGCAGAGCAAGGAAAAAAGTGGTGACATGTTTGCATGTTTGTCAATAAAAAATAAGATATTGCAGTGTTGATTTATAGCAGATTTTAATTGTACATATGTTAAAACAATCTAAATTTGGTCATCAGGCTTAATTTGAATTTATTATGATTAAAAGTATGAAGTTATTTACATCACATATTGGCAGATAATTTTAAAGTTGCTCTATGACTGTATTTCTTAGGTCTGATTTGTTTACATCTTACATTTTAACCTTATTTAAACAGTGAAACCTACATTTTGTACTCTCATAAATATGAAAAACTTCCAAATAATAGTAATCCATGCATGTAAAAATATTAAAGACAGAATGATTTTGTTGAAAATGTGTGGTCCGCAAATTTGGCTTATTTATTTACGATTGACCCATTGCATCAAAACAGTTAAATAGCTTGTCTACAAACATTACTCCGAGTTGACTGGTGGTGCAGAGGTAACGCAACTGCTTTGGGTGCGAGAGGTCCCTTGGTTTTTACTTTTTTTGTCCAAAACCTTATTTGTCACAAACTTTTGCAATTTCTTTTGAAATATCAATAAATTAGGTATACTTAACATAAGGAAAGATTTGTGACTGATTATAAGGGTATAAAGATTCAGACCTAGCATCTTTAATCATACTAGCATCTACTGGTATGACTTATTTCTTTGCATTATTTTGCAAAGCAGGTGACCATCAAAATGTTAATGTGTCTTTAAATGTTTTCTCTTCAGCTAACAGTGGCTGATATACCTGGGGCTGTCTTACCTAGGGAACCGGACAAGTGCAAGCTGAATGAACTGCGTTTGTGGTTGAAAAGCAGAAGCCAGAGGGTTAAGTCCAAGGAGACAAAAGCAGAGTTAGTAGTGAGGTGAGACCCAGCAGCTTAAAAATACTATATTATTTAAATCTGTAATACATACCGAGATGTGTGATAAATTTGTGTAAGCATTAATTTAATGCAAGGGAAACAAAAAAATTTTTAACAGTACTGAGACATAAAAAAAATAGGAATAAGTTCTGAAAATGTAACTAGAAAGTGTACATTTTAGCTATAGAATTAAAATCCAGTTTTTTTTAAAAGCGATTAATGTAAAATAAATAAGACAAATGTAGCATTTTTAAGTCTTAAACTATTTTGAATAATTTATAAATTCAAGACAAAGTATTAAAAGGTGATTCAATTTGTCAAAAACACCCAAGTTTTATTATATCGTGAACTTTTAATGCTTTACGGCTTTTACATTTTAACATGAAGGCAGTTTTATGCATATTATATGCAACATTGACAATGTACAGAAATAGTTCCTAGTATTTTACAAAATTGTCCTAGGTTTTCCTAGTATTTTCCTAGTTTTTCATGTTGACTGTTCCTAGTTTTTCCTAGTTTTTTACCATGGTCCGCGGGACAGCCTGGTCATGCCTATCGCCAAGGTTTAAGATCATGGTCAAACTTGAAGGTCAAAAAAGCTTTAAATCTGTTGTCAACGTGGCATTTGGAGGCACTTGTGATAAAACTTTTGATGTTTTTGGGTAAATATATTTTTATCTTTTTTTGACAGAGTGAAGAAATGTCAGGAACTGGGTGAAAACCTTCCAGTTGTGGACCCTCACCCAGACCAGCCCTACCTAAGAAGAGCGAAGGCGAGCTGTGTGGTTTGCTCCAAACAACAGCAGTCCCAGGAAAGCCAGCAGCTTCTGACTAATACTGACACACTGTCATGGTCACAGGATACCGGTGATATTCCAAAAATGTTCACTTTTGTAGACATCCTAAATTACTCAAAAAAGTCTGGGAAAAACTACTATGTGGAAAAACCAATTGACAGGGGATATGCTTTTTTCCATGATGGTTATGTTCATAATCAGAGTGTAACTAATAACAAATCCATAGTTACAGTAAAAGCCAAGTGTTACAGGTCAATGAAGAAAAGTGAAAAGCCACATGACTTATTGGTGACTCTGAAAAGCGATGGTTCTGTGCAAGAAGGCAAATGTTCCTGTGTGGCAGGTGTAGGTGGACATTGTAATCATATATATGCCCTGCTGTACTCAATAGACCATACCTTGAAGCTGAAGTTAAAAACATTTCCAAGGGCAAAAACATGCACAGATAAGCCTGCTGAATGGACAAAATGCAGAGTGGATGGAATTCAGTCCGAGCCAGTCATGAAGGCCACTGTTGTTAAGCCCAAGTATGGAAGTTCATCAAAGGGAGTGAAAACTACTTTGTATGAAGCGCGTGCTGGGTGTGCAAAGGGAAATATGACTGTTCCGAACAGTATTCAGGAAAAACTGTCAAAAATAAACCCTTTGTTTGGTGTAGGCTTAACGACAGGTTTTCAGTCATCTGACATATCAACGCAAATGGGGTTGTCAGTCCCAAAGGGTTCACCACTCTCTTACCAGCTAGCCATAACAGAAGGTGATTTTTGTGTAATAGAGAATATTTCAATAAGTGCATCTGGTTTGAAAACCCAAACATGTACCAATCAGATTCCAAAATTTCCATGGAGTATTACAGATATTGAAAGTTGCAGATGACATATTGACAGAGATAGGGCTGGATATCTCCGCAGAGAAAGCAAATGAAGTGTATGAGGCAACTATGGAACAAGCATTGTCTGACACATGGCATGATGTAAGGAAAAAACGCTTAACTGCAAGTAAATTTGGCGTCATAGTGACAAGAAAAAAAGATAAGGAAAAGTTTATTCTGAATCAGCTGCTGAATGAAGTAGACTTATCTAAAGTACCTGCAGTACTGTTCGGGAGGGAAAATGAAGACAAGGCAGTTTTTGACTATGTTCAATACATGAATAATAGTGGCCGAAATGTGAGTGTGTATAGAGCTGGCTGTGTCATCAATCCTAATTTCCCTTGGTTGGCTGCATCTCCAGACAGGGTAGTTCATGACAGTGTTGCAGGATTTGGATTAGTAGAGGTGAAATGCTCCTTTTCGAAAAGGAATGTCAGCCCCAAGGAAGCCTGCATGGACACAGCATTCTTCTGTGAGATTGTTGATAGTAAATTTTGTCTTAAGAAAGACCATCACTACTATGCACAAATACAAGGTCAACTAGGAATAACTGGTGCAATGTTCTGTGACTTTGTGTTGTACACAAAAAAGGGCTTGGGAATCCAACGAATAATGTTTGATGAAATGTATTGGAGGACCATGAGTAGCAAGCTGAGATGCTTTTTCCTGAATGACTTTTTGCCAGTTCTTAGAGGTTAACATTCAGTAAAATAAGTGACAGTGCTAATGTGAATGTTAAACTGTTTTTATTCAAGGTGCATGTGTTCGATATTTGGACATAATTCTTTATGTTGTATCTAGTTAAAGATCACAATGTTACCATACTACAACTAGTAACTAAGGCATTTTGAACAGAACTAGATCTATTGTAGATAAGTTATTTTTCCTGTATTCTTAAACTTTTATATAACCTTAAAATGCTCATAAAACCATGTTCTTTGTTCTGTTATTTAAATAATCTTGTACGCATTGAAATTAAATTTAATGAAAAATAAACTTTGTTACAGTTAAGTAACTACTAGGTTATTAAATATTTTCAACACATCTTGTATCAGTTTTTCAAAGAGTCTACTAAGCAATTTTTAAAAAAATTGACCATGTTTACAAATTATTCCTGCTAGTAGACTGTTCATGTGAGTGACATTTATGATAATTTGACATTTAAGGCAAACAGAACTCAAGACAATCTGGTCTTTTCTTTGACTACTTTGTTGTTACATATTGTATATTGTCTAAGGCACATACATGTATAGTGCTGATAACCATTAAACTTTTGAAACTTTGTTGAAATGTTTCTTCTCTTTGTGATAATCAAGTACACACAAGGTATAAAAACCTGTATTGCTCTTACTTAAGTAATTAAATAAGAAGAGGATGTAAAAAATCCATTACAAATGTCAGAAACCATGTCTCGACAGGGCTTACAGTGTTCTTTGTTCCGGGAGAAGTAAGTCATGAGTTGACACCACTGGCTTTATTATACCCCGCCAAAGGCGGAGGGATATAGATTTGGCCATGTCCGTCCACATTACACCTTTCCCTAAATTTCTTCACCTCCCATCAATCAACAAAACCTGTTCGGCGGGGGATATCAATTCGAAGAATTTGCTTGTTCCATTTTAGGTTAGAAACGGATATTAAATAACACAAGTCTGCAAAGTTTTCAACATTGTATTATGTGAATCCGCCAGATTGTCATATAATCTTATAAAACAATAATGTATTTATCTACATAAATAATATAGTAATTAATTTGAGTGGCATTTCAGTCAACCTTTAATCAATATTTTATCAATTCTTTGAGATCAAATTTGCAGTTATAAAATGAAACATTATCTCTATTAAGCATCAATTAACATGTGTATTTACAACTTAACCTAAGCAAGTATTTTAGGTCATGATTTGCTTATCACATTTACAAAAATATAACACAGATGCAGGTGAAATGTACAATTGTCCCAATAATTGTCATCACACAAGCTATTGAAATTTTCATTATTGCCAAATCAACAAAACAAACAGTTTATATTAAGTATCTTCATTAATCCACACATATCATAAATCATTCAGTTTAACAGTAAAGTAATACTTGTCATACAAGTAGAATCCCATGTTAAAAATACATGCATGTTGATTAAGATGCTATGTCTGCATTTTGGTACTCTTGTTATTGGTCAAACTTTTTAGTATGATATGTTTACTAAATGAAACAGCATTGTAAAGAATGAGAACCTTACATGACAAGAAATGATTAATAACAAAATCAGTTTTTTTTTCTGTAGAATTTGTACATGGGTAGATTATTAAATGTGCCATAAATAAAAATACTTGGCATTTTCTCATGCTTATGGGAGATGGATTTACTGCTTTAATGCCTTTTACTATGAATTAAAAGTAAAATGTAAACAATTTTGGTCACAAGATACAGACATGGCAACTTAAACTATCACACTTGTAAATATTACAGCCATTCAAATGTAGGCTATTGATTTCCTAGACATGATATGATGGGATCCTGAAATAATGTCAGAAGAGCACACACTGTCCAAATTTGGTTAATGCTTCCAAACAGTGACAGCGGAATCGCCTGATCAAAAATGTGAAATTTCTTTATCTTATTAATTGCCCTTTCCACATGAATGCGCTCTGCTGCAATACTTTGTGTTGTTCTCACTTCACAATCAGTCAATTGCCCGAACTGTCCTAAAAATGGTGGTATGTTTAGTTTCACACATTTGACATCTAGGAGGTCTTGGATGTCGAAGCCTTTATCAGCCATTACGCTATCACCACTACAGAAATCCAAATCCAGAAAGCCACTTCGCTTTGTAATTTCCCTGTCTGAAATACTTCCAAGGTACAATTGAGAAACAAATGTTATGCTTCCACATGGTGCAATTCCTATTAAACCCTTGAGTGTATTTGAACTTTTATAGTTGCTGTAAGTTTGACTTTTTAGAAGAAGAGAAGAGGCTATCTCAGTTTTTATCTCTGTACAGTCAATAATAACTCGTGTGGCAGGATATTTGTCTTTAAAACTTGCTGGCATTGTTTTGTTCACTTGGTCTCTCGAGGGCCAAATATTGAGGGATCCAAGCCGCAAATACAGAAAATTTGCCCAAGTTATGATTAACATGCTAACAGTTCCTATGGAAATATTAAAGCGTCTAGCCAAGTCGTATTCGAAAAGCCCAACTCGAACTCTACACATAAATAATAAAAACTGATTTGCAGGTGACAGTTTTCTAGGCTTACAAGACTGTTCTTTGGACCCTTCTTTTTTTGAGTACATGACGATGTTCTCTCCCTTTTCTCCCGGGTTTACAAGTTCTAAAACTGTATAGAACGTATCCTTTGATGAAAAACCTGTGTAAAACTGAACTTCAGATGCATTGAGATTTTCAATACAAAAACTATTTGTTTCCTGATCTGCTTTAAGCTGTCTAATTTTAGCTTTTAACTTTTCATTCTCACTTAAAGCTTTATTTGCTTTTTTCTGTAAAAACTCGATGTGTTCTAGAAGGACATGTTTGCTTATATTATCACTGTCTACTTGTGTTTGCAATGTGTCTTCAGATGCAGTAAGATCTGATAAACTTACAGGCTTATTTTCAGATATACTTTCCATTGCTTCATCAGAAGCATCATAAAGAATTGTGCTTTCTTCGCGTTGCTGTTGAAGCCTATTTTTCTTTCTTCTTGTATGGATCTTCTGCAGATGTACCTTGTTCTTCCAACAGTCAAATTTAGTTGGTACAGCTCCAGGTTTTAAGTATGTACGTTTGGCAAATCCAGATGTTTCCATGACCTCCTTCTCAAAGTGCAAACAGCAAACAAAAGTGTTGCATGTCACCTGAAGAAAACAAAATAACAAAATAACACAATGCTAAGGATCACCTTCTTAACTTAGGTTTACTGTAAAATTGTCTTCCTGCATGTAGCCGGTAGATTTAAGTACCAGACTAAGTCTACAAAGGATTTTCTAAAAATTAAAAATAAAAATCAAAATAACTTATGTTAATAAGAACTATTCAACATGGTCATATGATTTTCTAAATTTTTAACAAAACACTGGTGCATCAAGGTGTTTGCTACAGCATTTTCAATGATAAAATTACAAGTAGAGAACTTGAAAAGAAAACCATGGTTTCTTGAGACTGACTGAATTAACCAATGCTTCTTATATTGACAATCCTGCTACTTACTTTGAAATGTGGTCCTTCATCTCTTCTTATTTTGTGAAGCCAAACAGAACGAAGTGGGTCCCCTGGCCTTGGAAACCCATGGTAGCTTGGTTTGCCATATCCAGGTATAATAGCGTATCCAGTAGTGTGACACTCAGGAACACAGCAGATTCGGTTTGACTGCAATTGACATGTTTAAAAAAAATTATAAGCTTGTCAGTATGCAAATCAGTATGAATTATATATTTAACTTGCTGATTTATGTATTTGTATTTTAATGTGGTTGTTCTGAGTCAATATAAAACAATCAGAAATTAATAAATATTTGAAGAAAAAATACCCCCACCCCCAATCCTGCCTAACAATGACAGTTTGTAATTTAACATAAATATACCATAGATAACTTTATTACCTTGGTTCTTTTGATTGACTCTACTGCTGTTCCATCTGGCTTTGTTATTCTGAAGCCTTCCTGCTGATATAGCTGTTCAGAGTCTTGAGTAGCTTGCTGACAATACGTGTGGTCCGTTTGCCCGTCTTCTGTCATCTTTTGAACGTAAAAAAATAATTAAATAAACGTAAAATAAGCTATATACAATTGTCTAACAGAACTAATCAAATAATCTGTTGTAAGTATTATGTGAACTTCGTCGATCAATCGGTATCAATTTCTTTTTAAAAATAGCGAAAACATGTGACAAACGGAATTATGTCAAAACAACTCATTTATGGAAAAATCTTTTACTACTAAATGATGCCGATACTTCATATTTAATTAATTAGAGCCCATTTCATCTGTAAAATAAATGCGTTTTACCTTATTGTTTGCATTCCATTAGAAAATTCAGGTTTCTTCGTTATTATTTCTGTAGTAGCTGGTTTGCGCTATAATCACCGGATGACGTCATCGAAGGGGAGGTAATTCAAAACCCGTAGTAACTGAAAGGGTCTATAGATAACCCATCTCCCTCCCAGTCAGTGCTATAAGGTCACGATCTAACCATGTGACCAGGATATAGATAACCCATCTCCCTCCGAGTCAGTGCTATAAGGTCAGGATCTAACCATGTGACCAGGATATAGATAACCCATCACCCTCCCAGTCAGTGCTATAAGGTCAGGATATAACCATCTGACCAGGATATAGATAACCCATCTCCCTCCCAGTCAGTGCTATAAGGTCACGATCTAACCATGTGACCAGGATATAGATAACCCATCTCCCTCCCAGTCAGTGCTATAAGGTCAGGATATAACCATCTGACCAGGATATAGATAACCCATCTCCCTCCCAGTCAGTGCTATAAGGTCACGATCTAACCATGTGACCAGGATATAGATAACCCATCACCCTCCCAGTCAGTGCTATAAGGTCACGATCTAACCATGTGACCAGGATATAGATAACCTATAACTCTCCCAGCCAGTACTATAAGGTCAGGATCTAACCATGTGACCAGGATATAGATAACCTATAACTCTCCCAGTCAGTGCTTTAAGGTCAGGATCTAACCATGTGACCAGGATATAGATAACCCATCTCCCTCCCAGTCAGTGCTATAAGGTCAGGATCTAACCATGTGACCAGGATATAGATAACCTATAACTCTCCCAGTCAGTACTATAAGGTCAGGATCTAACCATGTGACCAGGATATAAATAACCTATAAGTATAACTCTCCCAGTCAGTGCTTTAAGGTCAGGATCTAACCATGTGACCAGGATATAGATAACCAATCACTCTCCCAGTCAGTGCTTAAGGTCAGGATCTAACCATGTGACCAGGATATAGATAACCAATCACTCTCCCAGTCAGTGCTTTAAGGTCAGGATCTAACCATGTGACCAGGATATAGATAACCCATCTTCTTCCCAGTCAGCCAGGCTGCTAACCATGTGACCAGGATATTGATAACCCATCTCCCTCCCAGTCAGCCAGGCTGCTAACCATGTGACCAGGATATTGATAACCCATCTCCCTCCCAGTCAGCCAGGCTGCTAACCATGTGACCAGGATATTGATAACCCATCTTCCTCCCAGTCAGCCAGGCTGCTAACCATGTGACCAGGATATTGATAACCCATCTCCCTCCCAGTCAGCCAGGCTGCTAACCATGTGACCAGGATATTGATAACCCATCTTCCTCCCAGTCAGCCAGGCTGCTAACCATGTGACCAGGATATTGATAACCCATCTCCCTCCCAGTCAGCCAGGCTGCTAACCATGTGACCAGGATATAGATAACCTATCTCCCTCCCAGTCAGCCAGGCTGCTAACCATGTGACCAGGATATTGATAACCCATCTTCCTCCCAGTCAGCCAGGCTGCTAACCATGTGACCAGGATATAGATAACCTATCTCCCTCCCAGTCAGCCAGGCTGCTAACCATGTGACCAGGATATTGATAACCCATCTTCCTCCCAGTCAGCCAGGCTGCTAACCATGTGACCAGGATATAGATAACCCATCTTCCTCCCAGTCAGCCAGGCTGCTAACCATGTGACCAGGATATAGATAACCCATCTTCTTCCCAGTCAGCCAGGCTGCTAATCATGTGACCAGGATATAGATAACCCATCTTCCTCCCAGTCAGCCAGGCTGCTAATCATGTGACCAGGATATAGATAACCCATCTTCCTCCCAGTCAGCCAGGCTGCTAACCATGTGACCAGGATATTGATAACCCATCTCCCTCCCAGTCAGCCAGGCTGCTAACCATGTGACCAGGATATTGATAACCCATCTCCCTCCCAGTCAGCCAGGCTGCTAACCATGTGACCAGGATATAGATAACCCATCTTCCTCCCAGTCAGCCAGGCTGCTAACCATGTGACCAGGATATAGATAACCCATCTCCCTCCCAGTCAGCCAGGCTGCTAACCATGTGACCAGGATATAGATAACCCATCTTCTTCCCAGTCAGCCAGGCTGCTAACCATGTGACCAGGATATTGATAACCCATCTCCCTCCCAGTCAGCCAGGCTGCTAACCATGTGACCAGGATATTGATAACCCATCTCCCTCCCAGTCAGCCAGGCTGCTAACCATGTGACCAGGATATTGATAACCCATCTCCCTCCCAGTCAGCCAGGCTGCTAACCATGTGACCAGGATATAGATAACCCATCTTCTTCCCAGTCAGCCAGGCTGCTAACCATGTGACCAGGATATTGATAACCCATCTCCCTCCCAGTCAGCCAGGCTGCTAACCATGTGACCAGGATATAGATAACCCATCTCCCTCCCAGTCAGTGCTATATGGTCAGTATCTAACCATGTGACCAGGATATAGATAACCCATCTCCCTCCCAGTCAGTGTTATAAGGTCAGGATCTACACTATTTACTGCACAGTTACAAGCATTTTCTGTTGTTGCCTTTTGCACAAAGTTTGTTAACAAATATCTAAGAATTTGCTTTTTTAAATGATAAACACAGCATGGTGAAGGTAACCAATGTCTGAGCTTTAAGAGTCCAGTAAAAGCACTTAAACTTGAGAAGGACCCATAATCCTCTTATCAATTAAGATTTATATTAGCACACAATACAATGGTGGGCGTTTTGAGTACCTCTGCAATCAAATAATAACCTGAGCTCATACTTGCCCGAACAAACTATTACCTTCAAACAAATTGTCAATAGCATGGAAAAGAGGCAATAAAACCATGCCCTATTGTAAGAAGGTAATCAGAAAATGTTTAGCCTTAAATATGTTGTCAATAAAGTCAGTAATGTGAAGAAAAAAATGTATGTAATTTCTAAATTATAAAGACTTTGTATTAACTAAGTGAATATGTTTTAAAACTTTTATTTTTATTGGGGTGGGGTGTCATAAGGGGGTCAAAATGTTAGTGTCCTTGAGATGGTTATCTTCACTTCCCAACAGTACACAATACTTAAGAAATAAAAACAAAAACAAAACATATTTATTTAAACTAAATCCCAAGTCTTACCTGCAAGAAAGTATACCCCCAATACTTTTACATTGAACACATGGTTTATATTACAGTTAACATGCCATTCTTACACAAATATGTACTACCACTTCCATCCTTTTCTTTGCATTCTTCATGCCACTAAATTTGCAGGAATTAATTACAAGATTACATCCAAATTAAAATTAATTAAAATTATATGAAAAATCTAAAGTCCTGACCAACTTTAAAGAATCGAATATATAAATTCATGTATATGTATGGTTATTTTGCAATTGTCAATGAAAATGAAACACGTACATGAGATAAACATGAAAGATAAAAATGTAACATAAGTATAAATATAATCTGTAAGTCTTACCTGCTTTTAAACTCACATCCTGTTCAAATGTTCACAAATAAATCTCCAATCCAAATTCTTAAAATGTTCAACAAAGTAAAACTCCAGTCCAAATTCTTAAAATGTTTTACAAAGTAAAACTCCAGTCCAAATTCTTAAAATGTTTTACAAAGTAAAACTCCAATCCAAATTCTTAAAACGTTTCACAAACTAAAACTCCAATCCAAATTCTTAAAATGTTTTACAAAGTAAAACTCCAATCCAAATTCTTAGAACGTTTCCCAAAGTAAAACTCCAGTCCAAATTCTCTAAGCCTATATAATACCTGGAGTCAAAAAGTCAAATCTTTATCTCTAAGCCTGCTAAGCACAAAATAATAAAATTTCATGCAAAAAGTGTCGATCCAGATGAGCCAGCTCCCAATGGAAAGTTGACACAAACTGTATCCATATCTCCAGCAATCTGTCTAATTAATAATGAATGTAGATGTTGACAAAAATAACTAATAATTAGTATGAGTTAGTTGACGTTAGGAGTTGGTTAAGGGAATGCAATGTCGATCCTAATTCTGATAATGACTATGAGCATTATAATGAACAGCGTGCTAAACTGGTCACTATTGTAATCCATAGTAGCCACACAGCAGTTGAAAAGTTGAAACTTTTTATATCTCTTCCGATTATTGAGCTTTCAGGGTGTACAACCTACAAATTATTGACCAGTCATTCAACAGTAGGTAATATTTACCTACACTTTGTCAAACAAAGTAAGGAGTGTTGACAAACTGTGAGTTAGTCTGACAGCTAGCCTTTGAAATGTCAAAGAATTGAACCAATTTTCTGCTTCCTTAATGCACATTACATGGAATAATAATGAATAATGAAAGGAAATAGCAAAATGGTTTAATATGTATAGATCCAGGCCCTGTGTTCACACAAAACTTAAGTCTGGTTTTGCAACTCAACTCAAAATCTTACTCAAAATCAGACTTAAGTGGAGTCAGATTTTTAAATGAAGTTCACAAAATAGCTCAACTCAATTACCCTACTCAAATCCTTGAGTTGAGTCTGATAATTTGAGTCAGCTTTAGAGGTATCTCAAATTATCAAGTGTAACTCAAATATGGCTGATTTTATGAGGCGACACCGTCGCATTGAATGCATTTTTCATAGTGAACAGATGCTCGTAGACAGAAGTAACCCTCTAGAGGTATTTTCTGCAGATGAAATTTATGCAAGATACAGATTCAGATTTAGAGAGAATAAATAGGGCCGCCTAAACGTTGCCAATATTTTGAATTAAGTCTGAAAATTTAACTCAGTTGAGATCGGACTTAAATCGCTTTGGTGAACAGGACTCAAGTCACAAACTCAGTTGAGTTTGAAAATGGAACTTATGTTTGAGTGGAGTCTCATCTTGAATAAAGTTGAGTTTTATCCTGAGTTTTTTTACGTGAACACGAACCCAGGTATAGGAAATGAATGTTTTGAGTGTGACTGTTTTAAAATATAGGCAATACAGATCAAGAAGAACTTCCATCATAATTGAAAAACCAGTAAGACAAAAGTCTTACTTGTGATTAATTCTCCAGTCATTAAAATGGTAGTGGTATGGCTCCCTTGCTATTGCTCAAGCAAAGGTAAGGGTAGTTCCCTGACAGATTGGCCTGGTGTCAGGATAATGTGACTGGGTGTGGTATCATGCCAGGTGTACACAGCATGCTATATACAATGAAGACAGCACTATATCTGCTTCAGGTGAACACCTTCTCCAGATAACTGAAATACTGTTGGTGGGGACGATAAACCCAATAAAAAATATCTCCTATATAGGACAAGTCAGTGGTGACATGTACATAGTGTGTCAATAATTGGTAGTGATGTGTATAGATCAACCATGACCTCTGAGCTTTGACCTTTGGACCAGTCTATCCACGATCGCCAAGAAACGGAAAGCAGAAGCATACCAGATGCATGACATAGTTGTACTGCAAAAATGCCCAACTTATGTCTCCCTATATACCAATCTGTACTCAAAATTCATGAGAATCAATGTGACAGTAAATACACAAATTTCCTGTAAGTCAGAGAAAAGTTCCTTTGGGTTTCCTGTGGGTCGGAGAAAAGTAAAACAAATTATTTATAATATTAATATATTTTTTATTATTAACATAATCATAAAACAATAAAATTTGTAGAAACACATGTATACCATTAAATATAATAATAAAAACACACAAAACAAACTCCAAAAAGTGTATGTTAGAGGACTAGAACCCATGACTCAGAGATCAACATATGAGTATCTTAGCCCACTGGACTTCCCAAACTTGTCAGCATTCACCATTTGCTAACAGGAATTATTATCAGAAATACATGGTTCCACTCCTTTTACCTGGACAAGTCCAAATTATGTAAATATTCTATGGCTTAGTGCTCATCGTTAACCTTTACAATGAATAACTATTTATAATTTATTTTTTGTTGAATCATTTGGAATAATGTTAAAATAATATTGACAAATAGCGATAACATTAGGCATGTATTTGAAATGTTATTGTCAATAATTCTGGTGATGAATATCTAATCCATTAATTTTATCTCTTTACTTGCAGGAAACATCATTAACCCCCATTAACATAAAACATACCCCACCTTAATGGTTTTTCCAGCAAGGAAAGGGTTAATTACAACTCAAGGACATTAACAAGCAGTTATACAGCAGGACACTTCATTGGCGACGCGCTGGAGCGCGCCGCCTATATATGGAATGCTAAAAATTTTTTGCACATGCGAGCGGAACAAATTAACAAGCATTTGATAGTATTGCGGGCAATACAGTAGTCCCCTACCGTTCCTCAAAAAGTTCTTTAATTATCATACGCTCCTGTTTATTGCCATTTATAATTACTTTATAATTAATTTGAGGCTGAAGTCTGTATTTGTATAATTATGGCTTAAAAATAAAGTAATAAACAAGGAAATCTACAGTAGTTGGGGTTCACATAATTTTTTTTAATTCACCTGGCCTAAATAATTGTTAACTTATGACATTTTTGGCCTTTATTTAAGGTATGAGCACCTTAATGCACTATCATTTAAGGTAAGTGCACCTGAATGCGCTATCCAAACTTCACGATTTTGCAGCAAGGTCATGCTGTGACCTTGACCTTCAAGGTAGCAACCCAAATGTTGTGCACGACACGTATTGTACATATTGCTACCTATTAACATACCAAGTTTCATGCGCCTAGCTTTAATAGTTTTTAAGTTATCAAAGGATCCAGATTTTTAGCGGACAGACAGACGGACTGACTGATGGACTGAGGGTAAACCTATAGTCCCCTCCGGTGTGAACACTGGTAGGGGACTAATTAAAGTTTTTATGAAGTAAAATATAGTATGATTACCAAATTTCGAGTTTTTGCAAACTTCTGACACCAAACTTATAGTTTTTTCTTAATGCTAATGTGCCAAATCTTACAAATAATATTCAGGTATCCATACAACATGAAGTGTATGATAAAACAATTTCCTTAAAAGTTTAAAAAGCAGCACGAATTACTTGTTGGAAGTTGAACACTGTTGTTATCAAGGGAAGTAAATCTCTCATCATACATGATACCATCTCTTGTAATGAGACTTTTAAGAGTTGTCTCTCTTGCACAGGAAATACACAACCAGGCTCTCCTTAATTAGCTAATTAACACCTGATCAATACATGTCAGATCTTAACCTGCTGCAGACAAACTGATCAGGCACAGGCAAATTGGTGTGGATCCAGATCTGGGAGTGGTATGATCCTGATACTATTTATTTATTAATAAGCACTATTTGCTGCTTAATCCTTATCAATATATCTTGTTACAATGCATACAAATTGTTAATCAATAAAGACTTTAATATTTGTTATTTACTAATGTAGCATGATAAGGTCTAGAAGACTGAGTAGCTTACCTCAAGCACAAACACTCTTCATTCTATCACCTTCCTTGGCATTTAAATAAATTGCTTTAAATAATTACTGAGGTCAAATGACCATCTAAAGTGTTTTTTTAAAGGCTGTATTTGACTGTTCAGACCAATTTTTTTTCCTCAAACAAGTATTCTCTGTTACCTGAAATGCACTGAATTGTAAATCCCAACTCAGCATTGCAATCAGGAATTTCCTATCTGAGCCATGCTGCTGATATAGTTCTTTTTAAAATAAGAAAACCATGTGACAACTTACTTTTAAGATCATGTTTTATTGTCATCTAGGCAATCTGCTCTGACATTATTATATTGATTTTAGCAGAGATAACTATCATGCTTATTTATTGATTTAGAAAGAATGAACATTGAGATCGAGATTTTATTTTTTTGCAATCTGTACTGTTTAACCATATAAGTAGTGTTCAATAATGTCTTTTGTTACACTAAAATGATAGTTTATGCAGAAATTATACCCAAATTCCCCAATACAGTGGTAAGATTTTATTACATGTATTTGATATTTGCATACTGTTGGATACCTCCATTAAAGCCATATTTACTCAGGTGTAACAATGTAACTGGTAAAAAATCCAAATTCAATACATAATGTATAATGCATTGGTACAAAAAACAACAGTGATTGTTTTATCGTTAATTCCACATTGATAAGCATTATTCAAGATCAAAACTTATGTCAAATGTTGAAATCTGATTGTAAATGATGTGCCAGTTGAAGAGTATAATAAACAATACAGAACAAACATTAACCATGACTCAGTGGAACAGTCTACAGTGAATTGGACTGCCATTCAAGAGGTCTTAGGTTCAAATCATACCAAAAAACACAGCATTTGGTTATTTTTGCTGCTAAAGGTAATACAGTTATATGGAATGAACAATGACTAATGGTCAAATTATGTGAAGGCAGCATTTTATATTTGTTTCTAAATGAAAAATGATTGTAAATATTTGAATTACAATGTATGGGATGTATACACAAATCAACAAACAAACCATATTCATAATGTAGCTTTTGGGGAAACTGTTGTTATCTGTTTAGAATGGTGTTTCATGTTTTACATCAGTATACATTTACAAACTCCAGAAAGCTAAAACAAGGCTACAGCGGAAATAAATAATTGATTCTGCTAACAAGAAACTTCATTTACATGTTGAAATGATCTGGAATAACAAGCTGTCATGCTAAATAATCCATATAGAGACGGAAAGACTCATTTGCCTATGGCTCATTTATTACTGATACAATTCAAGGTTTTAATTATTTCTATTTTGAGAAAGGAAGAAACACCAGGCATCGTGTTTGAAAATACAAGGAAAAGATAGGGAAAAAATACAAAAAGCTAGGAAAAACTTAATGTTAATGCGAGCTTTTGTTTTACTTCGGAATGTTTATTTTTTCTAATTGCTTAAAATGGAGGAAACTGGCCTATTAAGCTGACCAAAATTTTCTTTTGTAGTTTCTTGTGAGCATCTGAATATCATAGTGCAACCTTTTACCATTATCTGGAAAGGCTGAATTATGCATCAGTAACTACACTGTCAGCCCACAGACTGTGGGCTTAACATCCCTTTGTATGTTTTCTGTGGAAAAGTCTTTTATTAAACACAATTAAAAGTATTGCAGACATTTCTTAACAATTTATCCTGGATAGAAAACACTCGGCATACTAGGATATCTTTTTAGAAATCTGAGACCACAGACTTTAATAAAGCATGAGGTTGCACAAAATTGTAAGCTTAATTCTTCAGTCAAATTGTAAAGCAAATGATTGGTTGGATTTGAGAAAAATTGAGGAATATCTAGCCAGTAGGACTGTTGAGACCATTCTCAGACTCTATCTCATATAGGATCTCAAATGTGTCAAGCTTGAGGAATAGGCCAGAAAGGCAGTGTCAAAATTTGAAGAATTGTTCAAACATGAACATTTGCCACATATAAGTGGGTAGCAATGTTGAAAGCAATGTGTTGGCACAGCTTAGCCTACATGTCCTGGGGATTTGCTTGGGTATGTAGGTGAATATGCTGTGTTTGTAGGCATACATTCATGCCATGTCTCACACATTTCTCAACTGAAATGTTGCTCTTGGTTGTTGTTTTTTTAACTAAAAACCATATAAGTAAAATTGATCTGACCCTGGCAGATATGATTTATGGCAGATCAAACTTTTTTGTTTAATTATACCAGGGGTACCAGGCCACCCAAGAAACATGTATCCCAAACATCAAGATTCAAGCTGTTTCAGTTTGTGACAATAATATTTTAAAACTTTTTTCTAAACAGCCATATTGGGGAAATAGTCATGCCCCTGACAGCCATATTTTTTGACAGATCAAAATTCTATGTACAACTTTTTATTCCCCCTGCCTGCTGAAGCTTCTGTGTGAAGTGTTACGACAAACCCCAGAAAGTGGGCAATCACAATGGCTCACCCTGAGAGTAAGCTCAGTTTAACTAAAAAGGGGTCAAGTTAAGACTGGGTTAAGTTTGCAGACTTACCATGAGTTTGGCTTGAGTGACCAGACAGTCGGGGCAGTTCTTGTGGAGTTTGGGTACCAGTCTGGCATCCATTCTGTAACAGGGAATGTTAACAAGTGCTATATAATCATCATAATGGACAGTTAAGCAATCTGAATATAAGTGGGTACCAGTCAGGCATCCATTCT
This sequence comes from Sinonovacula constricta, assembly GCA_007844125.1. Lineage (NCBI taxonomy): Eukaryota > Metazoa > Mollusca > Bivalvia > Cardiida > Solecurtidae > Sinonovacula > Sinonovacula constricta. The sequence continues at coordinate 67,918,772 of CM017558.1, read as the reverse complement.
AAAACAGGGAATGTTACCAAGTGTTATATAATCATCAAAATGGACACTTATGCAATCTGGATATAACTGGATACCAGTCAGGCATCCATTCTGAAACAGGGAATGTTAACAAGTGTTATATATAATCATCATAATGGACAGTTAAGCAATCTGGATATAACTGGGTACCAGTCAGGCATCCATCCTGAAACAGGGAATGTTAACAAGTGTTATATATAATCATCATAATGGACAGTTAAGCAATCTGGATATAACTGGGTACCAGTCGGGCATCCATCCTGAAACAGGGAATGTTACCAAGTGTTATAAAATCATCATAATGGACAGTTAAGCAATCTGGATATAACTGGGTACCAGTCAGGCATCCATCCTGAAACAGGGAATGTTAACAAGTGTTATATAATCATCATAATGGACACTTATACAATCTGGATATAACTGGATACCAGTCGGGCATCCATCCTGAAACAGGGAATGTTAACAAGTGTTATAAAATCATCATAATGGACAGTTAAGCAATCTGGATATAACTGGATACCAGTCGGGCATCCATCCTGAAACAGGGAATGTTACCAAGTGCTATATATAATCATCATAATGGACAGTTAAGCAATCTGGATATAACTGGGTACCAGTCAGGCATCCATTCTGAAACAGGGAATGATACCAAGTGTTATATAATCATCATAATGGACAGTTAAGCAATCTGGATATAACTGGGTACCAGTCGGGCATCCATTCTGAAATAGGGAATGTTACCAAGTGCTATAAAATCATTATAATGAACACTTATGCTATTATCAAACTTATGCACAAACTAATTGTTGAGCCATGTCTGTCTTTCAATTTTAGTTTCTATATCACATGTAAGAAAAACAACAGAGATTAAAAAAAAGAAGACAAATTCGATATTCTAGTTTCATATACCAAATGGACAAAGAAATGGACAAATAACATGAAAGTGTCCAGTTTTCCTTTCAAGTTAGTTTTTATCGTTAGATCATTTTGTGGTTGTTTTGTTTTTTAAGAGTTGTGTATGTTTTAGGGAGTGACCATCCCTTCAGCAGTATTTCAGTCATCAGAAGATTGTGTTCAATTGAAGCAGTTGTGGTGCTTTGTGCTGCCTTCACTAGAATATTATGCCATGGGAAATATGATTCAGATGTGTCAGACAATTGACATAAAAAGAATTTAACTATAATAATGGATATGGACATAAATTGTTTAAGTTTGAGCATATGCTAGTTTATGCCACAAAGAGTATAAAAAAATACGCCAAACTTAAAAAATCAATAAAATCAGCTGTATTTTTTAAAATCATACACTATTAATGAATGGGTTAAAAAAGAGCTAGGATAAAAATTGGGAAATATTTGTCTATATTTTTGATGTATGGAACAAACAATAAGCTAGAGCCATTGAGTTTAACTGGCAGTCAATCTCTAGTGAAGAGTGATGAAGACTAAGAGCTTGTGTTGCAGGCACAGATGCCTTCTACCAGAACAGGGTTTGCTAGTTTCTGTGGGTGTGAACACATGTCCTGCCTTAACTGTGATAGCATGCCATAACACATGCCTTCACTGTGAAAACACGCCATGAACACATGGTATGGCCTGCCTTCACTGTGAAAACACGCCATGAACACATAGTATGGCCTGCCTTCACTGTGACAGCATGCCATGAACACATGGTATGGCCTGCCTTCACTGTGAAAACACGCCATGAACACATGGTACGGCCTGCCTTCACTGTGAAAACACGCCATGAACACATGGTATGGCCTGCCTTCACTGTGAAAACACGCCATGAACACATGATATGGCCTGCCTTCACTGTGAAAACACGCCATGAACAGATGGTATGGCCTGCCTTCACTGTGAAAACACGCCATGAACACATGGTATGGCCTGCCTTCACTGTGAAAACACGCCATGAACAGATGGTATGGCCTGCCTTCACTGTGACAGCATGCCATGAACACATGGTATGGCCTGCCTTCACTGTGAAAACATGCCATGAACACATGGTATGGCCTGCCTTCACTGTGAAAACACGCCATGAACACATGGTATGGCCTGCCTTCACTGTGACAGCATGCCATGAACACATGGTATGGCCTGCCTTCACTGTGACAGCATGCCATGAACACATGGTATGGCCTGCCTTCTCTGTGAAAACACGCCATGAACACATGGTATGGCCTGCCTTCACTGTGACAGCATGCCATGAACACATGGTATGGCCAGCCTTCACTGTGAAAACACGCCATGAACACATGGTATGGCCTGCCTTCACTGTGAAAACACGCCATGAACACATGATATGGCCTGCCTTCACTGTGAAAACACGCCATGAACACATGGAATGGCCTGCTTTCACTGTGAAAACACGCCATGAACACATGGTATGGCCTGCCTTCACTGTGAAAACATGCCATGAACACATGGTATGGCCTGCCTTCACTGTGAAAACACGCCATGAACACATGGTATGGCCTGCCTTCACTGTGAAAACACGCCATGAACACATGGTATGGCCTGCCTTCACTGTGAAAACAAGCCATGAACACATGGTATGGCCTGCCTTCACTGTGAAAATACGCCATGAACACATGGTATGGCCTGCCTTCACTGTGAAAACAAGCCATGAACACATGGTATGGCCTGCCTTCACTGTGAAAACAAGCCATGAACACATGGTATGGCCTGCCTTCACTGTGAAAACAAGCCATGAACACATGGTATGGCCTGCCTTCACTGTGAAAACAAGCCATGAACACATGGTATGGCCTGCCTTCACTGTGAAAATACGCCATGAACACATGGTATGGCCTGCCTTCACTGTGAAAATACGCCATGAACACATGGTATGGCCTGCCTTCACTGTGAAAATACGCCATGAACACATGGTATGGCCTGCCTTCACTGTGAAAATACGCCATGAACACATGGTATGGCCTGCCTTCACTGTGAAAATACGCCATGAACACATGGTATGGCCTGCCTTCACTGTGAAAACAAGCCATGAACACATGGTATGGCCTGCCTTCACTGTGAAAATACGCCATGAACACATGGTATGGCCTGCCTTCACTGTGACAGCATGCCATGAACACATGGTATGGCCTGCCTTCACTGTGAAAACATGCCATGAACACATGGTATGGCCTGCCTTCACTGTGAAAACACGCCATGAACAGGACATGGCCTGCATGATATGGCCTGCCTTCACTGTGAAAACACGCCATGAACACATGGTATGGCCTGCCTTCACTGTGACAGCATGCCATGAACACATGGTATGGCCTGCCTTCAATGTGACAGCATGCCATGAACACATGGTATGGCCTGCCTTCACTGTGAAAACACGCCATGAACACATGGTATGGCCTGCCTTCACTGCAACAGCATACCAGGGATACATTCTATGTCAAGCCGTCACTGTGAAAGCATGCCATGAACACCTGCTATGAAGTTTGTGTGTGTGTAGTATAAGGTAAGTTTGTTTTTTTTTTGTTACATTGCACCAACACTATAATTTTCATATTGGCAATGTCTATCTAATAATTGGTGGATGAAGACTTCATACATCTGGGCAGAACCAGCTGTGTAGGCCCTCCCTACATGAAAGTTCTCACCTCTCACTCGTAATAGGACTCGAGCCTATACTGTGAAAGTCTGAGAAGTTACAATTTTAACTGTGTGGACATTGGCAGCCACTATAAGATCAGAGGTCTAGCACATGTTATCTCCATTGGCAACCCCTATAAGATCAGAGGTCTAGCACATGTTATCTCTATTGGCAACCCCTATAAGATCAGAGGTTTAGCACATGTTACCTCCATTGGCAACACCTATAAGATCAGAGGTTTAGCACATGTTATCTCCATTGGCAACCCCTATAAGATCAGAGGTTCAGCACATGTTATCTCCATTGGCAACCCCTATAAGATCAGAGGTTTAGCACATGTTATCTCTATTGGCAACCCCTATAAGATTAGAGGTTTAGCACATGTTACCTCCATTGGAAACCCCTATAAAATCAGAGGTTTAGCACATGTTATCTCCATTGGCAACCCTATAAGATCAGAGGTTTAGCACATGTTACCTCCAATGGCAACCCCTATAAAATCAGAGGTTTAGCACATGTTATCTCCATTGGCAGCCACTATAAGATCAGGAATTTAGCACATGTTATCTCCATTGGCAATCACTATAAGATCAGAGGTCTAGCACATGTTATCTCCATTGGCAACCCCTATAAGATCAGAGGTTAAGCACGTGTTGACTCCATTGACAACCTCTATAAGATGAGAGGTTTAGCATGTGTTACCTCCATTGGCAACCCTATAAGATCAGAGGTTTAGCACATGTTATCTCCATTGGCAACTCCTATTAGATCAGAGGTCTAGCACATGTTATCTCCATTGGCAACCCCTATAAGATCAGAAGTCTAGCACATGTTACCTCCATTGACAACCCCTATAAGATCAGAGGTTTAGCACGTGTTACCTCCATTGGCAGTCACTATAAGATCAGAGGTCTAGCACATGTTATCTCCATTGGCAACCCCTATAAGATCAGAGGTTTAGCACATGTTATCTCCATTGGCAACCCCTATAAGATCAGAGGTCTAGCACATGTTATCTCCATTGGCAACCCCTATAAGATCAGAAGTTTAGCACATGTTACCTCCATTGGCAACCCCTATAAGATCAGAGGTCTAGCACATGTTACCTCCATTGGCAACCCCTATAAGATCAGAGGTTTAGCACATGTTATCTCCATTGACAACCCCTGTAAGATCAGAGGTCTAGCACATGTTATCTCTATTGGCAACCCCCATCAGATCAGAGGTTCAGCACATTATTTTAGTAAGGACAGCACTATTAATATTTCAAGTGAACACTATCATTAAGTTACTTCATAAAAAAAACTTTTAAAAAGCTATCTTAGCTAACACTCATGATAAACAAAACATCTCAAACTGTGCAGACAAGTCTAACATCTATTTTAAGCCATAAATATTTTCCCACTATATTTAACACACATTTAGAAATATTTATAGCCCACATTAAGTTTTCTATTGTCTACCTGTGGTAGTTAAAATGCCAAGATTTTAGTTTGTTGTTTCAGGTTTGCAGACAATTTTACCGGAGGAGTGTTTATGAAACATAGCAACATGGAAGGATTATCTCATAAAACATAAAGGCTGTGATGATAGTTGATGTTTAAATTCCTAAAACATGTTTCTTCTGATGTATAAACTATTTTTAAAAGAGCAACATTTAAACACACATAAAGAGACTTACACCGAACAAGTTTGAGAAATGTTTAATTTAGCAATTAATTATAATAATTAGTTATATTAAGTTTCAGTTGTTCCAGACATTTCAGGCATAACTTTCAATAATCTTTAATTTACACCTATAATTAGTTGTTTGCTTGTTTTATTTCACACAAATGTTTAATTAGAAAAGCTTTTCCTATCAATCTCTACATTAAATAATGTTTTCAAAACATACTTTTTCTTTTTATAATTTTTTCATGGGTGCACCTCTGTCCAGTTGATAGTGCAAGTAGAAAATAAACAATTCAAGGTCCTGTCAAATTATGAAAAAGACAATGGGAGGTTTTTACAATTTGTTGGTGAGAGAAGTGTTATCATTCTGCCAGTATTTGGACAAATAAATTAACATATTTCTGTAGAAATCTGAGAATACTTTATAAATAGGAGAATGTATAAATATAATTCTGAACATTTACGTCAGCTGAAAATATGTGTGCATTACACTTACCAACATCTGAACGTGGTTGCATATTAATGAAAGAATCATAAAAACTTTCAACAGGTGCTTGGTAAGAACTGGTTGTAGAGCAGCTGCAACACATTATAGTAAAGAAGCATAATAGGATGATTAATGTCTATTCTTGAGCACTGCATAAACAATTACCTTAAAGGAGGTATCTGACAGTTTATCTTTATCAATATCTTACCATTGCTTTAGGGAATTGTGTCATAATTTCTGCATAAACTCATACTTTAGTCTAAGTAAGACGATTTTGAAGACTACCTATATTGTAAGACAGTATAAAGCTTGAAAAAAAAACCCACTGGAAATGAACATTCCTTAAAAATCTATAACTAAGCATGATAGTGATATCTTCTAAAAAATAGTTCACCGTCAGAGCGGATTACTCAAATGATATAACAGGATCTCAAAAGTAAGTTGTCACATGGTTTTCTTTGTTTAAAAATAGCTAACTCTGCACCGTGGCTTGGACAGGAAATACCTCTGTAATGATGAGTGGAGATGTTTGCTTTATTGTCCAGACAGATATAGGATATCAATGAACAGCATTTGGCAGGATGTTTTTAGTCTAAAATGACTTAATTAAGAAAAAATATATTGGTCCAAACTGTCGGATACCACCTTTAAAGTGGTTTGTGTAATGGCATTACACACACACACACAAAATGCACCATTAAATCTGTTCGATATATACGTTGAACAGGTAGTGTGATAAGAATCATTCAATAACAGTTGCAATTACATTCCAGAGATGATGGCTCCAAAGATTGGTTACTTTGATTAATATATGTAGAAATACATCCCAGGAACACAATCAAGGTCATTACATCCAGCTATCTTGTTATACTGATGTCTGGGTAGAACCACTGGCACACATAGGTTAGGAAGATCCTTCAACCTGACCTGGACTCCAACCCATGCAATGAAAGGCAAGCTGAAGAGTTACAAAGCCCCAACTCTACCACCCAGCCACAGACATAGGTGCCCCCACAAGATTTGTTACAGATGAATAAAGATGTAGATAAGTATAGCATGTATACACATAATATTGTAAAAGGGTATAATGTAATGATAGTGTAATGATAGTGTAAAAAAAACACTGTTATAAATGCACCATTAACAGGTGGTCATAAGATGTTATAAGTGAAAGGACAGTAAAAATAAATTCTTATAAAAAATATTACTATGAAGATAATTATATAATAATATAAGTCATACTATTAATACATTTAAAATTTAATGTAATATTACAACTGAAGTGAACATACATAACAACCAAAAATTGGTGACTATCCATAAAAAAAATTGAAAATGCAAATACCTGTAACTTGATCTACCTGTTGAGGTAACTGTATGATGTAAGGCTTTCTGTTGTATATTTCAATTTTGTTTTTTTTGCTGTTTTTTGCTGGGTTTTGTTGTAGATGTTGATTTCATACTACATGTAATGATCTACTGGTAAATCAAAGAAATATAGCAAAACATTGGAAACTAAAAAAGATCAGTGTTGCAAAATTTTTCTCTGTTTACCTAGGTGAAAATAAAAGTTGTTTGTCTATCTTTCTGAAAAAATAAACAACTAAAAAAAATATATTTAATCCATTTAAATCAAGAAACAATATAATTGTTCAATTAAATATTCAGTTTGAAAAACAGGAAAATGACATCTATTTGAACAAATAAATGTAAATCAATGCCAACGTAAACTGAGTATAGAAAACCGCTTAATAATTCATTGATGCATTTGATATAACATGAAAGTGCTTTTTACAGTAGAATCAATTAACCTTACCCTTTGTTATCCATGTTTCACTTGGATTGTTAATTAGTTCAGTATCACTGATCACTAGAACAAAATCAATATCATGTATATCCTTGGAGCATTTTACTTATCAATACCTGTCCAATAATTCCAGAAAATCTCTCACATTCACACATCCAGGTGTTGACACTTTACAAGGATACGCTAACGCTGACCATAAAACATTGCCATCAAATCAGCACACCAACACATCTAAACACTGTTGTTATGTATCCACCACAATAAACATGTCCCACAACCAAGAATCTCTTATCTCGGGAAAGTTTAATGTTAAAGGTGCACATGCAATCGAAAAAATCCAACAACGAAACTTTACATGCACACCTTACGATGGATCTTCCTGCACGTACATGTCATGAAGAGTGATCATTGTATGTACGAAGATCAATACAGCAGAGGCATCTGGTGAGCGTCATAGTAACATAACTTCCATCCCTCAATCACTGGAGGTAAGCCAGTTTCTTAGGTGCATTTGGTGAAGAAAAGCATCAATAAACAACATTGCCAGCTGTGTACTAGCTTTATTAATCATACCTTTATGTTGTTACTTCTACAGCAACATTCCTAAGGAACTGCTACACAGTCTCTGACTGATGAAATAAAAAAGATACTTTTACCTCAGTACTAAGCACTAGCAAAGATCAAAAACTGTTACAATGGGCCAGACAGTAAAGGAATAATTGTTTTTTGTAGGTCTATTGGGAACAGTAACTATTGAGTGTTCTTGTTTTTCAGATGTCCAAAAAAAGGTTCAACATTACTAAGTAACAGGTTTTTCATTAGAATATTACAGCTACAACACAACAAAATGCATGGACTTCTGGAAAATTGCAGAACATGCACTGAAAACTTTGTTGGAAATTACTGTTAATAATACCATGTTTCTTTAGTGTTTTTCTTTAAATTCTTTTGAAACATTGTTATCCTCTTATCAGGTTTTTATATTAAAAACTTACATTTATAATCTTAAAGTAAACAATTCATAACACGAGGTGACTGGTTTTACGCATCTAATTTACATTTCAAAATATTTGTTTAATACATGTAGTAGAACTTATAAAAAATAAAATTTTCTGGAGTTTGACTAAACATTGTAAAAATAGAAAGTATTTTACTTCTAAGGTATATTGTGTATATCAGAAGAAAATCATTTGGATAAATTGAATTTATGAAAGCAAATATTTATTACAAATATTGTTATAAATGGTTTTATAAAATTCCAATAAAACCTGTGTCTTTAGAAATGCACAACTGACAATTGCAAGAAATGACATGTTATATATACTGGATCTCACCATCACATAACATTTAATATAAAGTCCAGGTTTAAACTGTGTTACAATAACTTTGTTCTTGCTAAGCATGAATATTTACAATAAGGCAGAAAGTCTTGATCCTGATGAAAGATTACCTGATGTAAATCTGCAACTTTATCTGACAAGTCTGTAGATGTTTAAAAGACACAATCCAAGTTAAAATTTACTCAAACTCAAAAGTCTGTGACTATAGAACTTTTGCAGACGACCAACTGAACTTTTTGAAAAACATAAGGACTAAAATATTCATTTTGTATCAAGCTATGTCCTTTTTTTAAAACAATTATACTAAAAATATGATAACCCTACTAATACAGTTAGATTGCAGTATACACTTTTTTATCTGCCAATTATTGCTATTCAACAGGTCCTATTGACCTGTTGTCTTCAAAATGCTCTGAATCAATGTGAGCACACAAAAAATAAAACACCTATATAGACCTACCCCACTTCATTTTACATTGACTGTGATGCCAAATGTGATGCCAACTGGCAACCTTAACCCCCCACCCCCAACCCCTTGGTTATTCATGCTAAAATGGTTACCAAAGGAATTTCTGGAATGCACACCAATCGAAAGATATTACCTTAAAACAAATCATTTTCAGCAGATATATCAACTTCAAGTGAATCAAACATTATTGCTCAGAAACACATTATTTTTGTTTGAACAATGATGGAAAGGGGCAGTGTAAATCATGCTTAACCTCTATTTTATTCAGATAAACTAACAAGCCAAATAGGCACACTGAACTTTCATTCACATCCTTTAAAAAGTATGTATTTGAAATTGAAAATTGTCATTAGAAAATGTAAAAAAAAGGTCTAGATCTATGACCCAAACTTTTGTGGATAATTTACTAAATTGTACCTGTCTAATACTTTGACAATATAAAACAATTATAAATTTAAACAGTTAAGTATTTTAAAAGTTTTAAAGAAGGAAATTATATTTTGACATTTAAATATATCTTCATAGGTTAAAGGTGTACAAAATATTATTTTCAACTTCTTCTCTTCTTTATATTCATTTCTTATTTTGTTTAAGCTTGAGCCAAATCTGAACTATTTCTACTTTGAGCCTTGGCTTAAGGGCAGGTGTGGGGTTTAAAACTTTGAGCTGAGTCAATTCTTGTACACCCGATTGGTCAGACTAAAATACAGTGTTCAAAATCTGACCACTCATACCTTTAGATTCTCAAACTCAAATTATACAATTTACGAACTTGAACACAGGTAGGTTTTTATCTTCTAAAGTAAAATTGGCTGGTCACGATCAGGTTAAGTGCAAATGTAGACCTTGATATTATCTCCTGCAGTTAAAGAAATACTGAAAGTGAAATACACGTAACTGTTACGACGATCTTAAACAAATCAGCGTCCAAGTTCATCAAGGCTTAACAGTCTTTCGAGAGTTTGTAGCATTTGGATCTAGAAATGAAGATACGTCAATTTACTGACGCAAGACAGCTGTGAAACTTCAAAACCATAAAACTGAAGACAACGAATATTGCGCTATATAATGCCTTATACTCACAGTCACCATATACTGAATGTCTTTTATCTCAATGTCCACGAAAACTGACTTAGAACATACCTGTAGAGCTTCGTGTTAGATAAATCAACACACAGTCTAAAGTCAAACTTCGTGCTGTGCGACGCTTTGTCGATGATATATTTTATTTTTCTCAGTCATTTTTATCAAGTTGAACAACGTCAAATTATAAAATTATATTATAACACCGTTTACAACAGCCAATCAGAATACATTACGTCATCGAGCGTCACGAGAGAAAACATTCGGAACTCCTCGGGTAATTCCGTCCTCGGGACAATCCAATTGGAACACCTCGGATAATTCACGAATCATCTCTCGGATGTATGTAGGTAGTTGATTCAGGTACTCGGCTATTTCCCTCAATGGGACTTCTTTTGTGACAGACGCTAAAACAAAGATGCCATTTCAAAGTTTTAAGTTCAAAGTGTTCATTTTTTATGTCTCAGAATACTTTCCAGTCGAATAAAAGCAGCATGTGTCACATGGTATAAAAGTAGACCTGTAGATTTAAGACATCTATATACATATCTATAAGATGATCGATAAACCAATTAAACTTTATCAAAATATGTCAGAATATTTTAGACTCATTTTAGAATAAAATTTACCTGTCAGTGAACATTGCTTATATTGAAGAGTACATTCTGTTTATTTTATTATCCAATTTACCTGTACATTTCTACAAGAGGAACATGGTTACTTCTTACCCCTACCCCCACCACCACCACCACCTCCACCAACAAGAACAACAACAACCAGGTAAAAAGAGTAGAGTTTTGAAAACACATGTAAGCTTTAAAATACTAAGATTTTAAAGTAAATTTTGTCTGTTAACTGCTAAGGTCCAAGTAAGGGTTCCAAACTGTTAATGTATATCTAGTTTTACTGCGAGAAAGATTAAAAGGATCTTGAGTCATATTTTTAAAATACAATATTTTTAACATTGATAAATACACAAAGAATTAATACACAGAAATAGATAAAACTATTGACTCATCCTTAAAACAAAATGAACAGTGTATCTTTGAGGGTTGTAGGCTATTTTTTTTTAACCTTTTAAACTTTCAAAATATAGTTTTGACACTCAAAATACTTCATAAAAGCTATTAAACTTGATATAATATTCAGTAAAATAGACTGAAAAATAAAAACGCAAAGGTAAATTCAATACAGCACATATTTCCAAATTTCGGCCTGCATTAGCTTCTGCCCTAAAAGATGGCTGCCTTAAACTGTCTTATCAGCGATTGTGACATCACATGGAAACTATCTATAAGCAAAGACGATTTTGAGCACTGCTTCCATTGTTAAACAGGAAAATTCGCTAAAAGCAAAATCCCTCTAAATGTTTGTTATATCCAAATCAATATGCAAGAACGAGGTTTTCAGCTAAAATTTCCGATTTCGACATCACAGCAAATTACCCTGATGATGATACATCAGGATCTTAAAAGTTACTAGTCACGTTCTTTTCTTAGTTTACATATTTTGTTCTGTGCAGAGAGGAAATACATTTGTACATGTTTGTAATGGGGGCGCCCTTGGCGAAATGGTAGAGTCGCCGATTTGTTACTTCTCTGACTACTTAGCCTCTCACCGTGTGGGTTCGAGTCACGTTCGGGGCGAAGGCTTTAATGTGAGAATTTCTTCCAGATGACTTGCGGTGAGCCGGTGGTTCTACCTAGACATGTGTCTGGGATCTACCTCCACTAAAGAAAGCTTGTCGTTCCTATAACAATAACAAGAAAAGTCGTTGATGCTTCGCATCAAAGGCGACGCAAAATGTTGAAGATGTAAAGAGAATAAAGCAATATGGGATCAAGTAACAAATACCCTTGAAAGAAAAATGTTTTTATTTGAATGTTTTCAATAAACTATTTATCTCGAAAGAAGTCTACATAATTTATATTCCTGAGATCATACAACAGTTTAAATCAAAATAAAAAGCAAAACCCGACACCGTTCAATAGGTTTTCTAAGATGTTACATATGTAGAGAAAATGCATATTTGCAGCAGCCTGATATTACACAAATAAGTATTCTGATAGCATTTTTCTCGAATGCAGTTTTTTTCTCAGTATCTTATTGTTTATTTTCATTTTGAAAACTACAGACACACACAAATAAATACAAAAAGCAATAAATAGAACGCCGTTTACCGAATTTGGACCCGTATTTATCACGTTTAGAAAGTCCGCAAAACAAACATTCCTTATGTGCAAATTTCAGTAAGCATTCGACATATAGGCGTGGCTGCAATGTATTTAAAAAAACAACACAGAACATGTTTGTAATGACAATTGGTGTCCTATGCTTCACTTGTCACATAGATGTAGGACATTAATAAACAACATTTCGCGGCAAGTATTCAGGTAACAATAATTTATTTAGATGTTTTTTTTGCCCAAAAAAATGTCTAAAATGTTGGATACCACCTTTAATAAATAAAATGAATGCCGAAAACTTAGACCATCTAAATTTTATTCAAATAACCACAGTATTCTTTTATTATTTAACAATGCATATTACTGATATAGATCGACTAAAAATAAAGAACCATTTGGCAGTTGCGTTTGGTAACACATTTTACAAAATACATGCTTGAGAATATGAACGTTATTGAGTTGTGTTCTACTGCATGTATTCTGCCATGGACGCGGCTATATGACAAATAGACTTTTTATTATTAGTCTGCTGGTCAGCCTGTTTTTTTCATGTGATTGATACAGATAACATGACGGTGGTATTCTATAGATTGACTTTATCAAATACGTGTAATAACATCATATCCCTGGGGAAATTGTGCACAATTGCTGCATAAACGTATAATTTTGTTTGTTTGTTTATTTTGTTTATCTATACTTTAGTTTAAATAAAGGTTGTTTATAACATAACTTAAATTGTTAGACAGTACAAAACGTGAAATATATCGCTTTTTAATAATGTCCAGAATTCCACATCTATAAATAACCACAGCTGGGATTTCAGCTAAAACAGATATGGACGTCAGAGTTGATTACCCATATGATCAAAAGTAAATGGTCGGGTGGTGTTCTTACTTTAAAAATAACTCACCATGGAGCGTTTCTCGGATAGGATATACATGTTTGTTTGTAATGAACCACGCTAATTAACCACGTGAAAAGTTAATATTTCTTCATGCTGTATCGATTATATACCCTGTACAAGTCTGTAATAAAATATGTTCTGTTCTGTTCTGTAATGACATATGGACTGCTTTGGTTTACTTTTCACCTGGATGTAGGGCACTTATAACCAGCATTTCGCGGGATTTCTTCAGTCAACATTAACTTATTTGGTTGCATGAGAGAAAAAATGGTCCAAACTGTCGGATACCATTTTCGACGATGTTGAATATAAACTTAAAGGTTATATATGTGCATGGGACAAAAGTTAATCAGATAGCAATGCATCAGTTTGACAAATGTGTTTACACGTTACTGCTAACAAAGTGTAAAGTGAAAGAAAAGTGATTGGAACACGTGTTTATATTCGCAAGAAGAACAACCACTCGTAGACACGTACAATCAAATTTCATCACACGGTTGATTTCGGAGACTTAATTTATTACAAACCAAAAAAATATTACTATTTTTCGCGCAAATTGCGTATTTACTTGTATTATATTGTATTATATTGTCTTTTGATAAGCAGTAGCAGTAGAAGCAACAGCATCAATAGCTATAGTGACATTTGTATTCATCTCGTCACTAAATACGGACAAGCTAATATGAGTAAAGGGAGACAATAACAGTTGTTTCAGTCGACTGGTGCTGTTGTAGTTACCTGTTCTTTCCGAAGAAAAGCTACTTATTTCATTATTTTGAATAAATTAATACATGGATGTAACCTTTTTATAATGTTAACTGAATTTTTCTGGAGGTTTGCAACTTTCGTTTCAAATCAGATCAGTTTCGCCGATTACTAAACATGTAAAATGCAAATTAAGTCTTCTAGTGGACCTTGTATATTTTATGTATTGGGTTTATATTCCTTCCAACTGCATTTCAGTTATCTAGAGACGGTGTCAAATAAGTGCAGATATAGTGCTGCCCTCACTGTGTATAGCCTGTCGTGAACACCTGGCATGGTACCACACCCAGTCACATTATCGCGGCCCGGAGCCTCTTGTACTTGGAGCCGACGCTCTACCGATCGCGCTAACAAGTGCGGTTCATGTTTCTTTATAACTATGCATACAGAGTTGTTTTCTGGTGTTCTCCATTTCAAGTGTCCTATATTTAAATGTTATATTGTTATATAGGATCCAAACTAGTTTATGTTAACTTTATAGCTGACATATTCACAGTCCTTCATTTTGTAAATTAACAGAATTACTTTTGAAAAAGTTCCGATTCCATAAAAGGATTCATTTTTTTTTTTCTGATTTTAAATAATCACGGTAACATTAATTGACAACATTGTTAGCTTATGTGCACTATAATGTTCAATTTAAGGTATGCATGCAATTGTAGACGTTCTAGTGTTTGGAAACACCTCTCTCTCATCATCATAACCTTTACTTTTAGAATACCCTGACAATAGTGTTTCTTTTTTCATACGCTTGCGGTAAAGTGCTGCCGAACTTCTAGCGACTTGTTTCAACGGGAATGCGCGTACGGAGATAGGATTCATGAACCATCACTCTATTTAGCTAGGGAATCAACAAGCAACTTTCAGCAAGACATTTAAACTTATCCATATTTTCTGTGCCGTTCTGTTTGGTCCAACGGGTCCGATACCACCCTTTATGTAAAAAACAACAACATCACAAACTACATTACCATATTTTGGAGGTCATAAAAGACATGTATCTGTAATTTGAAGCTGAATCAATTACGATGATTTATGTCTTCTTTTGAACAATTTTCTTTCATTTAGGCTTGTTGACCGACTTTTGAACAGAGTCTTTAGAAACTGCTAGCAGCATTAATGTGTAAACTGTATTTACAATTCAAGTTTAGATATGGAGAATTAAAAAGATTACACTAAAAAGACCCCAGAATTTTAAAAGATTTAGAAATTATCTATCATGGGCTTACCCTCGTAGTTTCTATTCCTTAATAGTTTAAAAGGAAATCATAATTGCATTATTTGCAATAAAAGACAATAATATTGATGATGAATATAGACATTCCGGGACGTTAAGGTAGAATCCACGTTCAATCATACCTTTCTGCTTCATGGTAGTCGTGGGAAATGTGAGTTACATCGACGTTATTCTTTTAATGAAGTTAAAAAACTATTTGTCAATGTAAGATTGTCGCACTAACCTGTGGCGCATGTTGTTTATAAATTGAATCATTTAATTGGCTGAATTTCAGTGCTGTTTTGGATACGGAGCAAATCAAAGTCTTCATGTATTTATTCACGAGGGCGAAGTTTTTCTAGTCATGTAACCCACGGTATATGTAGGTACTAGGTAGTGATAAAGGAATATTTACCGGTAATGTGGATTCTGACGATGAGGTAGACGGAAGAAAAAAAAACGTTCATAATTTTTGTCTCTCTTATTTTGGTTTTGTTTTGTTTCGTCTTTGTTTGTTTGTTTGTTTGTTGTTGTTTTTTTTTTTTTTTTTTTTTTTGTATAGTTGTATGTTTGTTTTGTTTTGTTTTTGTTTTGTTGCGTTTTTTTTTTGTTTGTTTGTTTTGTTTTTTGTTGTTGTTTTTTGTTTCGTTTTGTTTTGTTCTGTTTTGTTTTGGTTTGCTTTTCTTGTGTGCCTGTTTTTGATTACAGAGTAGCACTTTATTAACACTTAAGCATTGCAGCTCATCGTCTATGAGCAACTAAATACAACAAATGTGTGAATGCGATAAATGAAATATACATGTACAATAAGAATATAAAGGTATACTAACAAACCGTTTATATGATAAGCGGAGGAGTTGAGCGGCTTGAGCGGCGTCGCTGCCCCGATAATACTTCTAGTTGCAAAAAATAACAGTAAAACTAACTGGCTGGACGTCTGATGATTTTGTACCGACAAGGAATTTAACATGTCTGACTACATTTCGTTTCTTATTCTATCACGGAAACACGTAGAACTACTTTATGTCGCGCTGGTGACAGGTAAAGTTGTAAATTGTTAGGTCGGCAGCTTCATATGTGAAGCAGTTACACTGAAGACTGAATACAAACATGAAATCAAATGTGTTGACGTATTTTATGTTATGTCAAATTAAAATTATGAGTGTAAAAGAGCTAAACTATGGTAAAATTTATGACAAAAAAATAAGGCGGTGTACTGTAATATAGACAAATCGGTATCCAATGACATTAGGATTATTTAATAGCACTGTGCCACCATGTTCAATCTTTCAATTAAGTGTCAGCAACTAGTTACATTTAGTACCTTTCGCCATTGCATTTATACAAGTAACATACAATTTCGGACTCCAAATGCAATGAACGCGTTATGAAGAAAGCCGGACGCAATCTTACACAATATTAAAAATGTATACATTTTTACAACAACGAGTTCGGCCGATGCCTTTTAACTTACACATCAATTGAAGTACAGGTGGTCAAACCAGACCCTATTTTTCTTATATTGTAAACATCTTTTCCCCCACTTTAATCAATAATTTCCGAACAAAAAACAGTTTCTGGCAGTCCATGAAGGTAATCCATCGATCATATTTGCAGTAAAACGATGCCAACATTAAGGAAAATTTTCGGATCGTCATCTAATTCGCAGCTCCTGACGCTATTAAAAGAAAATGTCTGTCGCCGAATCTTTAACAAAAGTAAATCTTTTTACTCATCAGTTTTATTTAGCAATATTTGAGTATCAACCTTAGACACGCCTTCAGAAATTTAACATGACACAGTTGACGAGTTATTTTATTATGTTTTGTATCAAACATTGACAGAAGAAAACACAGACTCGGGCAACTTGTTGGGCTATTATTAACGAACTCATGCATAATAAGTCAACTTGTAGAATAGTGTACACATCCGTATTGCAAAGATGTTTGTCGCATTTTAAAAACTTATTTTTTCTTCAATTTGAATACATCAACTGTATATCTTTGTGTGTCTCCGTCGGTCACAACGATTAGAAAGAATAATTTGGCAACCAGCAAATAAAAGATTTACCTAATAAGGAAACTAAGTTTTTAATAGTAATATACGTTCCTAGTACTTACTGTGATAACAGAAACGTCTGCGCCGTTTTTTACTGTTTGGTCACATATAAACAATAACGAAGTTAGAAAAACAACAACAACAACATTTGTTATCAGCCACTCCCACTCCCACCGATAAATTTGCAATAAGTAGATAATTAAAATAAGACACAAAAAAAACAACAACAATACATTCAGGTGCCAAACAACAATAACCATTCTTGGGACACAATCAAATTAACTAACGTGTAAATATTTTTCCACAAGCATTTTAAAAGCCATTAAGTTTTTCAGATTAATGATATCATAGCCTTACTCTTTGACAACAACAACAATATTTTATTCCTTTGTATGCAATAAAGCCCGCTAATGGTATGTAATCACAATCAATCATGATCATAATTAGATTTATGTATAATAGTTTAATTCGTATCCTTATCTATCCTGATCTATTTCCTATAATTAAAAAGGTAATGAAAGAATGCACATTAAATCCTAGTAACACTTATTGCGCCTTGTTTAAATATTACTTGCGGGAACAGACCTTGTCAATATAAGTGCTAAAACAATGTATAACAGAAGCTCTAACTGTACATAAAAGTAATGGTAGCTGTGCTGTTTATGTCTGTGTTTTAAATTATAATTATCGTTCCCCACAAGTTTCTCAATCTCTGTGGTTTAAAATCGCGATTATTTAAGGGAATCACGAGCGCGCACAAACTTACGAGCTGAGCGGTAACGTCAATCATAAAATTCACAGGTAGGTATATCGCCAGTGTGAAATATTTGCCTCGTGGCAAGTCTAATTACTTGCCCGCATTCCATCGAGTCTTAAATTGGGAATCCTGTTCGTTGATTGGCCGAAACGGACGAATTCCCGTGACGTCATGCATATTAATGAAATCAAAATGGAGTCGCACAACAAAAATTTCTCATGAAATATGCCAAGGAGGAAAAATGGGGAAATTCCCCTACCAGATGGCTGGGAAGAGGGTCGGGACTTTGACGGAAAACCTTTTTATATAAATCACCACACACAGGAAACTACTTGGATTGACCCGCGTGACAGGTGAGTAGTTTGCAGGGCCTTTGTTAATCTGTGAAGTCTCTGATCTGACTCTTCGGCAGGTTGCTGTCAAAAATCGGCTCGTATTTGAAGACATTTAGTCCATTTCGTTTAATTTTAACATAATATTGTAGGTATACTGTTAACATTGGTGCATGCGGCGAGTTTATGGGTCTTTTATGGTCAAAATTGTCGCAAGAATGCAAAAAATGTTGTCTGAATTAACTGTCATGGTCGAGAAATTGTCAAGGGAGGTTACTCCATTATCTGTTATGATATTGTCATCTACCACAAATTCACTATCTGCTTTCCCTATGTAAATGTATTTGCAGTTGGCTGGAATCATTAATGACATTTTGCATTGTACTCTTTAACATATTTGCAAACTGTCAACTTTCCTGTTACCCTTGTTTTGCCTTTATCTGATTGACCTACTTTAATGGCTTATAGATCTGCTTTCGATGGGTTTATTGTATGTTTTCTTGCATTCTCATCTTGAATGTTTTTTGCAACCTTTAATAATTTCCTATATGCTTGCTTAATTCTTGTTTCATTTTTGTGCTCTTTATTAAGATCCCTTTTTATTTCACATTTACTTACCTATTTTTGTAACCCCTAAAACTTATGGCTTTTGTAGTAGCCAAGTTATTAATGCAAGAGCCCTCCACATGTGAAATCCAATACCAATCGGATCGTAAATTGATTAAGGGGCATCTTTCTTAGTCATCACCAAAAGAAAATAGCGTGTGCACCCTTTACACCAGAAACTTCAGTTGTGCAGTAAAATCTTGTCTGATGCAGTATATTTTGCCAGCTTGGTGGACAGAAATTCCTGTATATCTAAAGTTCATTCATGGCATGTAGTGAGCGAGATGTTCGTCTAGGGTCGTCCTCTACCAAACACAGCAGGACATTGCTATCATTGCAAAAATTACCATCATTGTGTCTGTGTGGTATATTTGACAACAAACAAAATTTAAGTGTTTGTCTTAGTTCTGTCCAGATATTTTTCATAGTCTTAGT
Source organism: Sinonovacula constricta (assembly GCA_007844125.1). NCBI lineage: Eukaryota > Metazoa > Mollusca > Bivalvia > Cardiida > Solecurtidae > Sinonovacula > Sinonovacula constricta. Next base: position 67,899,026 of record CM017558.1, on the reverse strand, counting down.
TTTAATTAGCAAATTGCTTCTCGCTGCCTAATGATGATAGTTATGTTTGTACAATATATATTATGAACAATATAAACATTTTGCATTGTTCCTGATATGATTGCAATATACAAATATATAACTGTGTAATGTTATTTTTGCAGGTATACAAAACCCCAGTCTTTCTCAGACTGTGTTAATGATGAACTACCATATGGATGGGAAGAGGTTTACGATGAACATATTGGAGTGTACTATGTTGATCATATAAATCGTAAGTTAACTGTTTTTCACATAGTATTCTTACTTTTCGTCTCATTGAGGCTGTAATAATTTGTAGGCTATATTATTAATAACTAGTTTTAGGAAAAGTACAATTAATGCTAGCACATGGGGCACCAATGGCTTAGCTTGTAACTCGTCAGCCCCCTACTACATGGTTTGAGTCTTGATGAGAACTTCCATGGAGATTTTACTGCTAGCATTCTGTCCGCCAGTGGTTTAACCCAGACATTTGTCTAGTGTCTTCCTTCACCATTGCTTTGTTGTTGCCTATATGACCAAAATTATGTTGGTGCTACAAAAAATGTTACTAAAAAATTATTGAAGCTGTATGTCCACCATAAATTTCTCACACACTCAAAGGTTCAATCTGGAGAGATTTTTAAAGGTCCATTATTCTAGATACCTTTTTTTTTCAAAATATAATAACTTTGCTGATTATTCATCACCAATTAGCAAATTCCAGTCCCAAACTTCAAGTGCTCTAGCATTGGATGTTACTTTATTACAGTAAAAAAACGTAACCATTCACTGGGTACACATTCAGCAGGTTATCATTGTTTTACCCAGTAAAAGCGATCATGGATATGAACAAAAGGAACAAGTCATCAGTTAGAGCAATTTTACTGACAAAAGACATTATTGTATTAGATTATTAAGTGGTATTGTCACCAAAGGAGATTTATGTCTATTATTTATGCATTTAATGTATGACATACCCACCGTAACTAATGATGCTTAACCATCAATCCTCCAACACAAAAGAATTTAATGACAGGACCTGATTGTCTACTCCAGGTATGGGAGGCCCAGGGTTTGATCCTGGGCAGCTCTATTCCAAAGTCATTAAAAATGCTTGTGGTACTTCTCCCTTGTTAACACTCAAACAAATATAAGGTTAATTCCTTTTCTGGTTATTCCATCTGTGATAGTACAGCTTTCACATGATAATTTTAATGGTTTGATCATTGAGGTAATTCTGATTGGTTTGTTTTCAGGGTCTAATCAACTCGAGGACCCAAGACAACAATGGAGGAAGGAGCAGGAGTTGATGCTCAAGGATTACCTTGTGATAGCCAAAGATGACCTGGAGGTAATTGATGATTTATTTGCATGCAGAAATAATACAGACCAGGGGTTATAATCTTATAACTAAAACATAGAAATTTCCTTAAGTCTAAAAATGTTCCTTAGATATTAGAAAATTTCTCTAACTCATGAAACCATTATTTTCTGACATGTTTTTTAAACTTTCTACACCTCGCCCCCCAAAAAAACAACAACACATTTTCAAAGGAATGTTTTTTGTAGTTTAAGTAAGAAAGAATAACAAAGATTCACTATGAATTTAATAATAACAGGGAAGACAATCAAATTAACTGTTCGAAGAAAAATATACAACAACCCTTATTAAAACCATATCATGCTCACTGTCTGGAATATAGGGTTTTGCATAGAAATAAATGTCATGGCTTATTTTGACATAAGCATACATATAACTGAAGGATTGGTCAATAATTCATAGTTATTTCTATTTGAATTTAGCTTAAAACATAAACCAAAAAGTTATGGGTATACCAAAATATTAGGGCTGCCTTTAAGATTTACACTTTATTATCTCTGACAATAACCCTATGACAGTTTTAGCAACTACGTCCTGTCAATTACCAGTAGCAGGTGCCCCCTAACCACAACATCACTACCTATATTGTCAGTAGCTTGTAGCCACAATGCTGCATTCAGCAACATCAGCACTTACCCACTACTGGTTATCACACATGCAGTATAATACTATTTACTTGTTATATATAGTCATCAGGTTATTTCTGGTACCCTTATACTAGACAATCACTGTTAGCACAGTCAAAAGAAAGCATTACCAGTCTTCGAAATAAACATGAAGTAATTAAATGCCATTCAGACGTGTAACATTTGAAGATTCGTTGACATGAAATTCATTTTAAATGCCTGAAGTTTGATTTCAGATATAATAACAAGGTCTTATTTCAGGGTTTATTGTTTGTTATTGTACTGTAATTTGTGGCTCCTTCTGTGCAAAATCAAACCAATTTCTTTCTGAACTTACTTTCAAGATAAAAAAAACAACAACCTGGTTTGTCTGGCAACAAACTTTATAAAATTAACATGCCCGCTCTGAAATTTAGTTGCCATGGATGGTCGAATATATGTTAATTTCAATGATTGCTTCAGACTTAGTAAAACATCATACCCAGATACAAGGAGCTTGATCCAAGTCCTTGGCCACAGATATAACAATAGTTGTGTTACAACTCCCTTTCAAGCAAATGGAATGCAGTTTTAAATTACTTGTCAGGATAAATTTGAATAAGTGACAATAGTATGATCAATGACAAATGTTCAATGAATCCTTTGCTATATACAAGGGAAGTAGACTACATTTACCTTTAGTGGACACTGATTCCAGATAACTGAAATGTTGTTTTTATAACAGCAAATCCAAATTCTATTGTACTTGTCTCATTGTAGATTTCTGAATGAGTATCTCCAAAATGTTGGAGAAATATGAAAATATAACTTTTATCTCCACTTTTCGGGGAAAAAAAAAGTAACGCCATCATCTGCATATTGTCCTTTTGTTATCTGCCTGAAACATGAAATACCTTCTTTGCAATCAAACGCAGATCCCATTTCACAAAGGCAGTTGACTCTATATTATATTTATATCTATATATTTTATTTTGCGCAGTAATGCTCATTTTTCAACATAGAATTTATGTGTCGGTTAAGATTTATTTAAAGTAAATTCCTCAAAATCATCCAACAAATTCATTTCAAACTTGCAATACTTCTTGTCTTTTAAAAGTGGAGCCGTTATTAAAATGGAAAGGTTACTGTAAAATTCATTATGGCACAGTTAAAACCCCTTTTTTACTTAGAAATGTCTGTGTTTTTGTGATTGTTAGCAGCAGGTAACATACTGTCAGCACTGAAAATAGTAGAGCATGCTGTCTATTGACTACTCTTCTTATAAACTGCTTTACAATTTTATATCACTTTCTTCCTGGTTGGAGCATATAGTTAGAGACACATTTAGGTATTTTTTTATTCCAAATTAGTTTCAACATCCAGATTTTCAAACCCTCTGTATTTTTATTCATATTGTGTTTATTGCTGAAAGGGATTATATGTTTTCAAATAAAAATAATAATTACCATGTCATTTTTGCATTATAATTAATCTCAATTCACTTATGTAAGACTTGGCTTTACTTAAATACAAAGACTTAAATCAATAATTACGAGTTTTTGGGAAAAGATTAAAGACAACACCATTCTCTATAACATTACATATCTTTTATTTAAAATAATGTAGTTTCTAAATAAATGCAGGTTACTTAGAGAAATAGGACAAAGAAAGCCAATCCCTGTTCTTTATATAAACCTTAATTGGGTTGTAGTTTATCATTCCCTCACTCCAACCTTATGATCCCATTAATTTATAACCACAGTAACCACAATAACATGACTGACAAGGGTTGTGGCAATTATTGCTCATACACAGGAAATGTATTACTGGCATTTGCACATTTTTGTGGATTTTTTCATTTTGATGATAGAAAAAGACTGAAAAAATATCCTTCATTAAACAATGCTAACAACTTGTGAGTTTTGAAAGAAGGGAAATCCAGCTTATACCTGTGGTTCTATTTAGTTATTTTCTTTATTGTCTCCCTCCCACATTTATGATACTTTCACCTGATGAGTAATGGCATGAGCCATGTCTGCAAGTTCATAACATAAGATAAACCCTAGTTGCTAGATAAGTAGAATGTGGGACCTGGTATGGAAGGCTCTGGCTCAAATCCTGCTGCGACATACAACAGTCATCAAAATGGTAGGGTTTCAGACTTAAGGAATGACATTTATAACACTGGCGGTCACATTCACAAATCTTATTTATTTCTGTCATAAATTAAACAATTTCCATGAATTTGGAGGGAAAACAATCCAAAATTTCTTAGATTAAATTGTTTAATGAATGATATTTAGGAAATTTTCTTGTATCTAAGGAAATATTTTAGAATTGAAAAATAGCCAGAAAAAAATAGCTTGACTCCTTATGACTGCAACGCCATGACTTTCAGTCCTCCCAGCAAGTAAAATCTACTGGACTAGACTAGTAAACTTTAAACATTTCCAGGACAAGCTAAGATTTTTATATTCAAAGACCATGGTCCATTTCATTTTTTAAAAGACTGGTGCAAAAGCTGTCATGCTTAAGCCCAAGGCATAATAAGATAGGTTCTATGAATTGTTGGCCGGTTTTTATGATAGTGTGACTAGGTGTCGTAGGTTCTATGACTTGTTGACCGGTTTGCATGATGATGTGACTGGGTGTCCTTTTGTACCATGTGCCCATGGCATGCACAAACTTTTAAAGTAAGACTAAATCTGCTTCAAGTGAACACAGTCCCCAGAACACTGTAGTATTGTTGGTGATACATTTTCTACTTGTTGGGTTTATCATCACACCAGCAGTATTTCTGTTATCTGGAGACAATGCTCACTTAAATAATATGAAGTGTTGCCTTCATTTTGAATAGCATGCTGTGAAGACCTGGCATGGTACCAGACCCAGTCACATTATCCTGATACTGTGAGCAGTTTACTATTCTAACACAAAAACAACACATCATTATATCATCATTGCCTTGTGGTTTTAAGGCCATAGTGTGGCTGAACCTCTGTTGTGAGAAACCATTCCATTCAGTTGGTAGAATGTTTTAGGTCCTCATTTTTGCCACCAAGGAATATAGTGATAATTTTACCATTAATGCATAATAATGGGATATCTGAGAGTTTTATCAGTTAAATGAAAATAAAAACAGTTGTTCTAGTTTTTCAAAATGTTTTTAGTGCTGCTTGGTAACTCCTTTACATATAGAGGGCACCATTGAGCAGCAGTTTACTAAAAGCATTTTTCTTTTGCATTTTAGGTACTAATCGTGTTAGTCATTTAAATGTTTTAAAAGGGATTTTCACCTTGAGCTAGAAAAAGAGTTAATACCTGCACTGTTGAAAGGGATAACAATAGATAGCCTCACCTGTTTCACTACAACATCTGTCTGTTGTTTTCCTTACATTCCTAAGAGACCTTTAAGTGGGCTTACAGGTACACATAATTGTCATACTTGCCATCTTCTACATATCTTCTTCAGCTACTGTCTATATATTTTATGCTTTATTGTCCCACTCACTGCATGTTGTTATTCTCCTAGCCTGCTATGCAAACATTGATATGGCTTAGGCAAATTGTGTAGATTCATATCATCCAGCTCCCTGTCTGACCAGGATCTGCAACATTTATGAAATATGTCTGTATATGTTTTGCCTTGTTATATTGGCAAATATATTTATATTGTAAGCATATGATTAAAGCCAGTATTGACCAACTGTTCACAAGTAAGAACTGCTCAAGTCATGGATTTCAATCCACAATATCTTCATTATATATTTAGCTATATGTCTGTATTTTAGCATGGCACATTAACTTCACTATTTTTAGCTTAAAATCACATTGTAAATTGATGAATAAGCTTATTTTTGCTGGTATGAAAATTGTGACTTGGGCTTAAGTCATGACTTAGGCTTAAGAAAGGTTGGTGAATAAGGGCCTTAGAATATAGTATGATTTCCTAACTCTTAGCTTGCTATATTTGTTAGTAACCCATACTGAGTTCTTAGTTATTGGCTAGAAACTTAATGACAGAGACTCAACAGCAATAAGTACAGATCCTGATCTGCTAAAAACCTGTTAAGGAAGCTATGAGTTAACAAATTTAGGATGATTTAGGGCAGGTTTCATTGCTGGGACATGCAATAGTTTACTCAATATATAAACATTCATTCTTAATAATTCAATGTCTTAACTTTGTGCTATTTAAATAAATGGTAATGTCTCATTTGTATGGTTTCATGTGGCTATCATGATTTTCTGAATGCGAAAGATCTGCTTGTTTGTAGACTCCTTGTGGTTCTGGCTTGTGACTTCAAGGAAAAGCTATGTCTTTTCCTTTATAAATGGTCCCCTGTTGCTGATGGATGGTTGTAGGTTTGCTCCTCCTCTGGCTTCTTGTCCTGTCATTGTCTTATAGGGATTGAAATCATGTAGGGAGGTCTTCCAGCTGACCTGCAGAGCACCAGTGATGTTTGTTGGGGGTACTGCCTGTACAAAAATACCACACTATCTTCCTCATATCCAGTAGATCACACATTTGCTGCAAGTTCAATGTCCTAGAATAATTTTGGTTACTGTAATTACTTCCAGTGACATAAGTGACTGTAGATCCTGGGATGTGGTTTATGTAATAGGTTACACTGGATTTAGTTTTACCCACCTTACTGTTGATAGTTTGTGGTTGTACCTGGAGCCTGATGTGAACAGTTTCCTTATATCCTAACAATAAGACATCCTCTTCAGCAAGTTCAGTGTTCTAACTTTGGTTGGTTTAAGTTTTTGTGTGGATATACAAATATATTTGTAACCCTATCAAACACAATTCAGTAAGTTCAATGCCCTACCCCCCCCCCCCCCCCCCCCCCCCCCCCCCCCCTGGTATTGAATGCAGATTTTGTTGCCCTGAAAGTAAGGGAATTTGAGATGGAATCAAAACAAAAACTTGATTCTGCGCTGGTGACAAAACATAATGTAAGTTACACCTAGGATTATGGATTGTCTTTCATATCAGGAATGCTTTTGTCAGGGTAGATGTATCGTAACTTTTTCTACATTGAGTACATTTAAAGTTTATTGTATCAGCTAATATGATATAATGCTTTAGATGTTTATTGACTAGTTGCAGTCTTGTAGAATCAAAATAAATTTTAATCGCTGTCTAATGAACGTATAGTTCTTATGGATTATTTATCTTTTGATGTTAATATCAGTATAGAGATTTTTTTATTGTTATATAAGAAATAATATATTAACTAAATATGTTCATAGATGGTATAATAATGGTGTGGCCTGAGGTGCCTATTGTAGAACCCAGTAAATTCAGTTTGAAGGTTGCAGAAACCATTCAACCTGGTCTTACTTGGTGAAATCTCAGTGTAGATTTTGTTTACTCTCAAGTAACTTATTAACAGGGACATTATGTTACAATATCTTATTTTTATCCACCATTAATTTTGGAAAGATTGCCATATCAAGGGACTTAGCTCAACTCCTCTTAAGTAAATAATTTAGCAATCAACATTTTAACTGGAGCAAAACCTCGAAGAAACTTGGACAAACTGAGACATTTTTGTGTGGGACTATAACCTAGTGCCTCAGAGGAGTCTCGAATCTTTGTGTGTTAAGTTTAAAGGAATCATTATTAACCACTTTTAACTGCTCATTTACTAGTGCTCCAATTTTAGCTTAGAATATACAAAGAAACATTGGTTTCTTGCTCAAGTCTTTATTACTGTTCAGCCCCTGTCTTACAGGTACTCATTAAAATTGTTGCAAATATTGCACAATAAGTACCTTTAACACAGTGTTTTGCTGAAGTAATAAGGAAAATATAGCCTGTTAAAGTCAGAGGCACCCATGGCATTGTAGTAGACTCACCCTGTTATTGTTGATTAGCCTCTCATTGCGTAGTTTGAGTCATGTAGAAAGGTCCTCCAGCTGGCCTGCAGGGCACAGGTGGTTCTACCCAGACATTTATCTAGAGTCATCATCCACTTAAATAGCTGGATGTAGCTATAATGACCAAAATTATTTGTTGTATTTCCAAAACAAAAACAATCAGATTTATTTCCCTTATCTGGAGCTTTCCTACAGGGTGCCCCTTTACAAGAAGTTACTAGTGGCGGACTATAGTCCTCCATTACGCCATGGGTTTGAGTCCCAGTCTGGGCAAAAATTGTTTCAGCTTACTGCTGAGCTTCACTGGCTTTTCTTCGACATTGGTTTCAAGTATTTTTCCACCAAGATGACAGCAACCAATCATGTGTCCGAGCAACCAAAATCAAACTAAAACCGACCACTTAGTACTGACTGAAAACCATGCCACTCAGAATTGCATGGTAACTAGTCTGACCTATGAAAATGACCATGACTTAAATGTTTACCTCCCCCATCTTTGTTATCTAACTAGAATATGAGCAGTTTAGTTGTCTGTAACTGATGCTGCAGCATTGTGATTGGGTTTAGCCTACTTAGTAGGAAGTTATCTGCTCTTGGCAAATAGTTTAGATCCAGATTATCCAGTTCCCAATAGAATCTTAAAGTATTTGCTTCTAAGTCTCGTCTGTCTGCCTGTCTGCCTTTCTGTCTGTTTGTCTGCTTGTCCTCCTGCCTGAATGTCTGCTTACTTTCCTCTCTTCCTGTCTGCTTGCTAGCCTGTCAGCCTTCCTGTCTGAATGCCTGCTTGCCTGCTTGCAGTCTGTCGTTTGTCTGTCCCTCTCTTTCTTTCTCGCTTATACTGTCTCTCTCTATCTCTATCTAGCTATCTGTCTGTCTCCCCAACTTCTTCTTAAAAATAACTATGAATTATTGTAGGCCAACAACAATATAAAGACTGCCACTGATAAAATTATCTTCACTCATAGTTTGCAGCATCCTCTTCGGACTTTATTGTTTATACGCCTGCAACGGGCTCAAAAGATTCAAGAAATAACAAATCTTAAAGGTATTTATAATGTTTTTGGATGTTCACATTTATTGTTCATTCAGTGTTTAAATTAGAGATACTCTGTTTTCAGATAAAAAATTAAAATCTCAAGGGTTCTCGGAAATGCTTAAATATCCGTAATTGTATGCATGATTTGCCTGGATGTACGCGTATTTTATAGACCACAAGTGTATGTACATATAGATTTCACAGCGGGACACAAACATACAGCCTGTCAGTCTATTACAAGAGGCTGTGTTTTAAGGTGGATTTCCATGTGATTTAGGCCCCCATCAAATCACTATCTGGGTTTGCACGTGTGCAGAGAGATCATTGGTTGAGGTGCTAATTATTGGCCCCGCCTTCTGAGGTACGATGAAAGGTCTCACTTTCTTGATTGACCCTTAAATTGTTCCTAATTAATGTGGGTGATTTTGTACTCTTACTGTTGTGAATTACTGCAATCAGTGTAAATTAATTTGTGACTCAAGTTAACATTTCTTTGATTTAACCTATCTCACCTGATACCTGAAATATTGCCGTAAACAGCAGAGCCTGAACACAATGGCATTTTTCAAACACCAAGTTTGCATGTAAAAGTGACATTATTTTCTTGTTAGTGTGACTAAATTCACCTTGTAGCTAAGGTACTCCATATCAATATGTAATGAAAATAGGATGAGTTCAGGCCTGGGTATGTTGTTGAATTGCATGCTTACAACAAGAAATTAACATGATTAACAATCGTATCATTACAATATTATGTGTGTTTTCACTTGCCAAACATATTGCACATTTCTTCAGTTCATTGTCAAGGTCGTATATCAGTCCAAAAAGTAAACAAAAGTAGAATATTTTAAGAATATTAAATTGTAATATTGATCGTTTCAACAACATTATGTCAACAGTAATTTATTGATAACCTATTGGTAATAAGTTTTTGCATTTATGACCAAACTAACATAAATAAAACCTATGTTGTAAATTTGAGTAATATTTGAGACAGTTATGAAAAACATGCATAAATCATGTTATGTATGTCAAAGTTAAGTAAGTCAAAAACCATGGTCAATAAAATAATTACGATTCATAAAAACACAAATGTTTTCTTTAATTCAGTTCCTACCTTATTCAAATTACACCTGCAAGTCATAAGCTTGTATTTTAATTATGTGCACCATATCAAATAAACTTGAATGTTTAAAACTGAAGAGAGGCAAACCAGTCATCAGCTAGAAAGATATTATAATTTTAAACATATTTACCTGACAATAAAAAGGGTGAAATAAATATATATTTACGTACATACACACATATAACATCCTTCTTTGATATCTATTCTCCCATCGAAATAGATTTAAATGATAAAATGGGACACTGAAGATCTTGGCTCATACAGATACATCTTGTATTTTCAGGCATTCATTTATTGCTATGTTTTGGAAAGTTTAAGTACTGACTAAAACTATTTTCTCAAGCATAAGAATTATACTGTTGACTTCAAATAAATTATTTTATTGTTTTTATTGGAACAGTTATCAATATTTATTACAGAATGTAAAAATAAAAAGTTAAATTTTGTGTGCATCTATTGTTATTTCTGAATTTGACACTGTGCATACATCTTAACACATTAAAAAAATAAGTGTCTGAGCCTGTGCGCGCTAACAATGGGGACTGCAACTTTTTTTTGACTGGGACCTGTCCTAGTGAGCAGCCTGATCTCTTATATATTATGTTTCTGTAACTATGGAACTACTTTCTGTACTTACACATTCAGATAAGTACAGCAATGTAAACAATACCACCATACATCTATATCTTAAACATTCACATGGATTCAAAAAGTAGCTGGATTACTAATTGACATCATCTAATTTATCAACATTCGACTATTTTATCTTTATTCCACTAAAGGCAGTTATATTTCACAAACTAAGTGTGTAGCTAGTTTGAATCTTTTTTGACATTCATACCCCAACTTTAAATCTGACATCATATAGAGTTAATTACATATTGTAGTCTTAGCAGCTGACAGTGTGAGTTTGTACCTCGCTCAGTCTTCCATGTTTCCCCAAACACACTGTCTCTATCTATCTCTGACTGCCTTGCTCTCTCTTTCTCTCTTTCTCTCTCTCTCTCTTGTCTGCTGGTATTTGTGATGGCATTCCATCCAGCAAGTGTTTCCCAGCCAATCTGCACCAGGGAGGGGTACCCACCGGCAGAATGCTAGTGAGTCATACATGGGTTATGTGCCCTTGAACATGCTGCCAAACTTTGTCATATTTTATCCTACCTGGCTGATCTAGTCCTTGTGGGCCTTTTCCTCAAAGTATTGAACTCTTGTGTATTGTTGTCTTGTCTCTTTTTTGTGATGTGCAATATATATTTTCACTTTGCCATGTGCCTGAACAAGTTAGAAGAAAGAATAAAATGTTCTTATCAGAAGAGAGAAAAACAATTCTGTTCTGGTCTGTTTTTTCTCAGTGCAGGTGAGATGTTAGGTTGTACCTATTCAACTTAAATACATTGAGCTTCTAAGTGTTCTTTACAATGAAATAAACATATACTAATGTGGGAAGGTCTTCTAGCTGACCTGAGATGTTCTGGTAGTTTTAATCAGACATTTTTCTGCAGTTTTTCTCCACCATGTTAACCAAAATTGCTCGTTAATGCTATCAAAACCATAATCATGTCATGATTTATTTAAAAAAAACATGCACAGACTTTAAACCGTTGACCCAAGATTATTTGTTCAACCTCATGCCACTGACACAATGGATTCTGTGGAATAATTTCCTTTAAAACTACTAAACAAAAAGCAAAACAAATTTGTTTATGAGGCCCATGCACAGTTACAAAGGAATGTCAGATGTTACAGAATTAAATAGATCCAGTCAATCTTACTTAGTCTGATCTGTGTCAAAATTAGTAACATCATTATCTTAAGCTACCCTTTCCTTGCTGAAAAACACCATTTACATCATTAAACCTTAGCTTTGCTGCATTTTGTTAAAACCCCATACTAAATTATCAGGGTTCTTTGCTTTAATATTACATATGTTACATTTCAAAGTTGACATACTTATAAACAGAGACTGAGCAGCAAACAGTGTTGATCCTGAGCAGACAGACCCAAGCAGGGAGCTGGCTGAACATGATTTACACTATTTACCTAAGCTTTATAAAAACACAAATAGCGGGCTAAAAGTCAAACATTGCCCTCTCAATGCTCAGATTTTAAATTCTTTGAACACAATTTTTGTGTGACAGTGTGTGTGCATGCACGTGTGTGCATGCATGTTTGTGTTTAAAAAGCAAAGCTAAAAATAAACACTTAATGAGTGTTGCGAAATAAGAGTGTATGAATACAGAAAGACAGTATGAAGTGCAAAAGCCACGGGGTGACTAGCACTAAAGATCAATGATATGTGTGTCTGCAGGAGCAAGAGGAATGCATTTCTTCTCATTGTTCGTTGTTTACTTCCTGTTCAGATTATATCTTTTACCATCCCCAAAACACTGCCACACCTAATCAGTTATTATACTTACTTCAGCTGGGCTTTTATCTGCAAATTGGCATGCACCTTAGGAAGTAATGTGTCGCACTGTAGCCCTGCCTCATATTAATTTGTAGATGTTGGTCAGTTATATGATAGGCCACCGTGTTTGTGGTTTATAACTTTTGAACCAGTTAGTCCAACTTCCTCAGTATTTGTTAGGAATTCTGTAATTATGTGTTCATGAATTCCTATAAATTCTGGATGCAGTGGGTCGATGGTCACATCACACTGCCCTTGAATGTGACTTTTGTTTCAATATTGTGATAGTAACAAGTAGCTGGCCACAGTTAATTTTGGTTTTTGGTAAAAAAATATGCAAGGTCAAGGTCACAGTGTTACAGTTATCTTATGTGACTACTGCTTTTGACCAATAACTAGAGACTGCTTGAACTGTAAACCTAAAGCTTGGAATAGGCAAAGGATTGGGAAGATTGGACAATCTCTATTGTCTGTTTTTTGTGGTAAAAGGTCAAGGTCACATGGGCCATGAATGTGATTTATTTTGTTTTCATGAGGGTGGAGACACACATTTTGCAAACAGCTCCTGTTTAGTGGTTGTAACTTTTATGTGTTGAGTTATCTGGATGTACTATGTACATATATAATTTATATAATTTAATGGCCATGCTGTATGATTTTAACTATAACATTTTTATCTATTTCAGGCCAAGAAGGAGATCTACTCTGTGAAGGAGCAAAGACTCCAGCTGGCCCAGGATGAGTACCAATATCTCCATGACACCATGACAGGCTGGAAGTCGTCTCGCACCAGCTGTAAGTTCATCACCTTGACTTGTTACACTTGGTCTATCTGTACTTAGAAAGCTGCAATTCTTAGTCTATCTGTACTGGAGAAGCTGCAATTCTTAGCCTATCTGTCACGGGAAAGCTGGGATTCTTAATCTGTATGTACTTGGAAAGCTGCAATTCTTCGTCTATCTGTACTGGGGAAACAGCCATTCTTAGTCTATCTGTACTGGGGAAGCTGCATTACTTAGTCTATCTGTACTGGGAAAACTGCAATTCTTTGACTATCTATAGTGGGGAAGCTGCATTACTTAGTCTATCCGTACTAAGGAAGCTGCAATTCTTAGTCTATCTGTACTGGGGAAGCTGCAATTCTTAGTCTATCTGTACTGGGGAAGCTGCAATTCTTAGTCTATCTGTACTAAGGAAGCTGCAATTCTTAGTCTATCTGTACTAAGGAAGCTGCAATTCTTAGTCTATCTGTACTAAGGAAGCTGCAATTCTTAGTCTATCTGTATTGGGGAAGCTGCAATTCTTTGTCTATCTGTACTAAGGAAGCTGCAATTCTTAGTCTATCTGTACTGGGGAAGCTGCAATTCTTTATCTATCTGTACTGGGGAAGCTGCAATTCTTAGTCTATCTTAGTCTATCTGTACTGGGGAAGCTGCAATTCTTAGTCTATCTTAGTCTATCTGTACTGGGGAAGCTGCAATTCTTTGTCTATCTGTACTAAGGAAGCTGCAATTCTTAGTCTATCTGTACTAAGGAAGCTGCAATTCTTTATCTATCTGTACTGGGAAAGCTGCAATTCTTAGTCTATCTTAGTCTATCTGTACTGGGGAAGCTGCAATTCTTAGCCTATCTGTACTGGGGAAGCTGCAATTCATAGTCTAACTGTACTGGGGAAGCTGTTTTTAACAGATATTGTTTGGGGCTGCCGTGTTCCTGATATCCATTTCTGACTGAATGTGTTTCAGTATATGGGTGTAAGGTGTACATTCCTTATAATTTATTAGAAACCACTACAAAATTTTAGTTATTTGCTAACAACAACATGCAGAAGTAACATTGTATATTTGCAGCAAAAAAGTGCAGATCCTGATCAGCAAGCTTTCAAAGTGCTTGTTGATCTGGACCTAACACTGTCTTCTTGAGATTGATCAATTTGTACTTAGCAGGTTTTGAGATAAAATCTGCAGTATTGTACTACAGGTAGAGATGGGGAAGAAATACCAGACATTCATTGTAGGTTAGATGTACAATGTTGACTGGGCTAGACCTTGAGCATTCTCTCTTGGTGCATGGGCTTCTTAAGTCTCTCGCAGGCAGCATTGCAGTCACGTGGCAGTAGTGGAGTGTTTATTGGAGAAGAAGTGAGAGACAATATGTTGTCATATAAAAATGTTATTTCATGTTTGAGGGTTTCTTGTCTTGGAATATCTCACATGGGCAGACGGAAACTGCAGTCACCTAGCAATAGAGAAAGCATTTTTAGGAGAGATTACCTGTATGCGATATTGTTTTCTGAAACCATGATATAGCATGTATGCGGCATTCTTGAAGTAAAGGTTCAGATTTTGTACAATCAGGTGGCATTTATTAACTTCTAAAAAGTTCCTTTATGTTGGAGCAAAATGTATAAATAAATGTATACTGGGCTATTATAGTCAGGTAGTCTTACTGCAGCAGGTCTCTCCAAAGTTAATGGCACCTAGGGTTGCATTTTTTTTTATTAAAAAACAGTGTGAGACCTCTTGTCTTCTGTATAGTTCCTGTGAATCCTTATGCCCTGCAGTCCCATGCTACTATTTGCTGCCAGTTATATGACAGATCTGTAATGTATTTTGTTCTCTGCAGAAAAAAAAATTCATTGAATGTTCATGGGCATGTTATTCTTGAGTGCTTGGAGTTGGCAGGGAGCACTGTTATTTTCACAGTGGTATGAGAGGCTACGTAAACAATATACTGATCTCTATATAAGCTCCTTAAATATAAGAATCAGTTTATGGTCAGTCCCATATATAACAAAGTCCTTTATTATGTTAAACCTATAATGGTTGTTTCCATCCTGGTTGCTATGAATAAGGTTATTGGGTGTGGTATCATGTCAAGTGTTTATGTCATGCTATTGAAGTTGAAACAGCATTATATTTACTTTAAGTAAAAGTGTCTTGTCCATTGAAATAATGTCTATGGGATAACTCGGGTTATCTGACATTTTGCAACTGTCTCTACCCCAGATACACCGGCTTTAGCAGTATTTTATTTTTGAGAAGTGACTGTCTCATCTGTTTTGTCAGTATGATGCTTTTTCATGTGTGTTGCCATATTGCTTTTGTTGCCTGTTTTGTATAAAACATCTGAGAAACAATGGCGGAAGGTTGTTACATATGGAATGTAAGTTGTATTTTGTTTGGAACCAAAATGTGTCCAAACCTTCGATGTAAAAGTTGGCGGATCTTCATTTGATATTGGATGTCATATGTCAGTGCAGTAGTGGGTAATTTGCTCACAAAATGGATTAAAGTAATGTTGGATTTTACCTTACCATATCAAATGGTTCATACACTGATTCTTGAAAAGTGAACTGTGTACCAAACAGTGAAGCTAGAACCATTGGCATACCATTGGACGGTACATCATTACTCCCCTAATTGGAGTAAACCAATTACAACTTGTTCTATTATCAATAAGTGTTGACTAATGTGGTTTTTGTTCCATTATCAATAAAAGTTGTTTAATGTTGTTTTGAACTTGCTTTATAATTGACTAGAGATAAACTAGTATTTCAACAAGCTATTCTAAGAACCATGCATGCTCTGTTCATCTCTCAAATGCATAATGCAAGTATTTTAAGAGATTCTTTAAAATCCTTTACCTTTATTTTGTGGAAACATATCTTATGTGGGGTAAGTTTAAGGTGAATGGAATCAAAAAAAAAATTCTAGCAAGATCAGGTTAAACTGTTTTAATACATTACACACTAATCATTATAAGTTGTAATAGTAAATGCATTCTTGCAGATTGTATTGGAAAAAATGGATACTTGATATAATAACAACAATCTGCACAGCTTTTGTCTGCAAATGTCTAAGACTGCTTATAAGAACAGGTAAAAGTAATTAGGCATGAGAGAGGTACTTTCCTTCTCATGCACACTTTCAGTGCCTGGAATCCTAAACCTGCTTTGATGTTTGTAAAAATAATAAAGTGTTAACGACCTATACTGGTGGTTCCAATCATTTAGATCAGTGAAACCCACCTGCATTTCCTCAGGGGTACAAGTGCTTTATGGTGCAGTCTTAAAATGCCTTAATATTGGTCAGGGGAAACTGTCAGGAGAGATATTACTGCAAGAAACTATTTTCCAATTTATCTTTAATGGTGCAAAACCAATATTTTGATTAATACAACTTTGCTGAGACACAATCAAGGTTATTATGACAACACCTAGATTGTGTTGTTTAAGGAAGACTAAGTTGATAGTTATATATCAAGGTAGAACCACTGGTGCACCACAGTTCAACTGAAAGATATAAAGAATGGAATGTGTCTGGGTTCTTTCTCATCAATAATAACTGCACATTGCCAACATGACCAAACCAAAAAAATGAAATCTACAAACATGTGTGCCTATGGCATAGTGGTTTTATTTGTTGGTTAGGCCTGTCTACAAGTTGTTTTGTTTGCCAGAAAAAAAGGAAACTGAAAAGAAAACCTTGAACCACTGTAATTGCTGCATTATGTTAACTTTATGCCTGACAGACAAAAAATTAAGTTCCTATGCATTGGTCTTCATGCAGTTCTTAAATTTTACTTGTGATGATATCTACTGCATTATTAAACTTGTTAATTTTGTCCAATTTTTTTTATTTTATTCATTTTACAAAAATACTGGTTACCTTTTATTTTATTATGCTGAGAACTTTAAGATGAGGGGAGACTAAAAACCTTAGTTATTTTATCTCACTTCAACCAAAAAAAAATTTAATAACATCACTGAGAAATTTCTGATTTAATGATTTTATTAATGAAATTTAAGATATTTTCCTATATAAGAAATAATTTGAAATTTAAGTCAGAAAAAAATAGCTTTAATAATGCGACCCCTGATTGAAAGTACTTTAAGAAGTGCCAACCCTCACACTACGTGGGTTTCAGTCTTCAATAAAAATCATTTTTGTGTAGACCATGTGTAACAATTAAAGCTAAGCTACTGTGCAACTGACCGGACCTGGAAGCGCAATCAGTAGAGTTTCGGCTCCAGGTATGGAAGGCCGTGGGTTCGAACCCAGGCCGCGGCATGCCAACGTCGTAAAAGTGGTAGTGGTATACCTTGCTAACGCTCAAGCAAATATATGCTTAGTTCCACAACTGGTTGGCCTGGTGTCTGGTTAATGTTGCTGGGTGTGGTATCATGCCAGGTGTTCACAGCATGCTATACACACTGAAGGCAGCACTATATCTGCTTCAAGTGGACACCATCTCCAGATAACTGAAATGCTGTTGGTAGGATGATAAACCCAATAAACAAACATGCTATACACAGTGAAGGCAGCACTATATCTGCTTCACGTGGACACCATCTCCAGGTAACTGAAATGCTGTTGGTAGGATGATAAACCCAATAAACAAGCAAACTTTACATCTGTGGTTCTACTCAATTGAATTTTTTCTACTCCATAGAGTAAATTGTCTTGTTCAATTTTAAGTTGGTGACATTTTGTTTCAGTGAACTCCAACTCCAGCTTGGGAAGCACCAAGTATGATCCTGACCTTCTTAAAGCCGATGTGAACCTGGCCAAGAAACGAGTGGCGAGACTTAAACATGAGTTGGAACAGATTCGAGCCGAGATGAACTTTAAACAACAAGGCCTTGATACTCTTGTCATGTTAGTTTGAACTCATTGTCTCTTTATTGGCTAACTTTTTTGTCAGAATTTTTATTCCATTTATGACATGAGAGTTCAGACTGAAAGTCTTTCAATTTGCAAATTGATGCATTTTTTTTTTAAATTTTCATATTATACAAAATAGAGCTTGTTGTCCCCAAACTTGTAGTTTGTATGCTTTCTTTTGATGTGTTCATTTTGAGTATAAAATATTTATTTTATTTATTCTTAATTGGGGTAAGCCATATATATAAGAGAAAAGAACAACTATCTTATTAGCTTGAATGGCCGTCTTTATGTGTCTTTAGTGTGTAGCCGTTTCTCTCTTTGATGTAGAGTATTACAAAACACAAAATTAAAAACATTTATCTTATAAATCAGCAGTTTATTACAATGAAGACCATGGGTTCTCTCAGACTGTGTGAGGATCAGAACACATAATATAACAAACAAGAAAAAATGCTGCTTACAAAAATGTTTTGTCTCCATTGTTCATTTTGCTACATGTATATTATCAGCTCATGTATATTTTAAAGACCAACCAAGTGTCTTGTCATGGAGAGAATAAACAGAGACTGATTTAAATTGAAATTAAATGTTAAGAGTATCAATCTGACTAAAACTAAGAGCACACTAATTTTTATTCTCAAAGCCTATTTTCATACACATATTTTTAATAATCTTTAATGTACAGGTCAAATCAGAAACCCCTCCAACCAGGCAAGCAAATATAACAGAGGCTTAGTGTTAAGACAGTGGTGTCTGATTAAGACTAAACCAACAATATCAAAT
The DNA here is from genome assembly GCA_007844125.1 of Sinonovacula constricta. Lineage (NCBI taxonomy): Eukaryota > Metazoa > Mollusca > Bivalvia > Cardiida > Solecurtidae > Sinonovacula > Sinonovacula constricta. The sequence continues at coordinate 67,880,127 of CM017558.1, read as the reverse complement.
ATTTATTCTCTGAAAAGCTTATTTTTACCTGAAAAAAATTTCTTAAAATGACTTTTAATGTACAGGGTGGATCAGAAGTTCTCTAACCAGGCGAGCGGGTACAATGTGGACGAGGCTAGAAGAATCATGGAAGAGATGTCCAAGATTCAGGACAGGCTGTCGTCAGGGGAACAGGAGCGGGTGGAACTCATGCAGGTCAGTGTTTACTATAATCCTGTTAAGTGGGTGTTGATATGGCTTTGGCTTATGATGCGGATCCGGATCTTCCTGCTCTCAGTCCCCGGTAGCTGTCTGATCAGAATCTGCACCATTTATTGCTGAGGATCTTGTAGTGTATTTTGTGACCTTTAGATGTCATAGTTATTGATAAGATATAGCATGATTAGGGATAATATGGGTCATAAATATCTCTTGCTCCAACTCATTAGATTTAAAAGGCAATCTTTGTCACTGCTAAAGTACTGAGATCCTATCCAAAAAGTATTTAATTTTCCTATCTTGATCTAAGTCTAAGAAATTTTCCTAAATTTTGAAAATTGTATTTAGATATATGAAAATATCCATTAAAAAATTAAAATAAGTAATGTTTTTTCTTCTTAAGAAATGTCCTTTTTCAATTTAAATGTGAAAAAAAATAATGTAAGTTTATTTATTGTCCTGCATCACTAAGTCACTAAGTCACAAGTACATTTTGGCTCAGAGGAAAATATCTTTGCTATGGTAACTCTTCCAGGCTCTGCACATCATGCTGTCCTTGTTAAACTTTATTGTCATACTGATCATTTCTTCTTCATTTTTCCTATATATTCAGTCCTTGGCCCGCTTGAAGGAAGATTTTCTACGTACAAAGATAGGAGGTTCTTCCCCTGATGTTTCAACTCTCTCACTGGCTCATGATCGGTCAACAACAGCCTCTCAAACAGATCTTAGAGGAGAGGTAAGTGTCACGGAAACTTTACTTAAATAGATGCGCAAATGTTTGTCTCTGTCAGAGAGATGATAATTAATTGAGTAATTCTCTTTGTTAACAGCCATGTAATTTTGAACTTCTTAATTATCATTGCTGTGAAAAGGGGTGTCTAATGTGATCACTGGGGATAGGAACAGTAATGCTATAACAAGAAATGACTATAACAGGAATTCATGGCTGTTCGGCCAGATAGTTTTATTGTTAAAGAAAAGAGCTTAGTTTGCCATATCAGTGCAGCTTGTAAAGATGGTGCAGCTAAAACGGAGGCAAAACAACAATCATCTAGTCTGGTTCCCAGTATAATCATCTAGTCTGGTTCCCAGTATACAAATCTATAGTCGGGTTCCCAGTATAATCATCTAGTCTGGTTCCCAGTATAATCATCTAGTCTGGTTCCCAGTATAATCATCTAGTCTGGATCGCAGTATAATCATCGTCCCTTTTTAAGTGCATGCTTTCTTTAGTGCCATGGATGCTGCACATCCACTTACATTACTCTTTTTGAAGATGGCTGTTTTGTGGCCTGTCCATGCTCTAGGCAGAAGCACTATTCATGGTAGTGCTGTCCAGGAGCAATGTTCAACAGACTGACAATTTATGTTAAAAGAACTTCCAAGATTTTTTTTTAAATCAAAGTTGGCAAAATCTGGCATTTATACTCTTTATTTCTGACATTTTTACATTAAAATTCTGCCTGTTTAATATTACCCAGTTTGGACCTTGTAGTTTGTGAGAGATTAAATTAAAACTAGAGTATGCTACAATTCGAGTTTATGCCGGTAATTAATGACTTTACTAAGACTTCCCTTCTAATTCATTTTTAATTATCTTCCCTGTCCATTTTGAGTCTGTTGAGTATGTTCCTGTATAGTTCAGAATTGCTATATATGTTTGCAATCATGGCCTCGTCCTCTTGTTGAGTCAAGTTTAAACATATTTCATTTTGAATGTCTTGCAGAATATAAAATACAGTATAAGATTTGCCGGCATTTTTGCCGATACTGTGCAGCGACATTTTCTATCATTATAGCACAGGGGCACTTATGAGGTGCTCAGGGACTGAACTTGGTTGGTCCATTATACTGACACCGACGAGTCAGGCGTAATGCTGTCCCCTTAGCCCTGAGCATTAGGAGGGAAGCCACTACTACCAACTTTAAAGTCTTTTACCCGGCCGGGGTTTGAACCCGCGACCTCACGATCCGCAAGCCGACACTCAACCAGTATACAATACAAATAAAAAACAACAAAAAACAACAACAGAGGCTATAGCTTATAGTGTTTCTCTCTTCCTTGTATAGTTTGGGCCCAGCAGTAGTCGATACCTGGCTGAGATCACTCGCCTGCGGCTCCAGTATGATGAGTCTAAGCGACGCCTCTCACAGCTCAAACATATGTTGGCAGACCTAGAGGATGATAACGTACCAGGCCAAAATGAGTCAGATAAGGACCGGTTAGTAATTTTAAAACATTTGCAGGGTTTGTATAAAAAATGATGATAAGATGATAATAATAATAATAATAATAATAATAATATGATGATGATGATGAAGTTTGCAGGCTTGCTTGAGGAATTAATTTTCTGTTGTTTTGTTATTTCATAAAACAAACAGAAACCCTATTAACAGTCTGTTATCATTCAAAAACTTAACCTTTTTTTACAGAAAAACATATCATTCAAACAATGCAGCTGATGTAATGGTGTTAAAACTATTATGTATCCATTTCAATTATCATATATTGTCTTTGTTTTCTCATGTCTGAGAAAAACCTTTTTTGTTGATGCTCATTGAACATTTATTTCACAATTGTGCTTGAAACATTTATTATCTTTCAATTGTATTCTTTCTAAATAACTGTCATTTTAGGGAGAAAAAACTTATCCCATGGTTCATAAAAGTGTCTTTGTATAAATATAATGTGTTGTTGTTTTTTTGCTACAGGTTGTTGCTGGTTCAAGAAAAGGAACAGCTACTTAGAGAATTACGCAGTATTGACCCTAAAGGTCGGTCTGACAAGGAGGTGTCAACCATCAACGACAAAATTCGACAGCTCGGTGTAGATCTGAACTTAGCTAAAGAGGTCTCCAATAAACAGATAGCTGAGAGGTAGGATGACAGATGTAGGAGTAATATGGGAATGTAAAGCTCCAGTTGGGAGATGTAAATCTGACTTATATTAACCGATCTCTTACCTTGGGGCATATTTAAAAATTATTACATCATAAGGATTTTCAGAGCACCAAAAATATACAGATAAAAACAGAAATTGGGGATAAAAATTAAGACTCTTCACTCTTTTAAGCAAGCTAAATTACATTAGAAAATAATCACATTTACTGTCAAAGTGCAGTCTTGTTGGGCCTTTTTATACATAGTTTCTTTATGAAATTGTCATAAATATTGCTGGTGTATCTGTTAAGGTCTGCTTGAATAGTGCTATTATCTGGAAAATAATATTAAGGTTGTTCAGCATGTCCTGAGGACAGAGCTATTGATACATTCTAAATGAAATCCCTGTGAATATTTAAATCACCTAAAAATTAGAGTTAAGATTTTGTCAGATATCCCTTGATAATCTTCTATTGTCAGTTAAATAATAAATGCAAAGTTTTAAAGTTTGTAATGATGTAAACATTATTTTAACTCTTTCGTATATTGTTTGTGTTAAAAGGTTGAAACGTCAGGAGAAGAAAACAGAGATCTTAAAGGAGCTGACAGAAACAGCCAAAAATGCTACCATGCTTGAGGCTCAATTAAAAAGGTAAAACACCATAATCTGTGTTGAATTTTTTTGAATTGAGCTTCAAAAAATTATTGAAGACATTTTTTTCAGGGTGTGTGGGTAGTAGAATTATCTTGAAAGTCAGAAAACTGGTTTGTACTTTTCTAAAACTTACTATTTTCATTGTTTTAAGCCATATCTTTATGTTCAGGCATGAAAACAGCTCTTGCTTATTAATCTAGAGAACAAAATTGAAGCAAATGCTGTTAAAAGATGAAATTACTGAATTTCGAAAATTTTGAGCCACTTTTAACAGTGACCTCTGTGAATGTTAGAGTATTATTTTCTTTGTGATGTTAACCTAACTCTCACTTACAAGTTTACTTTCTAAATCCTTTATTATGAATTTATTAATATAATGATTGATAATGATTGTAAATATTTTTCATCTCCAACCCTGTTTTAGCCTGTCAATGAGTACGCTGTCCATGTCATCAGGCTCCAGTCTGGGGAGCCTAGGCTCTCTGGGCTCGCTGTCTGAGAGCAGCCGGGGCTCTCTGTCCTCCCTCTGCCTCATGGATTATTATGGGCAGCAGACGGGCAGCGAGCCAAGCCTGCAGGAACTACACCGCAGGGTAGACAAGCTTCTTCAGGGTCACAGCATCTCTCCGATACACGAGAACCCTGTCAGTGTGTCGCCGGATGTAATGGCCGCCGCCACCGGAGGATATTTACAAAGTGTTCTGGCCAGTAGTAACCAGGATATTAGTGTCAGTTCGTCAGTGCCTATCTCTAGTGTACATCTACCTTCGTCCTTAATGTCAGCATCACCACATTCATCCATGTCATCACTTTCACCTCCCATCTCACCATACGATGTTGGGCCCCCGCCCACGTATAAACAGCACATGAATGTCAGTGTTCCGCTAGTGTCAAAACCTCTTACCGCTCCTCTTCAGAGACGTGTCATTGGCTTTATGCAGCCTCCATATTCTGTGAACAGCAACAGTGTAAATAGCATACCTTCATATTTGCCTCAGTCAACTTTGTGCAGCAATCAATCAAAACTCGGAGTCGACTCGTTTTATGTGAGTCACCACTCAAAATCAGAACCCACAGGTTTGAATAATCAAATACAGGGTGCTGGGGCGATGATGCCACCGCCTCCAGTATCGACTACAAATGGATATATAGACAACATGTTATCTGGCCATGTGGCTAAACAGACTGTGGTGTATGGGGAAAATGGAGTAGATATGTCCAACCCTCCACTTTCTCCAATAAGTGAGAGTAGTTCTGGCGTGGGGAACAATCTGTCTGGTGGAAATACTCGCAGTGTCTCCGCTGCTGTCAGTGATGAATCTGTGGCAGGAGATAGTGGCGTGTTTGAGGCTGTTGTTAAAAGGTAAGTTTTTGTTTGAAATGAACAATGTATAGAGTGACCCCAACACTGCTTTTTTTCTTGGGCAACTTCTGAGAGCTTTAATTAAAAGATAGGAGGCAGCCATGACTGAGGCACTATATTTAAAGCATTATGGCTCCTTTAGCACGTAAGTGCTTTAGTTTGACTTCCAATCAGGCAAGAACTTCCATGTGGGGTGTTCTTCCAGCTAATGATGCACTGGTGGTTTCCTATCAAACACATATCATGGGTATTCCTTCACCAGTAATAAGCTGGGTGTGGTCAGTATGATCATAATTGTATTACTGTGATATAACAAAAAACAAATAATAAAAGAAAGTACTTCTGCTGTCAATTTGTCCTCATCTAAAAGCTAATTTTGACACTTTAAATATGAATTTTTGCATTGGGAAATCCTGTAAACTGTGAAAAAAGAAGTCATGACACCTCAGAAATTGGGAATTTTAGTTGTCAGTGGAAAATGGTTTTTTGTTAATTGTTACTTATAAATACTGCTTTGGCATTGACTGTAGAAAATTTGTTCAAAAATTTGCTTTTTTGTAATTTTGAAGGGTTCAGTTAAGATAGGGTAGAGAACCCATTTGAAGAAAAAAACTGATATAGTGCATTGAATAAATACCATTTTGTATGCTCCATCAGTAAAAATCTTTCTACATCATCTTTCTTATTTGCAGAAAAATCTCTTTAATCGCCTTTTGAAAAAACAAAGGTTTGCCCTTTTTCCATAGTCTTTTATATATCTGGCATAACAGACTGATATTTGACTGTTTTCTAATGTTGTGTATGTTTCCAGGGATGTGCTAGATGAAGTGTTAGAGACAGGAATGGAGAGTGCACAAATACAGATTAAACTCAAGTAGGTGGCTGAACCAGAGTCTTTTTCGCTTGTATTACAATTTGCATGTCCCTGATTGGTGGCATTATATAGCAGTATTACAATTTAAATATCCCCAATGGGTGGCATGATATAGCAGTATTACAATTTAAATATCCCCAATTGGTGGCATGATATAGCAGTATTACAATTTAAATATCCCCAATTGGTGGCATGATATAGCAGTATTACAATTTGCATGTCCATGATTGGTGGCATGATATACAGGCATGATTTTATTCCGCTTTAAAGCGGAATTCCGCTTTTGTCGCGTCCGATTCCGATTTTTAATTTTAATTTCGACTCCGGATTCAAAATCACGTTTCGTCAATATTGTTCCGCTTTTTTCATTTACCGACATGTTTCCGGTTTGTGAAATGTTAGCTGCAATCTGATTGGCTTAGATCGAAGCGTTGTCCAATGGTTAAACGCGTATTAAACGCGTTTGGGTTACAAATGCCATGTGAGTATCATGGCTATGAAAGTTGTGGAGAGGCAAGAAAATACAAAGCTCTTAGTGGATAAAGGGCTTAAAAACCCATGGAAATGGGAATGGCTCGAGAAAAACGTTGACGGGGAGCCAGTTCGATGTTTTATTAGAAAGCTTGACATGAGAGGACTGGCAAAGTGTGAACTTTGCAACAAGAATATAAATTACGGTGGGAGAAGTTTATTGTGTCACTTACTTCTTACTTGTTGATACTGAATACACATGTTTAAGATAATTTTCTTTTTCTTTGGTCTTAAATTGTTAAATAAATTAAGCCAGTTGCCAGATTTGAAAACAATGCATTAGGATAATGACAAAAGAATATTATCAAGCAACTAAGAACAAAAAAAAAGATTTTTTTAATTACCAACATCAATGTTTGTCCTATATTTCCTCTGTACACAAGGATCTATTGAAAAAGAATCCCCCCACTGGGATGTAGTTTTAATGGAATATCAAAGTGTCCCATAAATATCTAGTTCTGGGCATGAAAAATCATAACATTTTTTTCAAGTTTGAAATAATCTGTAAAAAAACCACTTGATTTTGAAAACATCAAAAGGTGCTCAGGAGAGGCGCAGAATGCAGGATTTTGCACCATTTTTCCCAGACCCCCGGCCGTAAAACCATTAACTAAACCGGTAAAACCCTTAATTTTCCTTTTCAGCTTTTTTTCTTCAAAGTTAAAATCATGCCTGGATATAGCAGTATTACAATTTGCATGTCCCTGGTTGGTGGCATGATATAGCAGTATTACAATTTGCATGTCCCTGGTTGGTGGCATGATATAGCAGTATTACAATTTGCATGTCCCTGGTTGGTGGCATGATATAGCAGTATTACAATTTGCATGTCCCTGATGGGTGGCATGATATAGCAATATTACAATTTGCATGTCCCAGATGGGTGGCATGATATAGCAGTATTACAATTTGCATGTCCCAGATGGGTGGCATGATATAGCAGTATTACAATTTGCATGTCCCTGGTTGGTGGCATGATATAGCAGTATTACAATTTAAATATCCCCAATGGGTGGCATGATATAGCAGTATTACAATTTAAATATCCCCAATGGGTGGCATGATATAGCAGTATTACAATTTAAATATCCCCAATGGGTGGCATGATATAGCAGTATTACAATTTAAATATCCCCAATGGGTGGCATGATATAGCAGTATTACAATTTGAATATCCCCAATGGGTGGCATTATATAGCAATATTACAGTTTAAATGTCCCTGATGGGGGGCATGATATGGCAATATTACAATTTGCATGTCCCTGGTTGGTGGCATGATATAGCAGTATTACAACTTACATGTCCCTGATTGGTGGCATGATATGGCAATTTTACAATTTGCATGTCCCTGATGGGTGGCATGATATGGCAATATTACAATTTGCATGTCCCTGGTTGGTGGCATGATATAGCAGTATTACAATTTGCACGTCCCTGGTTGGTGGCATGATATAACAGTATTACAATTTGCATGTCCCTGGTTGGTGGCATGATATAGCAGTATTACAATTTACATGTCCCTGGTTGGTGGCATGATATGGCAATATTACAATTTGCATGTCCCTGGTTGGTGGCATGATATAGCAGTATTACAACATACATGTCCCTGGTTGGTGGCATGATATAGCTGTATTACAATTTGCATGTCCCTGGTTGGTGGCATGATATAGCAGTATTACAATTTGCATGTCCCTTATTGGTGGCATAATATAGCAGTATTACAACTTACATGTTCCTGATGGGTGGCATGATATAGCAGTATTACAACTTACATGTCCCTGATGGGTGGCATGATATAGCAGTATTACAATTTTGCATTTCCTAGATGGGTGGCATGATATAGCAGTATTACAACTTACATGTCCCTGATAGGTGGCATGATATAGCAGTATTACAACTTACATGTCCCTGATGGTAGGCATGATATAGCAGTATTACAACTTACATGTCCCTGATGGGTGGCATGATATAACAGTATTACAACTTACATGTCCCTGGTTGGTGGCATGATATGGCAATATTACAATTTGCATGTCCCTGATGGGTGGCATGATATAGCAGTATTTCAACATACATGTCCCTGATGGGTGGCATGATATAGCAGTATTACAACTTACATGTCCCTGATGGGTGGCATGATATAGCAGTATTACAACTTACATGTCCCTGATGGGTAGCATGATATGGCAATATTAAAATTTACATGTCCCTGGTTGGTGGCATGATACAGCAGTTGCAGTGTTCAACCTTCTGAGCCAAAGAATGGATACTTTGTTGGCTAGGGAATGGAGGGTGTTCTTTGTTGTCCATGTTCACTGAGCTTTTATGTTGCTGTATTTTCTCTAGGTTGGGATAAAAAGATATCTATTTATGGGAATGTTCATCTGTGTATCAATCTTGTATAAACTTGTATACCCGGTATAGTGACTGTTCTGGTTGATATGTGATTGTTTTACATGTAATTCTATTTGTTGTTTATTGTGAAGATACTTTGAACCTTAGTTTACCTGTGTTTCACCTGTATTCCAGGTATGAGACGTTGGAGAATGTGCTGGTTGTGGGTATAGAACAGGCCAGGAATCTCTCAGCATTACAGTTCCCGGATGGATCTAAAGTGTACGAATCATACATTTATTGCACCTCTGCTGTCTAATGTATAAAAATGTATTGAGGAATACAGCTTCTATTTTTTCACAGTTCTGTTCACTGACAGGTTTAAAATGTACTTATTACATCATTTTAACAGCCTTTTGTAAATTCTTAGATTAAAAAGTTATGAGAACAAATGTAGTACTACATAATAAGCAAATGAACAGCCTTGTTGGCTACATTAGTCCCTAAACTATTTCAGCATTACAGTTTGTTCCTGGATCAAAAGTGAAAATTTTAATGTTTTTTGCAGATTATTACTTATTCTTAAATGCTCACTTCCAGAGTAAAACCAGGAATCAGATAGTCATTAAGTACTGGTAACTACCTGGAGCAATGTGCAGTTAACAGTCTTGCCCATTAACTAAGACCTCTTGATTGATCGGATGTTTATACCTGGGACATATACTGTTGTCACTGAAACAATATTGAAATCTTGTTTTAATTTCTGTATACATGTTTATATAGGTGGCAGTATCATTGACTAATAACTCCTCTGACTGCTTAACCTCATATCGCATGGGTTTGTGTCCAATTCTGGATGAAGGACAATGTGGGAAGGTCTTCCAGCTGACCTGTAGTGTGCCTGTGATTATTTCCAGGCATTTTTCTGGGGTACTTTTCCACCAGGCTAAAAGACGTCACAATGAAGATCTCTAGTTGCTGTAATTTATTCAAAAACAAAACAGTAAATATGGGTGTCATATAATGCAATTGTAATTAAATATATTTTATATAAACTGGTTTTCCTGCTTGCTTTGTCTCAATACAGATGTATCCAAGCAGCATTACTACCAAACTCGGACCGGTCATGGGAGACTGTGCCAGCGGCTGAATTGATTAACCCCAAATTCAGCGAAGTTTTCAGAATGTCCATTCCTCAGCGAACAGTTTTAACCAAAACTCTCCAAGTGAACATTTGGTGTCTACAGCAGAATAAACCCAAGGAGTGCTATGTAAGTGTGGTTAATAAGTCAGTTTATGTAAAATAAAGTCTGTGTTTTGTAACTCCTCAGCCCCTCACCATGTGTGTTCAAGTCCTAGTCAGAGAGGAACTGATGGGATATGTCATCCAGTGTGCCAGTGGTTTTTCCCAGACATTTATCTCAGTTCTTCCTCCACCAATAATTAGCTGGACGTTGCCAGTATGAACATAATTGTGTCAGTGCGATGTAACAAAAACAAAACCAATAAATCTTTGTAACAAATTTAAAACCTTGTTTAGCCTTCGTATATGTCATTTATACTTCAGTGCCGATATAAAATGTATAACACCCATTTGTCTCTTGTGCAGGGTTGTGCATCAGTCAGTCTTGCCGACTTTGACCCAAAGGATATGGTGTATGTGAGATGGTACAACGTTCTCAGCTTCAAGTTCATGCAGCCAGACATGTGTCCCACCACTACAACAGTGTGTAAGAAGTCATCTGCTGCAGACAGTGTCAGTGTGCTGGAGCAGACGGAAGTACAACGGGTATCAGTCAGTCAGACAGAAATACTCATGCATCTAGATAACAATAATGTAAGTTCATGGTAATTGGGGTACAGAAGATGGTTTCTTATTTGTCATAAAAATTTAACAGTTTATCAAACAGAGCTTAGTAAACAGTAAAAAAAGCAAAATAATAGTAAAAAAAGCGAAATTAGGGTAAAATGCCAAAATTAGTTTTGTTTCATTTCTCTTTTTTTTTCATTTCTTTTGTGACTGCTATTGTGGTAGTTTAGTTTGTTGGTGTTTCTTAGGATAAACTTCCATTAACACTTAATAAATGAAGATTATGTCCACATTATCACGACTAGACCTGGTAGCGCAGTCGGTAGCGCATCGGCTCTAGGTTCTGTTCGTTTTTTTTTAATGCAACTATCTGTCTTGTATGTTCAGTATAATAAAGTCTAAAGAAATGTATATTTAAAGGTGGTATCTGACAGTTTGCCTCTGTCAGAAATATGTAACAATATTTGACCTCTGTCTTGGATATTTGAACATAGTTTCTGCAGAAAGATGTATTATAGAGGCGCCAGGTTCGATCCCGGCTGTGACATTCCAAAGTTGTAAAAATGGTAGTGGTGCTTTTCCCTTGCTAACACTCAAGCAAATATAAGGATAGTCCAGTGACAGGCAAATGTGACTGGGTGTGGTATCATGCCAAGTGTTCACGGCATGCTATACACAGTGAAAGCAACACTATATCTGCTTCAAGTGGACACCATCTCCAGATTACTGAAATACTGTTGGTGGGAAGTTAAACCCAATTAACAAATAAATATTATCATTCTTACATGTAGTATTCTTATGTTTCTAAATAGAGGCATATAGCAGTCTTTGCTTAATGCATAAGTAAAAAACTCATTGTATTGTATTATCACTCTTGATACATTTTTAGATGATTTCTTTTTGTCAGGAGTCGGATAAGGTGACATTTTTAAATGATTTCTATTTTCAGGAGTCGGATAAGGTGACATTTTTAAATGATTTCTATTTTCAGGAGTCGGATAAGGTGAAGAAGCTCTTGGAAGCATCTTCAGCAAGATTGAGGAAGGTCTCAAATGAAGACAAAGATGGGTGAGTACAACCAGGGACATTTTATTATCTTTTTTAAATTTTATTGCAGGAGTGTAATAGAAGAAATATCAGAAAGATAACCATCCTTCTAAATTGTGTTAAACCTGGGTTGTTGCTGCAAATTTTTTTTTTTGTTCAAAGATTAAAAATTTTGATCCTGAGATTTGTATCAGCTAAATTTCTCAATTTTCATTTCAAAATTTAATTGGAATTTCATATTGAATTAGCATCTGATTGGTTTTAAAAGATATGGCCTGGGCCCAAGATCATAAAACTCTGTTCACAAGTCTGAGATTGGTCTCAGTCATCAGATTGGTTATTAATTGAATATTGCTAAAAACAGACCAATCAGATGCTTGGGAATAGTCACAGACTCAGCCTTCGGTATTCATAACCTTTAACCCTGACCACATAAACTGTCATAATGCTGCATTCAGTTACAAAACCATGATTCTTAGCTATTTATTTATTAGTGTATGTAAAGGTAGCTAGACAAATCCAATATACTGTTGTCCTTTCACTGTTCAGTTTAAACTTCAATCTTTCAGACAATACCATGTTCATCCAATGGTGTCCTCACTTAAAGAGGAGAGCAGTGATGAGTCTACAGTCATATCATCCCAGACATCTACCCTCACTCGTAACCAAGGCCCAGATGAGATGGAGGAGCATGGCAATGACACACTGAAGAATGAACCAGATATTGACCTTGACCTTAATGAGGATACAGCCGAGGATGATGTAGAAGATGAGATGGTACCTACTTCAGTATTATCCAAAACAGCCTTTCATTTTTTTTCTCTCCCCTCAAGAATTACACTATTGAGCAAGCTCTAAGTTCTATTGTGGCCCATAATAAACATTTTTGATGGAATTTTCATACTATCATAATAAACAAATGTACAATAAGTACCTTTAAAGATTTGAAATTGATTTTATAATTGTTGTACCATGTACTTACCAAAAGTTTTCAATCAGACATGAAAGAATACAAAAATATCAACCCCAAATTAAAGTAAATTGCGACTCTTATTTCAATCTCTATCGACATGACAACAACAAATTTTATGGAGAATGTTATACATGAGTTACTGTGTTCACTGTATTATACAATGTTATTGTTCACAGAAAGGCAGCAGACCTAACAGAGTTCAGCTATTCCTAGTGCGACAAGAAATAGTTCCACATATTTCCATTACAGGGTGTTCAACGAACAAGAGTCACACAGCTAAACCTTGTAGTGGTAGATTATCATCAAATGTTCACAATAGTTTGACCAGCCTGTTACAACTAGATGTAAATGTGACTATCAAATGAAACACAATATAAACTTTTTTACATAAACCTCCATCTAGAGCATAGAATTATAGCATCTTACAAAACATGGTAATATAACCAGCACGTTTAATTCATTAATTATTTAACCTTTTTGTTAACAGGACTACAATGACCTTGCACTGGTAGAGAATGTGATACAAGGGTTTGAGAAGACCCTGGGACTGGAAGGGCTGTGTTCTAGTGAGGGGTCCACTGATCAGGAAGATCCTCTTCATGCTGAGACCTGTGATAAAGAAACCAACACAGTCCGCGTACGAGTGCCACGCCTTCAAGATGTGCGAAGGTCACATGATCACTCCAGCGAAGGAGGGCGCAATAGTGCCATACGGCGATCACAGACATTCTCACCGACATGTCGGCCAGGTGCTAACTATATATGCAAGGTGTGTAGAAACAAAAATAGTCTTGGTTTTGCTCATGATTATGGCTTGCATGAGGGAAAAAGTAAATTGTAGTTGAGATATTAAGTGTGAAAAACGTGTGCATTTATATGACATTACTTTTTACTTTATATTATATACATTATATTGTATATATATATTTTGTTTAAATAATGTTTCTATGCTTTCTATCAAAGTAATTTTATTGTGTGTTATCATTGGCAGGGACAATATAAGTGACTGCTATTCTGTTGTTGTTGTTTTTGTATTAAAATCTAATTTTAAGGTTGTTGTTTATTTATTTGCAGTTGAACCGCAGTGACAGTGATAGCTCTATGCCCCTATACAAGAAAGGTCCCTTCCAGAGGAATTCTCTACAGAGGAGAAGCCTCAGACTTAAACATGTGAGTGTGGGCCATAATTATGTTTATTGGTCATGATTTTTGAAGATTTTCTTTTATTATTCCACGCCTCTCATCATGTTGGTTTGAGTGTTAGTCTGATCAAACTTTCATGGGGGAGGTGGGGAGAGTGATCTGTTGGATTCCACCTTGCCAACAATGTGCTGGATTGTACCTTAAGTATAAGTCTGTTGTCCTTTCTCCACTAAAATAGTTAGATATTTCTATATTAAGTGTAGAGAGATGCCCATTGCCATTCAATGTATTTGCTGTCTTCTAACTCCTCAGCTGGTCACCATTTATGATCAAGTACCAAAACACTTGTGAGGAGGTTCTCCATCTGCACTGCCATGTGTCAGTGGTACTACCAAGATAACTTGTGATGAGTCTTTTTTTCACCAAAAAATTGCTATTGACAAAAAACTTTGTAGTAAAGCATTGCACTTGACCTATTTATTGTAATAAAAAATTGTAAATTGTAAATAAAAGTGTTGAAGTCATTTTAAATTATTTGCAGCAGAAAAAAATATGTCAAGTAACATGTGTCTGCTAACAAAATGTGATTATAATGTGCCTTTTTTGACAAAAAGTATAAACAATGTATAATTTTCTTTTGATGTTTGCAGTAAATGCCAAAATAACATTTGTGTATGCTAACAAAGTTTGATAAAGATTTACAATTTTTAACAGAAAGTGCAAACAATTTATAATGTTCTTGATATTTGCAGCAGATGCCAAGTAACATAGGTCTGCGTGGAGGAAAGGTGGTGACACGGACATCTCTGGACATAGAGCTGGATCTCCAAGCGTCTCAGACACGACTGAGTCACCTAACAGATGAGAATCAGAGGCTGCGAGAACTGAAGAAGAAATTTGAGGAGGCCAAGGCTAGAGGTATGTATGGTGGATTTGTCACTATGTCATATTTTAGACAAACATTGTAAATACGCTAAATTCCTCATTTATTCACTGGCCGCAATAGCTCAAGTGGTTGAGTGTCAGCTTGCAGATTGGGAGGTCAAGGGTTCAAACCCTGGCCGGGTCAAACCAAAGAAAGTTGCTAGTAGTGGCTTCCCTTCTAACGCTTGGGACAGCATTACGCCTGATTCGTCGATGTCAGTATAATGGACCGGCTGGGTTCAGTCCCCGGGCACCTCATAAGTACCCCTGTGCTATAATGATAGAAATGCCGGCAAATTCTATACCATGCCTCATTTATTCTTTAAAATGATCATTTCTGCCTTATTTTGCTGTCTTTTTTTTAACAGCCAATCTCTATAAACCAAGTGATAAGAGACTTAGCAGCAAAAAAGTGTAGATCCTGATCAGGCAGCTCCCAACTGATCTCAACATGCTTGGCAGCTCCCAGCTGATCTCAACATGCTTGGCAGCTCCCAGCTGATCTGTGCACAGCAGCTCCCAGCTGATCTGGATATGCACAGCAGCTCCCAGCTGATCTGGATGTGCATGGCGGCTCCCAGCTGATCTATATGTGCACGGCAGCTCCTAGCTGATCTGGACATGCACAGCAGCTCCCAGCTGATCTGGACATGCACAGCAGCTCCCAGCTGATCTGGATATGCACAGCAGCTCCCCAGCTGATCTGGACATGCACAGCAGCTCCTAGCTGATCTGGACATGCACGGCAGCTCCCAGCTGATCTGGATATGCACAGCAGCTCCCAGCTGATCTGGATGTGCACAGCAGCTCCCATCTGATCTGGATATGCACAGCAGCTCCCAGCTGATCTCATTATGCACAGCAGCTCCCAGCTGATATCATTATGCACAGCAGCTCCCAGCTGAAATCATTATGCACGACAGCTCCCAGCTAATCTCAATGTGCACGGCAGCTCCCAATTGATCTGGACATGCACCGCAGCTCCCAGCTGATCTGTGCACAGCAGCTCCCAACTGATCTGGATATGCATGGCAGCTCCCTGCTGATCTGGATGTGCACAGCAGCTCCCAACTGATCTCAATATGCATGGCAGCTCCCAACTGATCTCAATATGCACGGCAGCTCCCAACTGATCTCAATATGCAGGCAGCTCCCAGCTGATCTCAATGTGCACGGCAGCTCCCAACTGATCTCAATGTGCACGGCAGCTCCCAATTGATATGGATGTGCACTATTTTGACAAAGTTTGATGAGTTTGTGCTTAGCAGGCTAAAGGTTAGTTATGCAAATTTATTCTGTACTGTTCCAGATAAGTAAACCAGTGATGTTTTCTGCTTGTAGGGGACACTGAGTTACCAGCCTGGTTGTCGGACGATGAACATTTCCAAAGTTTGTTGAGTGAAGCTGACCGATTGGTAAGTAGTCTTCATTAGGTTTAAGTGTATTAAAGGGACTTAACTAGTCCTCTGCCAGTAGATCAGTATGCAGAGATGTCCTCTTGAAGCGGCTATCAACAACACATTGAATCACAGTTTTTGTATGTTGGGTTAATCATCCAACCAGGAATCTTTAAGTTCCATGGTGTATTTGAAGCAGATATCATCCTGCCTACTTTCTGAAAGTAAGCCTTAAACTGGATACAATACAACACTTTGAGTCCCATATTTTGGATTTTGGGATAATCGCCCATTCAAGAACCTTAAATTTCTCTGGAGACTGGTTATATTCGAAGCAGATATAATGCCTCCTTCTAAAAGTATGTTAAACTAATACCATGACACATTATTCAGTAAACAAGTGCATTGCACTTTTAATAGTATTGAATAATCAAAATGTCTCTATTACAAAAAGTTTTATGACACAAGAAATAAAGTGTTAAACATAAGAAAGTGTTATTTTAGTAGTGAGAAATAATCATAAATAGTAAGATGAAGGTAATCATCAGCATCAAAACATTTTTGATGAAATCACTGTCCAGGTTGGCCCTAGCTTAATGGCAGCTCTCCATCTGTCTTGTTCCTTGGCATCCACAGAGCTGAGGTCATCAATGGCAGCTCTCCATCTGTCTCTGTTCTTGGCATTCTCAGGGCTTAGGTCATCAATGGCAGCTCTCCATCTGTCTCTGTTCTTGGCATTCTCAGAGCTGAGGTCATCAATGGCAGCTCTCCATTTGTCCTTGTTCTTGGCATTCTCAGGGGTAAGGCTGTCAGTGGCAGCTCTCCATCTGTCCTTGTTCTTGGCATTCTCAGGGGTGAGGCTGTCAATGGCAGCTCTCCATTTGTCCTTGTTCTTGGCATCATTATCAGTGGTGTGGCTGTCAATGACAGCTCTCCATCTGTCCTTGTTCTTGGCATTCTGAGGGGTGAGGCTGTCAATGGCAGCTCTCCATCTGTCCTTGTTCTTGGCATTATCTGTGGTGAGGCTGTCAATGACAGCTCTCCATCTCTCTGTCCTTGGCAGAAGATTATCATTTATATTAAGGTGTATATACCGGTATTATGCAAGAAGCCTTATAGAACTTGATTAATACAAGTTGTATTAAATATATTCTATCTAATCAAACACCAATGTTTCCACTAACTGAATTGCATATGAAATTTTGTACAGTGTTACAGCAATCTTACATTTACAATTAAATCATTGTCTAAATAAAACTGTTTATTTGAGTAAACATTTAAGTTGTTGAAAATATTTTCCCTGTCTCTCGAATGTGATTTCCACAGAAGTTCTGAAACTGGATATAGCATATAAGTATAAGGTATATAAGTATCAGATGTTTAAACTATTATCTCTTTCTTTCAAATACGATTTCAGCAGTAGAACTGAAACTGAATACATCATTTCCGCCCTGTAATTGGTTTTTAAAGGCTGTTTATTTATTAATTTTTATATTATTTTTATACATATTTTTCTTGTCTCAGACGTGGCAGTTGTTTCAGGAGCATATAGAAGTAAGATACCATGTTCACATATTCTAGCATGTATCTACAGCTGCATGTGTAGCCCTATGTTCCCTAACAGGCTAAATGTTACCCACATAAACCTTAACACAATGTGTTACAGGAATATGGAATGTTTTTGTTGACATGTAAAATGTGATTTTGTCATATGAAACTATACTAATATATATGTTAATGATGTGTTATCACATGTCACAGTAAACAACATGTAAACAGCCCTGTTACTTAGACGGTTGAGAATTTGACTTTCTTGTTATAGGTCCTGTGTTTTAAGCCCT